>CM051234.1:642262680-642290180 GCA_027917425.1 Gastrophryne carolinensis | reverse complement strand
AATAATACATGTGACACTACATGGCGCTGTTAGAGGTGTTATACACTGACCTGCCTGTAATAATACATGTGACACTACATGGCGCTGTTAGAGGCGCTATACACTGACCTGCCTGTAATAATACATGTGACGCTACATGGTGCTGTTAGAGGCGCTATACACTGACCTGCCTGTAATAATACATGTGACGCTACATGGTGCTGTTAGAGGCGCTATACACTGACCTGCCTGTAATAATACATGTGACACTACATGGCGCTGTTAGAGGCGCTATACACTGACCTGCCTGTAATAATACATGTGACGCTACATGGCGCTGTTAGAGGCGCTATACACTGACCTGCCTGTAATAATACATGTGACGCTACATGGCGCTGTTAGAGACGCTATACACTGAGCCGCCTGTAATAATACATGTGACACTACATGACGCTGTTAGAGGTGCTATACACTGACCTGCCTGTAATAATACATGTGACGCTACATGGCGCTGTTAGAGACGCTATACACTGAGCCGCCTGTAATAATACATGTGACACTACATGACGCTGTTAGAGGCGCTATACACTGAGCCGCCTGTAATAATACATGTGACGCTACATGGCGCTGTTAGAGGCGCTATACACTGACCTGCCTGTAATAATACATGTGACGCTACATGACGCTGTTAGAGGCGCTATACACTGACCTGCCTGTAATAATACATGTGACACTACATGGCGCTGTTAGAGGTGTTATACACTGACCTGCCTGTAATAATACATGTGACACTACATGGCGCTGTTAGAGGCGCTATACACTGACCTGCCTGTAATAATACATGTGACGCTACATGGTGCTGTTAGAGGCGCTATACACTGACCTGCCTGTAATAATACATGTGACGCTACATGGTGCTGTTAGAGGCGCTATACACTGACCTGCCTGTAATAATACATGTGACACTACATGGCGCTGTTAGAGGCGCTATACACTGACCTGCCTGTAATAATACATGTGACGCTACATGACGCTGTTAGAGGCGCTATACACTGACCTGCCTGTAATAATACATGTGACGCTACATGGTGCTGTTAGAGGCGCTATACACTGACCTGCCTGTAATAATACATGTGACACTACATGGCGCTGTTAGAGGCGCTATACACTGACCTGCCTGTAATAATACATGTGACGCTACATGACGCTGTTAGAGGCGCTATACACTGACCTGCCTGTAATAATACATGTGACACTACATGGCGCTGTTAGAGGTGTTATACACTGACCTGCCTGTAATAATACATGTGACGCTGCATGGCGCTGTTAGAGGCGCTATACACTGACCTGCCTGTAATAATACATGTGACGCTACATGGCGCTGTTAGAGGCGCTATACACTGAGCTGCCTGTAATAATACATGTGACACTACATGACGCTGTTAGAGGTGTTATACACTGACCTGCCTGTAATAATACATGTGACGCTACATGGCGCTGTTAGAGGCGCTATACACTGAGCTGCCTGTAATAATACATGTGACACTACATGACGCTGTTAGAGGTGTTATACACTGACCTGCCTGTAATAATACATGTGACACTACATGACGCTGTTAGAGGCGCTATACACTGACCTGTCTGTAATAATACATGTGACGCTACATGGCGCTGTTAGAGGTGCTATACACTGACCTGCCTGTAATAATACATGTGACGCTACATGGCGCTGTTAGAGGCGCTATACACTGACCTGCCTGTAATAATACATGTGACACTACATGACGCTGTTAGAGGCGCTATACACTGAGCCGCCTGTAATAATACATGTGACACTACATGGCGCTGTTAGAGGTGCTATACACTGACCTGCCTGTAATAATACATGTGACGCTACATGACGCTGTTAGAGGCGCTATACACTGACCTGCCTGTAATAATACATGTGACACTACATGGCGCTGTTAGAGGCGCTATACACTGACCTGCCTGTAATAATACATGTGACGCTACATGGCGCTGTTACAGGCGCTATACACTGACCTGCCTGTAATAATACATGTGACGCTACATGGCGCTGTTACAGGCGCTATACACTGAGCTGCCTTTAATAATACATGTGACGCTACATGACGCTGTTACAGGCGCTATACACTGACCTGCCTGTAATAATACATGTGACGCTACATGACGCTGTTAGAGGCGCTATACACTGACCTGCCTGTAATAATACATGTGACGCTACATGGCGCTGTTACAGGCGCTATACACTGAGCTGCCTGTAATAATACATGTGACACTACATGGCGCTGTTAGAGGCGCTATACACTGACCTGCCTGTAATGATACATGTGACGCTACATGGCGCTGTTAGAGGCACTCACCAGAATCGCCTTCATAAATGTGGTATTGTGTACAGCACCCGGCGTTCACCAGACGCTGCCTGCCGCTACGAGGCGCTACCTGGCGCTATCCCTTGATGAATAAACCCCATAGTAACATTAATGTAAGTCATTTTCAGGTTTCTTTATATCCAGCATACATACAGCTTTATGATAGATACATAAAGTCAAATGCATATGTTACAATGTATATCCACCAAGGGCCTTATTCATGAAGGGATAGCGGCAGGTGAACGCCGAATCTGGTGAGCGACTGGAACAACGCCATGTAGCGTCCGATTCATCATTATCCCAGGCTCAGCGTACAGCACCGACGTTCAGCCTTGCAGAGCGCCACGTATTACCTGTCGCTACCTGGCGCTCTCCCATACATTTCAATGGACGATCCTTAAATCCCTTTTCCTGATCCCAATTTTTATTTGTTTTTCCTAAAATAAAACACAAACCTTCTGACATGTATCCTGGCCTAGAAAATGACATTTTTGAAAACTTTTTTGATTACTAACATTTTTATGCAGAATTGTCCTTACATGTCTGGTATTAAAGTGTTCATGTTACAATGTAATAACAATGTCATTCCACATGTTTTCGCTTTGTTACTGGTGGATACATGTTCATAAACAGACTTTAATCACACAGCCTCTGGCGCTATGGGCTACAATTACATGATTTTGAGCGGCGGCGATGTGTGAGGATGTTTTTTTGATGAATGTGGTGTGAGTCAGTCGCGCTGAGCTGGCGTTACGATTTGCTCACATACAGCGTAGCATAGCGACTCGCACATCATATTCATCAATGCCGGCCAGCGACTGAGGCGCTCTGAAACAATGATCCATGGCCAAGCACAGTGACTACTAGTGATCGCTCTGAAATCCGCTCTACAGACGCTCATCTGTCGCTACCTGGCGTTAGTAATGAATCAGCCTGCAAGTCATTACTCACAAACGAAAACCCGATCGGGGAAAGGACCAAAACCCAGTATAGTCCAAACTTTTGACTTTCCTGGGTTTTGATCCACTTTAAAGTATCACGGCAGCCCAGCCCGGGGACCTCAGTCCATTTCCAAGCTTTCCACGGATCCCTGTGTTACTCATAGATAGGCAAGTTTGCTCGTATTGACGCCATCGTCTGACCGTTTTTTTCGGGGCTGCGAATGGACTTGTTACATTATAAACACAACGGCCTCGATTCAATAAAGGTAGAAAAAAATTCTCATGGTAGTAAAAAATGTAATTTATGAGAAAAAAGCCTGAGGCCCTTATTTAACAAGGGATAGCGCCAGGTAGCGAATGGTGAGCGAACGGTAATGACGCTCACCGCCACGAGAACGCCGGCTCCCCTCCGCAATCACACATTTATCAAGCCGATCCTGCTTAGCGACTGACAGAGCGCCAGATAGCGACTCATTCATCATTATTTCAGCCTCAGCCCACAGCGCCAGCGAGCGACCTTGAACAGCGACAGGTATGACCTCTCGCTACCTGGCGCTCTCCAATGCATTTCAGTGGAGCAATCTTTAAATATTCTTAATTAATTGTTATTATTTTTTTTTTTTTTCTTTAAATGTCAAAAATTCTGTGACCACTTCTGCCATGTTAGATATTTTTTTTTAAAGTAAAAAAAAAAAATTAAAAATTGTGCAGAATTGATATTGCAGGTCTGATATTAATGTATTCATATTACAAAATGTTTTGAAAAACACTTTTTTTTTTTTTTTCAAAAAATATGGTTGTTTGGGGGTTAAAAAACTACTTTTAACCCATCGCCGCCAGCGCTCTGGGGTTTAAACAAGCATTTCACTGCGCGAGAATTTTTTGAGCGTGATTTGTTAATGAATATGGTGGGAGCCGTTCGTTATGGACATTCGCTGTCATGCGCTCCCATACAGCGAGGAACCTGTCAAACAGCGACTCCTAACCCCATATTCAACATTACCGCACACCGACTGAGGCGCTGTCAACAGCCGAACAACGGCCAAGCACAGCGAATACTAGCGTGCGCTGTGAAAATAACGCTACTGTCGCTCATCTGTCGCTACCTGGCGCTATTAATGAATCGGCCTCTGAGAATGTCACTGTTACTGAATCACTAGATAAAAAGACAATGAAAGTCAATGGCAGCTTTTACTACAGTGTAGAAAGGAGGAAACACTTCTCTACTTTGCTTAGGAGTAAAAAAGTGCCATTGACTTTCATTGTCTTTTATCTAGTGATTCAGTAACAGTGACATTCTCGGGCTTTTTTCTCATGAATTGAATATTTTACTAGCATGAGAATTTTTTTCGACCTTTATTGAATCGAGGTCAATGATTCTTGATGGATTTTCTCGCAGCCTCGCGATGTAAATGTGATTCTGGGAAAGAGACACAGGCCTCGGCTCTTTACACCTCAACAAATAGGTTTCATTCTTTTCAGACCTTAATTGAGTTTAGCGCGTGCGAGGTCCCCGGGTGCATTCCAGGGATTTGCTCTCTTGCGCCGGTGACAAGAAGGCTTATGGGTTCCAACGGTTTTATCTGAGCACATCACTGATTTCTGTGCAGCTACTGTACAAGTAATAGGACTTCCAATACTGGGCCCCAAATATAAAGGCAGAGATGAGAACTCCCCGGGGTGTCCCTTTAATGTAGAGCTTGTTTCTTCTTTCTTTACTCATTATCCACCACATCATTAAACCGGGCCTTCACCATGATTTAATGAAAAGCCCAAACCCTTAATAAACGATTCCCCAGCATCTAAAATTAATATATTTTAAGTTTTCAGTCACTTACTTATCATTCTTTCGCCCACTGGGCTGCAACTCTGTTCAGGACTCTAGGATACGGGCGCCGCCATCTTGCCTCAGAAGCATCACACACTGAGGAGAGGAGAGGAGAGCGGGGAAAAGTACAGGGGGCGGGGTTACAGCTCTGCAATACACACACAGAGCAGAGCTGGGGTGAGGGAAAAGGTCAGCAATCCCAGAATGCAAAGCGACAAAGTCAGAAGACACTTCCTGTTTGCAGGCTGCCTGATGCTTCATGAGCCACCATCTTGGATGTTTAAAGGCTCATAACATGCAGTAGATGCAGGTCAGATGATTTTTAATGTGGGCAATCTGTATGTACAGGGTGTGGGAAACATATAAGATATGCTCTTATTCAGGGTGAAGGTCCGGATTAATGTGAGCAATCTGTATGTACAGGGTGGGGGAAACATACAAGATAGGCTCTTATTCAGGGTGAGGGTCTGGATTAATGTGGGCAATCTTTATGTATAGGGTGTGGGAAACATATAAGATAGACTCTTATTCAGGGTGAAGGTCCGGATTAATGTGGGCAATCTGTATGTACAGGGTTTGGGAAATATATAAGATAGGCTCTTATTCAGGGTGAAGGTCCGGATTAATGTGATCAATCTGTATGTATAGGGTGGGGGAAACATATAAGATAGGCTCTTATTCAGGGTGAAGGTCCGGATTAATGTGATCAATCTGTATGTATAGGGTGGGGGAAACATACAAGATAGGCTCCTATTCAGGGGTAGGGTCCAGATTAATGTGGGCAAGCTGCATGTACAGGGGGGAAACATATAAGATAGGCTCTTATTCAGGGTGAAGGTCCGCTTTAAAAAAAAAAAAATACATAGGACCTTATAGAAAGCCCAACAGCAATGCAGAATACCCTTAGTTTACCAGCTTGCTGAATCAAGGCAACTTTTAACACAGGGGAGTTAAAGTGGACCAAAACCCAGGATTTTGACTATCCTGAGTTTTGGTCCTTTCCCCCGGGGCACCCTGATCGGGGGTGTCCCGCTGCGTGAAACCCCCCAGATCGCTTAAGGCAGCTCAGAGCGCACTGACGGCCGCATCCTCCACTTCCCTCTAACAGGGAGCATACCCGCGCCAACTCTTCACAAATGCCTGCCGTGGGCCCTGCTAGAGGGATAGCTGAGATGTGGCCGCGGCTCGCGCATGCGCCGTTGGACCGGGACACAAGGTAAGTGAATAGGGCAACCTGGGGGGTTTTACACAGTGTGGGAATCCCGATTTTGGATTCCCCGGGGGGAAAATCGACCGGCCCAGGAATCTAAAAGATAAGATCTATAAGAATTGACGTGGGTTTTGGTCCACTTTAAGACTCCCAAGGGGCCCAGCTGTGAAGAGGGGGCCCCAATAGTCACCCTAACCTAAAACCCACAGGCTGTCTCACTATTGCTGCTGGCGTTGATGAAAAATTAGAATGTCTGCTACCCCCTCCCCTTGGGGCCCAATTCAAACTAGGGGCCAGGCCATTACACATAGGTTACAGAGAGGGCAGACTCTATAGAGCTTATAGTGTGTCTGGGATCCTCATAACCTATAATGTGAGGGCTTGGCCCCTCCTAACCTATAATCCGAGGACTGGGCCCCTCCTAACCTATAATGTGAGGGCTGGGCCCCTCCTAACCTATAATGTGAGGGCTGGGCCCCTCCTAACCTATAATATGAGGGCTGGGCCCCTCCTAACCTATAATGTGAGGGCTGGGCCCCTGGTCTGAGTTTCAGTCTCCTTTATGGGCTGAATAACTGCCTTGGGGACAGTGACCCGGTTTAAACTAAGGCTCCAACCCTCAGCTATAGGTTATAGAGGGGCTCTATACAGCCTATATTGTGCCTGCCCCCCCCCCCCCGTAACCTAAAAACTGGTGGTTATTCCCTATATGATATGGATTTTAAGGTACGCCTGGTTGCCTTGGGGCCAGAGGCTCAATTTCACCCTTTAAACGCTAAGCATGTAACTCTCACGTGGTTGTCTCTCCTGCCATTAATCGCCAAGCACTTGAAAGTTAAGTGCCTGGCTTTCCCCCCTGCTAGCAGCCACAAAAATAAAAAAAAAACCTGTCCCCTCGATTGATCTGGCTGGGTCTTCTCTTCACCCAGGCGGCATTTGATCCCCCCCCCCCCCCCCCCCCCGGGGCTCTTCCGGCTTCAGGAGAGGGCCCAGAATAACCGGCTTCATCTGGCGCTGCGGCTCTTTCGCAGTGAGACAAGGGCCTAAAAGATAAGATCAATAAGAATTGGTGTGGGTTTTGGTCCACTTTAAAAATCCAGTATTGTCCTGGATTGCCCTTGATGTTCGGGCTCTCTCAAATTCTCAGCAAACCTCTCAAACCTTGTCTTCATTCACCATAACAGACTCCGTAGCCTTGTGCTTCCATAAAACCCTAACCTCGACCCTCTCTTGCTGCCACCCTTGGCGTAAAAACAGAAAAACCCGGCTCAATAAGGGTATTGCCAAACTGAAAAGGCACACTCGAGTCCCTATAAGAAAATGACGAAAGACCAAAACAAATGGTGACTTTCTGCTGTATAACCATGCTCTTCAGGAACTCTGGACTGCCCTTTCATCTGCTAGACAATCATACTTTGCTTTCCTAATATACTAACAAGCCCGAAATCTCAAACAACTGTTCAACACTAGTGTTAGACGAACCCAAACTGCTAAGTTCGGGTTCCCAAACCCAAACACTGACTTTAGCCTGTTGTCGCCACTAGCCCTGCCTCTTATGGGAGGGGCAGATAAAGTCACCCCGTGACATCATCCCACTCCCAACTCGGAACTGTCAGTTGCCGAGGGTGATCACTCGGATGGGTTAGCACTTGATCTAACCCAGTGATCTTGCACTTGATCTTCGGTCTCTCTCATATTCTCTCAAATTCTCAGCAACCTCTCAAACCTTGTCTTCATTCACCATTACAGACTCTGTAGCCTTGTGCTACCATAAAACCCTGACCTCGACCATCTCTTGCTGCCACCTTTTCCGTAAAAACAGACAAACCTGGCTCAATATGGATATTGCCAAACTGAAAAGGCACTCTCTGGTTACTGAAAGAAAATGACGAAAGAGCAAAACAAATGGCGACTTCTTGCTCTATAAACATGCTCTTCAGGAACTCTGGACTGTTCTTTCATCTGATAAACAATCATACTTCCCTAATATACTAACAAGCCCGAAATCCCAAACAACTGTTCAACATTGTTCTTTGTACAGAATTTTGCGAGTTCGGGTTCCCAAACCCAAACACTGACTTTAGCCAGAAGTCCATGTTTGAGACTAATATGTTGCCAGTGTCCCTTTCATCAGTAATGCAGTTACATTTTGGTCCAGGGCCATTTCTAGGCATAGGCAAGCAAAGTGATACCCTGAATGCCAAGGCCCAGTTCCTCATCCCTATATTTGGGGGTTTACGGGGAGGAGTACTGCCTGCTGCTAAGTAACAGGTACAGCATGGCACATAACTTGTATGGGGTGGCAGCATCACCATAGGTTGGGTGTCCTGGAAACTGCCCTGAATATTCCCATTTAGGCATGTTATGTGTGGGGCCACATTGTGACTCGGTGTCTAGGGGGGCATACAGATTGCTGGAACCCCCTCTCCCTGCATAGACCCCCGCTACCCCCACACCTCGATCCTTGGGCAAAATGGACCGGTGGTTAGGAAAGAAAAAGTAGCCCCCCCGCCTACATGACCGCTGGCAGCCATTTTGCCTGTGGATGGAGGTTCAGGTAAGTTTTGTGGGGGTTTGAAGGGGTCTATGCCCAGGGTTCCTGCAGCCACCTGGATGCCCCCCCCCCCCCGAGTCACAATGCAGCCCCATACCCATTATGTAGAAAATTAGTCTGGAACTGCTTTGAAGGGGAGCAAAACCCTTGCAGGCTGACCCTCAGTCTAAAAGACTCCAGACCCAGCTATTTGCCTACCCCCAGGGCATCCAGCATGACTCACCTTTCCCAGGGCTCCCGTGCATTTCTGGGGTGTTGCACACTGCAGTGCCAAGCCCATACCCAGCGGGAGCATGCTTCAGAATAGAGAGAGTCTAAGGGTGTCACGTCACCTGCCACATTGGAAATAATCCAACTGCCAATGTGGGCGTGACTACACCAGTGAAAGAAGACATTTTCCCAAAACTGCGCCACCGCCGAGGTCCTCTGGTGGAGGGCCAGGTGGGGGGGGGGGGGGGGGCATGGCTTTGGGTCGAAGAGGGTTCTGGTCTATTTTAAGATTTATATATTTTAGACTCCCAAATGGGTCCCTATGAAGGTCCTTATGGGGTCCAGCCACTCACCCTTTCTGTTGCCTCGGGTTTGGAAACAGATACTTTTCAGATCTGACTGAGCTTTTAAAGTAGCCAATATACAAAGAGATATTTCAGCTCAACCACTCACTTGCTTCTGGAGGGGCCCGATCGTGGGTAATCCCAAACCACACAGAGCCAATAGAATATGATTGTAATGATCCGCACTCTCCATAAAACTTCACTTTTAATAGTAATCCAATAAAAGCATCTCCGTAATATCAAAAAGTTCCAACCTTATGATACTATGATTAAGGACCTGGAGTCCGAAACGCGTTAGTGGACACCTTTCATCTTGTGCCAGGACTCAATCTTTACTGATTTTAAGGATGGAACTTTTTGATATTATGGAGATGCTTTTATTGGATTAATAGTAAAAGTGAAGTTTTATGGAGCGTGCGGATCATTACAATCATATTCTATGAGCTTTAACAGTAATCCGCTGGCACCACCTTAGTGCCCATTCAGAGGCAGCGTCCTAACAACGTCCCGGCAGGATCGCGGTGTGACCAGCGTGACGGCTTCAGGACAAGAAGCATCATCGCGGCAGAGCGGCTCCTAAACACCTGACAGGCGATCAGAAACAATAAAACATCCGCCTGATCTCGGCTGATCCCATTTCCCTAATTCCCATTATGAAATGACTATTTCCCATCAGGGCACTTTTCCGTTCAAAGAAATTAACGTTTTTTCCGGAGCCGCGAGTTAATCAGGCGTCCGCGGATATTCAATTTCTAAAACGGAACAGCAACCTGTTCAGCATTAACTCCTGGGGATATTTTTTATTTTTAAGGTCACAATGTTGTTCATTGACAAATAATAATAATAGGTAAGAATTCATAATTCGGAGTAATTTATCTTAGGGCCTTATTCATGAAGGTACAGCGCCAGGTAGCGCCAGGTAGCGCCAGGTGGTGGCAGGTGAACGCCGGACACAGCACGCAATTACACATTTATGAAGCCGAATCTGTGGAGCGACTAGAACAACGCTATGTAGCGTCCGATTCATCATTATACCAGGCTCAGCGTACAGCGCCAGCATTCAGCCTTGCGGAGCTCCACGTCTTACCTGTCGCTACCTGGCGCTCTCCCATACATTTCTATGGACGATCCTTAAATCCCTTTCCTGATCCCATTTTTTTTTTTCTTAAAAAAAATCTCAAAACTTCCTGGGCAAGAAAATGACATTTTTGAAAACATTTTGGATTAATAATATTTTTATGCAGAATTGTCCTTACATGTCTGGTATTAAAGTGTTCATGTTACAGTGTTATAACAATGTCATTCCATGTGTTTTCGCTTTGTTACTAGTGGATACATGTTCATAAACTTTAATCACACAGCTTCTGGCGCTATGGGCTACAATTACATGATATTGAGCGCCGGCGCTGTGTGAGGCTGTTTTTTTTTATGAATGTGGTGTGCGTCAGTCGCACTGAGCATTCGTTCCCATACAGCGTAGTACTGCGGCTCACACAACATATTCATCAATGCCGGCCAGCGACTCAGGCGCTCTAAAACAAAGAACCATGGCCGAGCACAGCGACTACTAGCGGTCGCTCTGAAATCCGCACTACAGATGCTCATCTGTCGCTACCTGGCGTTAGTAATGAATCAGCCTGCCCGTAATGAGTTGTACAGAGGTGCACATATGTTTCATGGGGCCCCCAATAGCTCACTATTGGGTCCTTCCATCCCACTTGCCACTGTGGGCACTCATACTGGCCCGGGGCTGTCAGTTCTCTAAGTTTGCTCGGGGGCTAGAGAAGGGGGGACTGGTCAGACTGTCTGCCGGCTGGAGGCTTATTATACCTCTGACTACTTCCACCCCTGACTCTAATTCTTTTGGAGTAGGCCCCAATGGGGGAGGCGGTGTTCTGGTCACAGCGCACTGGGAGCAGGTGACATTCAGGCCCTTATTTAAGAAGGGATGGCGTCAGGTAGTGGCTGATTAATGAGAGGTAGCAACAGGTAGCGACTGGTGAACGCCGGACACGGCACGCAGTTACACATTTATCAAGCAGAATTTGTTTAGCGACTGGGATAGCGCCATGTAGCGGCTGATTCATCATTTTCACAGCCTCAGCGAACAGCGCCAGGTATGACCTCTCACTACCAGTCGCTCTCCCATACATTTCAATGGACGATCCTTTTCTTCTCTTTAAACGGTGTTTTTGTTTTTTGTTTTTTTTTTCAAAAATTCACAAATAATTCTGTGACCTCTTCTGGCATTGAATAAGCAGTTTGTTCATAATTGTTTAATTTTTTATATATTTCCTCAGAAATGACATTACAGCTCTGCCATTAAAGTGTTCATGTTACAATGTTGTTACAATGTAATTCCATATGTTTTCGCTTTGTTACTAGTGGATAGATGCTGGAAAACAGACTTTAATCACACAGCCTCCTGCGCTCTGGGCTTCAGAGAAGCATTTTCCAGCGCCAGAGATTTGTGAGGCTGTTTTTTTGCTGAATATGGTGTGAGTCGGTCACTATGAGCAGTCGCTAACATGCGCTCCCATACAGCGCTGTACTGGTCAAATAGCGACTCCTCACAATGTATTCAACATTACTGAACAGCGGCTGAGTTGCTATAAAGTAGTGACTCACGGCCGAGCACTGCGACTACTAGCGGGCGCTCTGAAAATGCTGCTACAGACGCTCATCTGTCGCTACCTGGCGTTAGTGATGAATCAGCCTGCCCGTCTCGATCTAGGCACTTACTCGCTCCCTGTTTTTCCGGAGCAGCGAGTTAATCAGGCCTCCGCGGATATTCAATTTCTAAAGCGGAACAGCAACCTGTTCAGCATTAGCTCCTGGGGATATTTTTTTATTTTTAAGGTCACAATGGTGTTTATAGACTAATGATAATAATAGGTAAGAATTCAGAATTCAGAATAATTTATCTTAGGTAGTAATGAGTTGTACAGAGGTGCACATATGTTTCATGGGGCCCCCGATAGCTCACTAGGACTATTGGGTCCTTCCATCCCACTTGCCACCGTGGGCACTTATACTGGCCCTGGGGCTGTCAGCTCTCTAAGCTTGCTCGGGGGCGGGACCAGGCCAGAGACGGGGGGACCGGTCAGACCGCCTGTCGGCTGGAAGCCTTTTATGCTTGTGGCTGCCTCCACTCTTGACTCTAATTCTTTTGAAGCAGGCTCCAATGCCTTGGGGCCAGAGGCTGAGGGGGTTATTCATCCAGGGATAGCGCCAGGTAGCGCCTCGTAGCGGCAGGCAGCATCTGGTGAACGCCGGGCACTGTACGTAACACCACAGTTATGAAAGTGAATCTGGTGAGTGCCTCTAACAGTGCCATGTACGACCGACTCTCAGCGACTCAAAACATATTCAACAAAAAAAAACCCACACACAGCGTCGGCGCTCTGTATCTGGCCGCTGTAGCATGGAGGGCCAGACGCTGTGTGATTAAAGTCCGTTTTTGAACACATATCCACCAGTAACAAAGCGAAAACACATGGAATGACATTGTTATAACACTGAAACATGCCAGACCTGTAATGACAATCCTGCATAAAAATATAAAAAATCAAAAAAGTTTTCAAACATGACTCTTTCTAGGCCAAGAGACACAATGATTTGAGAGAAAAATAAAGATAAAAAAATAAAACCCTGTTTAAACAGAAGAAAAGCATGGGAGAGCAACAGGTAGCGACAGGTAATACCTGGCGCTCTGGAAGCTAGAGCGCCGGTGCTATACAATGAGCCGCCTGTAATAATACATGTGACGCTACATGGCGCTGTTAGAGGTGCTGCTATACACTGAGCCGCCTGTAATAATACATGTGACGCTACATGGCGCTATTAGAGGTGCTATACACTGACCTGCCTGTAATAATACATGTGACGCTACATGACGCTGTTAGAGGTGCTATACACTGACCTGCCTGTAATAATACATGTGACGCTACATGACGCTATTAGAGGTGCTATACACTGACCTGCCTGTAATAATACATGTGACGCTACATGACGCTGTTAGAGGCGCTATACACTGACCTGCCTGTAATAATACATGTGACACTACATGACGCTGTTAGAGGCGCTATACACTGAGCCGCCTGTAATAATACATGTGACGCTACATGACGCTGTTAGAGGCGCTATACACTGACCTGCCTGTAATAATACATGTGACACTACATGGCGCTGTTAGAGGTGCTATACACTGACCTGCCTGTAATAATACATGTGACGCTACATGGCGCTGTTAGAGGCGCTATACACTGACCTGCCTGTAATAATACATGTGACACTACATGACGCTGTTAGAGGCGCTATACACTGACCTGCCTGTAATAATACATGTGACGCTACATGGCGCTGTTAGAGGCGCTATACACTGACCTGCCTGTAATAATACATGTGACACTACATGACACTGTTAGAGGCGCTATACACTGACCTGCCTGTAATAATACATGTGACGCTACATGGCGCTGTTAGAGGTGCTATACACTGACCTGCCTGTAATAATACATGTGACGCTACATGACGCTGTTAGAGGCGCTATACACTGACCTGCCTGTAATAATACATGTGACGCTACATGGCGCTCTTAGAGGCGCTATACACTGACCTGCCTGTAATAATACATGTGACGCTACATGGCGCTGTTAGAGGTGCTATACACTGACCTGTTTGTAATAATACATGTGACGCTACATGGCGCTGTTAGAGGTGCTATACACTGACCTGCCTGTAATAATACATGTGACGCTACATGGCGCTGTTAGAGGTGCTATACACTGACCTGCCTGTAATAATACATGTGACGCTACATGGCGCTGTTAGAGGCGCTATACACTGACCTGCCTGTAATAATACATGTGACGCTACATGACGCTGTTAGAGGTGCTATACACTGACCTGCCTGTAATAATACATGTGACACTACATGGCGCTGTTAGAGGCACTCACCAGATTCGCTTTCATAAATGTGGTGTTGCGTACAGCGCCGGGCGTTCACCAGACGCTGCCTGCCGCTACCTGGCACTATCACTTCTTAAATGACCCACATTATATCCATGTGGGCATCCCAAATATTCAACTAGGAAGGAGTAGAGAAGAATGCATGGCAAACATTAGAGTGGTTAGGGTATGCTTTAAAAATAGTAAAAAAAATGAATTAAGGTGGTTAAGGTATACTTTAGGAAAAGAAAGGAAAGAAGAATGGCAAGCATGGCATGCTAAGTACTTTGGAACAGGGGCAGGCTGATTCATCACTAACGCCAGGTAGCGACAGATGAGCGTCTGTAGCAGCATTTTCAGAGCGCCCGCTAGTAGTCGCAGTGCTCTGCCGTGAGTCGCTACTTTATAGCGACTCAGTCGCTGTTCAGTAATGTTGAATACATTGTGAGGAGTCGCTATTTCACCAGTACAGCGCTGTATGGGAGCGCATGTTAGCGACTGCTCATAGCGACCGACTCACACCATATTCATTATAAAAACAGCCTCACAAATCTCTGGCACTGAGAAATGCTTGTTTGAAGCCCAGAGCGCAGGAGGCGGTGTGTTTAAAGTGTGTTTTCCAGCATCTATCCACTAGTAACAAAGCGAAAACATATGGAATTACATTGTAACAACATTGTAACATGAACACTTTAATGCCAGACCTGTAATGTCATTTATGAAGAAATATATAAAAATTTAAAAAAATGAGAAAAAACTGCTTATTCAATGCCAGAAGAGGTCACAGAATTATTTGTGAAAAAAATCAACAAAAACCCCGTTTAAAAGAGAAGAAAAGGATCGTCCATTGAAATGTATGTGAGAGCGACAGGTAGCGAGAGGTCATACCTGGCGCTGTGCAAGGCTGAACGCCGGCGCTGTTCGCTGAGGCTGTGAAAATGATGAATCAGACGCTAAATGGCGCTATCCCAGTCGCTAAACAGATTCTGCTTGATAAATTTGTAATTGCGTGCCGTGTCCGGCGTTCACCAGTCGCTACCTCTCATTAACCAGCCGCTACCTGACGCTATCCCTTCATGAATAAGGGCCTAAGTAATGGGCTTGCAGGGCCAGGGTATGGAGAAAAAAATAGGCTTGCATATGTGCTGAATCCACCATAAAAGCCAGTGTATGTGTATAAATCTCACAAAAACGAAAAGTTAGAGTCGCTCAGCAGAATGGCCTTCGTAAATGTGGTATTGCGTGCCACGGCCGGCATTCATCTGCCGCTACCTGGCGCTACCTGCCGCTATCCCTTGATGAATAAAGCCCAAAGTTTCTCCAGAGCAGGTCGGCTTTTTTATACCAGTTTTACGACTTGCAAATCTTACAAATGGCCGTTCCCATTCGTGGTTCCATTCGGCGAACGTAAGCATATGTTCCGAGTGAGGAAGAGGTCATGGTGTCTCGCGGGCGCGCCCACCCTTAGACAATTTGCAAAGGAGTCTCATTGTGCGGACAAGTTCATTTCCGAGGCTGTGCATAGAACATTTTCAATCATCTTGGGCCAATCTCTCCGGGCAGATTGTGTGTCATCGCTTGTAATTTCCGACCTGCTGGGGAGCAAACAAATGGCTCCGGAGCTTTGCCGCTGCGCGACCATGGGAGCGCCGGCGCGGGGGGAGATTGCTTCCATTTGCAGCTTTGATTTCTGAATCTGTCACAAAGTAATTACTTTATGATTTCATTAGCATCTAGGAAATTGAAACTTGCGCGGCTGTGAAAAGTGGCGAGGACGACCGGCGCAGAAATTTCACATAATTTAATGACGGACAGGACGGCGAGTGAGGAGATGTCATCAGCGTAATGAGGGAAGGTCATTGGACCTCCATTGTTACATGACCGTAATGAGACGGCGGCAAATCAATCTCATGTAAACTGCACCCAGCTTGGGAAACCGCAGAGGTGCAATACGCTGCTGGAGTGCGGAATAGGAATAGCGCAAATCGTGGAAAATGGGTGCTAATGCACGCATGGGATTCTTCCTCCGCATTTCTCCCATCATGCATTTGTGAACAACACCTAAAAAAATGTAATATGCCCAGCGCACCACCAATCCGCAAATTAATATAAGAAAACCATGTGCTGAAGGTGATTCCCTAAAGGGTAAAACCAAAAGCAAACTACAATTAACCTTCCTGGCGTTGTGAAAAAGACAAATGCAATGGTAACGAAAGCGTTACCATTGCATTTGTCTCTGACACACGGCTCCGCCCCCATGAGCCTCCGCGGCTCACAGAGACGGAACCCGGAAGCGGAGACGGACGCCGCAGCCGCGGCTCTCACCTGCGATCGCGGCAGAGACATCGCTGGATCGCAGGGAGAAGGTAAGGAGGCTGCGCCGCCCGCTCTTGCTCCCAAATCGATCCCGAGCGTGACTCGGGGTTACCGCCACTTACAGCGCAAATTAACCCCGAGTCACGCTCGGGATCGCTGCCAAGGGGGTTAAGGTGGTGGCTCCAGCAGCCACTAGGGAGTAAACCCAGGTCCTCAAATAAAGCAATTGATTCAATCCATCAAAATATAATTTATAAATAAGAAGAAAAATTCATTCTTTACGTTATAAAAGCATCCACTGACACGCACAATTACAATTGGTCAGCAAGCTAACTGGTTTGAGTGCTGCGGCTCCTTTAAGACTTTCACATTCTCCATTACCGGGCCCACTAAAAGCCGACCTCCAGTCAAAAAATCAAAGCTTGGTAAACCTCTGACAGTGACATAATGACAAGTTATTGAGACGGAGTAACACTATGCAGATGTTTGGAATAGCAGACAGATTCTGCAGTGTTAAACATACATGGCAGCGGCCATCTTGCCACATACAATAGAGATCTGCTACTGAAAATCCCCCAATCCCTCAGTCAAAATTGCCTCATAGCTCTGTGTAATTATCTCTTATTTTAACCAGAAGTAATAAGCCTTCAGCTGTAATGACCCATCTTTGCTTTGCAAGCAGTTGATATCGTTCTAAAATACATTGTATCCCATGACTGGATACTTTTGCGGTGGCCGTCACCATAGAGATACATTGTAACAGTTTTCCTCAAACAGATTTCTTTTGCTACATTAGCTGTTTATTTAGTGTTTGCGTGTGTGTAAAATGATATATATTATATTGCCTAAAAAACACACCCTGAATTTGGCAGCAGCTTAGGGAGCCCAAATATTGCCTGAAAGACACACTCTGGACTTGGCAGCAGCATAAGGAGCCCATATATTGCCTGAAAGACACACTCTGGACTTGGCAGCAGCATAAGGAGCCCATATATTGCCTGAAAAACACATTGGAGTTGGCAGCAGCATAGGGAGCCCATATATTGCCTGAAAAACGCATTGGAGTTGGCAGCAGCATAGGGAACTCATATATTGCCTGAAAGACACACCCAGGAGTTGGCAGCAGCAGCATTAGGAGCCTATATATTGCCTGAAAGACACACCCAGGAGTTTGCGGCAGCAGCAGCAGCATTAGGAGCCCATATATTGCCTGAAAGACACACATTGGAGTTGGCAGCAGCATTAGGAGCCCATATATTGCCTGAAAGACACACATTGGAGTTGGCAGCAGCATTTGGAGCCCATATATTGCCGAAAAACACACTGGAGTTGGCAGCAGCATAGAGAGCTCATATATTACCTGAAAGACACACCCAGGAGTTGGCGGCAGCAGCAGCAGCATTAGGAGCCCATATATTGCCTTTTGCGGTGGCTGTCACCATAGAGATACATTGTAACAGTTTCCCTCAAACAGATTTCTTTTGCTACATTAGCTGTTTATTTAGTGTTTGCGTGTGTGTAAAATGACAAGCAAGCTTCTCCTTGTTTCTAAAGCATTTATCTCTCACTTTTTGGTGTGAATTGCTGCTGGCACAGCTTCCCCCCTAATTCTCATGTGTAAGCAGGACTATCAGGTGTGTGGCAAGATGGCCGCCCCCATGTAATTCAATAGCAAATAATCTTTATGCCATTCCATCAAAGCAGATGTAATGACCAACACAATTTTATAGAGGATGCACACCAGCATAAAACATAGCTCAAATTTTATTCATAATAATAATAATCACAAAATACAAAGGACACATTAAAACTTTTAAAAAACATAAAACACACTACACACAAAAATACACCAAACACAGCACAGTTACACATATGGTGATGTGTAGGCGGGGGGAGAGCACTAAGAGGCCGATTCATTAATAGCGGCAGGTAGCGACAGTTGAGCGACTGTAGCGGCATTTTCAGAGCGCCCGCTAGTAGTCGCTGTGCTTGGCCGTTGTTCGGTAGTTGATAGCGACTCAGTCGGTTTGCCGTAATGTTGAATATTGGGTGAGGAGTCGCTATTTGACAGGTTCCGCGCTGTATGGGAGCGCATGATAGCGACTGGCCCTAGCGACCAGCTCCCACCATATTCATTAAAAAATCACGCTCAAAAAATTATTGCGCTGTAAAATGCATGTTTAAACCCCAGAGCGCTGGCGGCGATGGGTTAAAAGTAGTTTTTTAACCCCCAAACAACCATATTTTTGGAAACCAAAAAAAACTAGTTTTTTAAATAATTTAGTAATATGAATACAATAATATCAGACCTGTAATATCAATATATTCTGTACAATTTTTTTTTTTCCCTTAAAAAAATGATCTAAAATGGCAGAAGAAGTGGTCACATAATTTTTCACATTAAAAATAATAATAATAATAATAATAATAATAATTAATAATATTTAAAGATTGTTCCATTGAAATGCATTGGAGCGCGCCAGGTAGCGAGAGGTCATACCTGTCGCTGTTCAAGGTTGGACGCTGGCGCTGTGGGCTGAGGCTGGAATAATGATGAATGAGTCGCTATATGGCGCTATCTCAGTCGCTAAGCAGGATAAATGTGTGATTGTGGTGGGGAGCCGGCGTTCTCGTGGCGGGGCCCGTCATTACCGGCCGCTCACCAGTCGCTACCTGTCGCTATTCCTTCATAAATAAGGGCCTAAATCATCAGAAAGAATAAGATTCATATAATATTAGATAACTTGGTTAACATACCATGATCAATGTGCAATAAATATAAAAATATATATCAAAAATCCATATAAATATATCAATAAATATTCGAAAACAACCGTGAACCATTTTATACTAATACCCTAAAACCCACCACGTGGGGAGAGCCTCTGCTCCCCACAGCCACACAAATGGCAGCACCGCACCACTGCTTAATCTTCCTTATTACATTCTTTATTCATGTTTCACATAGAGCTTACAAACAAAATTCAAACCATTTAAAAACATACAATCTAGACAAAACACCATGAAAATTGTGTTGGGCGCTGTGCAATTCTCTATTAATACCTGGGTATTAAAGAATCAAAGAACAATATTTGTGTCATGTACCTCTTCTTAATCCCTCACAAAAATGATCCCTCTTATTAAAGCCTCCTATAAAGTGCAATGTGCTAACTCTCACGAACTATTAACTGTGCAAACAATATTGTGCAAACCAGGATAATATGATCACTTATACATATCTAGATCACCAGCTCCCCCAGAAAAACAAGGGGACCCCCAAGGTGCAATGTGCTAACCTAATCTACCATAAAAAATACATATGCATTGCGCAAAAACTTTATCCAGAGGGAATAACCATGACTGAAAAATGGAATGAGTATATTATAGATTATTAATTACCGGGATACAGGGGCGTAGCTATAGGGGTCGCAAGGGTCGCCATTGCGACTGGGCCCTTAAGCCAGGGGGGGCCCGCAGGGCTGCGGGCGCATTGCACGGGGGACGCTGAGTGCACTCCTCCTTCCCTATTCTCCGGGCGCCATTTTCTGGCTCGTGGCGCCCTGAGTCCTTTGCACGTTTTCTCTGGGGGCGGGGCCGCGAGATGACGCTACCCACGTCATCACCGAGCGGCCCGCCCCTCGAGGTTCTCTGCCGGCGGCATCTTGTGTCCCCACGCCTGTGGCTCTCTGCGCTGGGGGCCCGCTGCGTGGGGGACGCTGCCAGCTGCTGTGGGACGCCCCGGACCCTCCTCGCTCCTTCCGCGGTCCTGCTGCCCTTCATCAACAGCCGGTCTGTGAGTCCGCTCCTTTTTTACTTCTCCATTGGGGTTCTTTGTTGCATGTGCTGTGGGATGCTCATTTTCTTCTCATAATTATGTCGGGGGGTGGGGGTGGGGGGGGGCCCAGTTTGACTCCTCGCATCGGGGCCCACAAGACTTTAGCTACGCCCCTGCCGGGATATGTACAGTGACTACCTATGATCCGGATCACAGCTGTGCAAAACCACATAATATTATCACCATGAAACTATTCAAAGATCTATAATAACTATAATAACAATAAACAACCTGTGAAATACCCAAATCCCACAAATAATAACCAATGATAATACGACTACAAATTCATCTAATGGAATGCCATTCCATAACATCTGCATAGGGTTAAGCCCTCTCATACTGCTTATGCCACTGATCAGAAGAGGGGAAGCAATTTTCTAAACTTTCGTTTTTTTGACTGGAGGTCCGAATTGAATGCAGCTGCTCTCTGGGGACACACAGGCTGATTCATCACTAACGCCAGGTAGCGACAGATGAGCGTCTGTAGCGGCATTTTCAGAGCGCCTGCTAGTAGTCACTGTGCTCGGTCGTGGGTCGCTACTTTATAGCGACTCAGTCGCTGTGCAGTAATGTTGAATACATTCTGAGGAGACACTATTTCACCAGTACAGCGCTGTATGGGAGCGCATGTTAGCGACTGCTCATAGCGACCGACTCACACCATATTCAGCAAAAAAACAGCCTCACAAATCTCTGGCGCTGAAAAATGCTTCTCTGAAGCCCAGAGCGCAGGAGGCGGTGTGTTTAAAGTCTGTTTTTCAGCATCTATCCACTAGTAACAAAGCGAAAACATATGGAATTACATTGTAGCAACATTGTAACATGAACACTTTAATGGCAGACCTGTAATGTCATTTCTGAAGAAATATATAAAAAAAATCAAAAAAATGTGAATAATCTGTCGATTATTCAATGCCAGAAGAGGTCACAGAATTATTTGAGATTAAAAAAATAAAAAAAACAGTTTGAAGAGAAGGAAAGGATCGTCCATTGAAATGTATGGGAGAGCGACAGTTAGCGAGAGGTCATACCTGGCGCTGTGCAAGGCTGAACGCCGGGGCTGTTCGCTGAGGCTGTGAAAATGATGAATCAGACGCAACATGGCGCTATCCCAGTCGCTAAACAGATTCTGCTTGATAAATGTGGAATTGCGTGCCGTGTCCGGTGTTCACCAGTCGCTACCTGTCATTAATCAGCCACTACCTGACGCTATCCCTTCATAAATAAGGCCACTCTACTAGCCAAGTATGGTGCACCACTAATAAAGTTAGGTAAGGGCGTGCTCTCTTAACACAGCTAAATACAAATAAGAATGGAACCAAATGAATCACCAAGAGCCACTCGCAAATAGGAGCACAACCAATGAACAATATATGAAAAGATTTTATTATTTCAACATCAAAAGACAAAACATTTAAAACCAACAATGAAGACACCTAAAAACATCACCCCTCTAATAGTCCTATAATATTAGAATAAATATTCATAGTAAAGAAATATAATCCATCCTCGAAAAAAATATATATCATCCATAAAGTACTAGATTGCTGCTATAATTAGGATAACCAGAGCTCAAAAAAATATATATATAAGGCCCTTAGTAGTTAGCTCAACCTACCAGTTGAAGCCAGTGTAGGACTAGGGCCAATAATTCTGCCCAGGAGTTTACAGGTTCTCAGCCTGCCTATGTCCAGACCGAGACTTCCCTGCTGAACCCCCCAACATGCCTACCAGTCAGTCAAGCTGGGGCTATAGAATTGCCAGGAAAGATCCTGGAGGGAGTAGATATGAACACCTAAGATTTAGGGTAATTATTGTAACGGGGTGGGTATGGCCCCCCAAAGATGATGCTGAGACTATGGAATTAAGGGGCAGAACACAAGCTTGGGATCCTTGGCTGGGAGGGGGCAGAAGAGCGTTCGGCCCCAAATCCATGCAGCCGACTCTCTGTGGTCTCCCTGTGGCCAGTCGGCCTTCATGAAGCCGCACATGATCAGCATCAGAAGCTCTGTTGAAAAGCACCGACCCTGTTTACTGCGGAAATTAGTAAAAGGTCAATTTGCGCTTTGCCTGGTCTCGTTGGATCGTCATTGTCGAGAAGGTTCTTCTGAACTCCATTGTGGAAACATCTAAGGGCCAGTCTTGTTTCCCTTGTCCCCACGTCCCCCTTATCTCCGCCCCCTTGTACTCTTAAACCCCCAATTCCATCCAATGCCCCGCCCCTTTTTTTCTTCTTATGTTGTTGTATTGCTCTTGATAATAAGGGAGGAATAACGATACGGTTGGTTTACAAATGTTACAGGTTACAAATATTACTGTTGGGACCATCATATGTTTCACAACATAAGACGCACCCAGGATTTGGAGGAGGAAAAAAATATTATGTGTGCTAAAATATCCCCCAATTACCCCATTACAGACAGTGTGCAGTATCCCCCAATCACCCCATTACAGTCCCCACATTACAGGCAGGGAGTGGCATCCCACATTTCAGGCAGTGAGTGGCACCCCAATTACAGACAGTGAGAGGCATCCCTCATTACAGGCAGTGTAAAGCATCGCAGATACAGGCAGTGTAAGGCACCCCCAATTAAAGTCAGTGTGAAGCACCCACATTACAGACAGTGAGAGGCATCCCTCATTACAGGCAGTGTAAAGCATCGCAGATACAGGCAGTGTAAGGCACCCCCAATTAAAGTCAGTGTGAGGCACCCCAATTACAGGCAGTGTGAGCCATCCCAATTAAAGTCAGTGTGAGGCACCCCAACTACAGGCAGTGTGAGCCATCCCAATTAAAGTCATTGTGAGTCATCCCAATTACAGGCGGCGTGAGGCATTGCAATTACAGGCAGTGAGCATCATGTCCCCCCCAAAATAACGTCCATTTCTAGTGCTCGCACGCTGCTGACCTGCGGCTCCTGCAGCAGCCAGTCTGCTGCCAACATAGCCGACATAAACACACACACACACCTTACCAGCGTCCACTGCTGCCAATCATTGCACCTCTGCTGCCGCCGCATTCGCCGCACACAGACATGTCCCCGCCACTGGTTCGGGCCCATTGGTGAGCGTGGCCTGTGACTTGGGCCCCCAACTCCCTCTCATGGCCAGAACCAGCGCCGCGAACATGTGTGTGTGGATGCATGCAACCAAGGAGCGGGGATTGTCAGCAGAGGAGGCAGGCCTATAGATATATCTATATATATTTATATCATTGTTTTTTAAACACATGTTTATTTACCTTTTATGTGCTTATGATGTGTCCTCCACATTTAACCCATGCGTGCAGTGAGAACTAACACAAACCCACTCGTGAACCACACCAAGTGTTCAGAATTTGATGCCCTTCACATTTATATGTGAAGGGCATATGTAAGTTAGAAATGAAATATAGATACAAGAATAAATACAATTATATTAATATAATTTAAAAAAATTAATATATTTGTATACATTTTGGATCTCCTGTTCCTCGACCTGCGGTACACATACCCGGGAGGATATACAACAGTGTCCTGGGGCAAACCTTTAGGGGGTGTCTTACTGGTCTGGCATAACAAGCGAAACCAAATCCATTCTTGCAAAGTGCCACGCAGCCTGTGGCCTACTGATTATCTATAATTAATCACCCCCTGCTGCTTTTATCACCCACATTAAATACCTGCCCCTGAGTCTCCCTCTCAGCCCCACTGTACCCACAAGCCAAGGAACCCCAGCCCCTAATGTTATAGCCCCACTGTACCCACAAGCCAAGGAACCCCAGCCCCTAATGTTATAGCCCCACTGTACCCACAAGCCAAGGAACCCCAGCCCCTAATGTTATAGCCCCAGTGTACCCACAAGCCAAGGAACCCCAGCCCCTAATGTTATAGCCCCAGTGTACCCACAAGCCAAGAAACCCCAGCCCCTAATGTTATAGCCCCACTGTACCCACAAGCCAAGGAACCCCAGCCCCTAATGTTATAGCCCCACTGTACCCACAAACCAAGGATCCCCAGCTACTAATGTTATAGCCCCACTATACCCACAAGCCAAGGATACCCAGCTACTAATGTTATAGCCCCACTGTACCCACAAGCCAAGGAACCCCGGCCCCTAATGTTATAGCCCCACTGTACCCACAAGCCAAGGAACCCCAGCCCCTAATGTTATAGCCCCACTGTACCCACAAGCCAAGGAACCCCAGCCCCTAACGTTATAGCCCTACTGTACCCACAAGCCAAGGAACCCCAGCCCCTAATGTTATTGCCCCACTGTACCCACAAGCCAAGGAACCCCAGCCCCTAATGTTATAGCACCTCTGTACCCACAAGCCAAGGAACCCCAGCCCCTAATGTTATAGCCCCACTGTACCCACAAGACAAGGAACCCCAGTCCCTAATGTTATAGCCCCACTGTACCCACAAGCCAAGGAACCCCAGCCCCTAATGTTATATCCCACTGTACCCACAAGCCAAGGAACCCCAGCCCCTAATGTTATAGCCCCACTGTACCCACAAGCCAAGGATCCCCAGCCCCTAATGTTATAGCCCCACTGTACCCACAAGCCAAGGAACCCCAGCCCCTAATGTTATAGCCCCACTGTACCCACAAGCCAAGGAACCCCAGCCCCTAACGTTATAGCCCTACTGTACCCACAAGCCAAGGAACCCCAGCCCCTAATGTTATTGCCCCACTGTACCCACAAGCCAAGGAACCCCAGCCCCTAATGTTATAGCACCTCTGTACCCACAAGCCAAGGAACCCCAGCCCCTAATGTTATAGCCCCACTGTACCCACAAGACAAGGAACCCCAGTCCCTAATGTTATAGCCCCACTGTACCCACAAGCCAAGGAACCCCAGCCCCTAATGTTATATCCCACTGTACCCACAAGCCAAGGAACCCCAGCCCCTAATGTTATAGCCCCACTGTACCCACAAGCCAAGGATCCCCAGCCCCTAATGTTATAGCCCCACTGTACCCACAAGCCAAGGAACCCCAGCCCCTAATGTTATAGCCCCACTGTACCCACAAGCCAAGGAACCCCAGCCCCTAATGTTATAGCCCCAGTGTACCCACAAGCCAAGGAACCCCAGCCCCTAATGTTATAGCCCCAGTGTACCCACAAGCCAAGGAACCCCAGCCCCTAATGTTATAGCCCCACTGTACCCACAAACCAAGGATCCCCAGCTACTAATGTTATTGCCCCACTGTACCCACAAGCCAAGGATACCCAGCTACTAATGTTATAGCCCCACTGTACCCACAAGCCAAGGAACCCCGGCCCCTAATGTTATAGCCCCACTGTACTCACAAGCCAAGGAACCCCAGCCCCTAATGTTATAGCCCCACTGTACCCACAAGCCAAGGAACCCCAGCCCCTAATGTTATAGCCCCACTGTACCCACAAGCCAAGGAACCCCAGCTACTAATGTTATAGCCCCACTGTACCCACAAGCCAAGGAACCCCACCTCCCAATGTTATAGCCCCACTGTACCCACAAGCCAAGGAACCCCAGCCCCTAAAGTTATAGCCCCACTGTACCCACAAGCCAAGGAACCCCAGCCCCTAACGTTATAGCCCTACTGTACCCACAAGCCAAGGAACCCCAGCCCCTAATGTTATAGCCCCACTGTACCCACAAGCCAAGGAACCCCAGCCCCTAATGTTATAGCCCCACTGTACCCACAAGCCAAGGATCCCCAGCCCCTAATGTTATAGCCCCACTGTACCCACAAGCCAAGGATCCCCAGCCCCTAATGTTATAGCCCCACTGTACCCACAAGCCAAGGATCCCCAGCCCCTAATGTTATAGCCCCACTGTACCCACAAGCCAAGGAACCCCAGCCCCTAATGTTATAGCACTTCTGTACCCACAAGCCAAGGAACCCCAGCCCCTAATGTTATAGCCCCACTGTACCCACAAGCCAAGGAACCCCAGCCCCTAATGTTATAGCCCCACTGTACCCAGAAGCCAAGGATCCCCAGCCCCTAATGTTATAGCCCCACTGTACCCACAAGCCAAGGATCCCCAGCCCCTAATGTTATAGCCCCACTGTACCCACAAGCCAAGGATCCCCAGCCCCTAATGTTATAGCCCCACTGTACCCACAAGCCAAGGAACCCCAGCCCCTAATGTTATAGCCCCACTGTACCCACAAGCCAAGGAACCCCAGCCCCTAACGTTATAGCCCTACTGTACCCACAAGCCAAGGAACCCCAGCCCCTAATGTTATTGCCCCACTGTACCCACAAGCCAAGGAACCCCAGCCCCTAATGTTATAGCACCTCTGTACCCACAAGCCAAGGAACCCCAGCCCCTAATGTTATAGCCCCACTGTACCCACAAGACAAGGAACCCCAGTCCCTAATGTTATAGCCCCACTGTACCCACAAGCCAAGGAACCCCAGCCCCTAATGTTATAGCCCCACTGTACCCACAAGCCAAGGATCCCCAGCCCCTAATGTTATAGCCCCACTGTACCCACAAGCCAAGGAACCCCAGCCCCTAATGTTATAGCCCCACTGTACCCACAAGCCAAGGAACCCCAGCCCCTAACGTTATAGCCCTACTGTACCCACAAGCCAAGGAACCCCAGCCCCTAATGTTATTGCCCCACTGTACCCACAAGCCAAGGAACCCCAGCCCCTAATGTTATAGCACCTCTGTACCCACAAGCCAAGGAACCCCAGCCCCTAATGTTATAGCCCCACTGTACCCACAAGACAAGGAACCCCAGTCCCTAATGTTATAGCCCCACTGTACCCACAAGCCAAGGAACCCCAGCCCCTAATGTTATATCCCACTGTACCCACAAGCCAAGGAACCCCAGCCCCTAATGTTATAGCCCCACTGTACCCACAAGCCAAGGATCCCCAGCCCCTAATGTTATAGCCCCACTGTACCCACAAGCCAAGGAACCCCAGCCCCTAATGTTATAGCCCCACTGTACCCACA
>CM051234.1:642182680-642260180 GCA_027917425.1 Gastrophryne carolinensis | reverse complement strand
AGTTCGCGTATAAAGCGAACAGATCTGCAGAAGACGCGGTAAACCATGCAATGCAACTTACATTAAACCATGTGGATCAACCCAGCTCATACGCCAGACTCTTATTCGTGGACTTCTCATCCGCCTTCAGCACTATAGATCCCCAAATTCTGAATAGGAAACTGCTCTCACTGGGCATCTCACCAGATCTCTCTGACTGGATCACCAACTTCCTCACAAACAGAACCCAGAGAGTCAAACTAGGCCCCTTTATCTCTTCATCCAGAACTACAAATATAGGCGCACCACAAGGCTGCGTCCTGTCCCCCCTCCTCTTCTCCATATACACAAATGACTTCAAGTCCACAGACCCATCAATCAAAATCATCAAGTTTGCGGATGATACAACTCTAGTAGGCCTTATCAACAACACAGACGAGACTCCCTACCGAACACAAATAAATAATCTGGTAACCTGGTGCGAGGAGAATAACCTCATCCTAAACACCCAGAAAACGGTCGAGCTGATTGTCGACTTCAGGCGGTCCCACCCAGCGCACCGTCCCATCACCATGGGTAAGGATGAGGTCAATATCGCCACCAGCGCAAAATTCCTCGGCACAGTGATAACTAATGACTTGAAGTGGAGTAGGCAAGCCACCGTTGTCCTAAAGAAGGCTCAACAGAGACTGTATTTCCTAAGACAACTTGCGAAATTCAGAATGTCTAAAAGGATCCTGAAGACCTTCTACATCGGCACAGTAGGCTCACTCCTGACCTCCTCCTTCACTGCCTGGTATTGTGGGATCACGGCCAAAGACAAGATCAGGCTGAAGAGGATCACCAGGACCGCGGAGCGGATCATAGGATGTCCCCTACCTGACCTAGATGAACAATTCAAGGAAAGGATCCGCTCTAGGGCAAAAAGAAAAGTAGGTGACCCCACACACCCAGGTCAGCCCTACCGTCTGGACGAAGGTATCGGGCTCTCTCGTCCAGAACCTCTCGGTATAAAAACAGTTTCTTCCCACTTGCAGTTAAAGCACTAAATAATAAACTCTAAGAATCCCAGAAAACTTTCGATCCCCGGCGCATCACCAGTTATTTTAAGGAATATCGCATGTAACAAAATCCTTTGTAAATATGTATAACTAGCTAAAACAAACTAATGTTTATACCCCCATTTAAGTATATAGCATGTGTGTTGATGTATATAGTTGTGTATATAGTGTGTTGATGTATATAGTTGTGCGTCTAGCAAATGTTCAAGCTTGTTTGTATTCTGTACATACTTGGCGACCAATAAAGTATTCGTATTCTCTCTCTCTTTCCTTCGGTCTTTCCTTCTCTCTCTCTCTTTCATTCGGTCTTTCCTTCTCTCTCTCTTTCATTCAGTCTTTCCTTCTCTCTCTCTCTCTCGGCACGCCCCCTGTGCTGACAGTCTCTCCGGTAACACAGTCAGAAGTGTTGGGAAAGGAAATGAAAGTTATTTCTGAAGCCCAATTACAGCTATTAATAAAACCAATCTCCCATTTACCAATCATAATTCCTCTAACAGTAAATTATAGGCAGGAAACATTCTCTCTTGGAATATTCAGGGAGCGCTTTCTGTCGCTGTGCCGCGGTAACGCATTGTCTGACCTATTGTAAACTCCGTCACGCCGGCTATTTATGAGAGTTTTAATAAAACAGGAAAGGTTAGTTATCTCCCCGGGGAGGCTCCTTAAGCTCCCGGCCTGACAGCTTCCAGGGCTTCCTCTTCTGCTTCATTTACAGCCGCCTGAAAATGGCAAAATGTTAGTGTCGTAAATTAACTCTAATTACAGGCAGGCGATTTTATGAGCTCGTAACTACACGGCGTGAGGACCACACTTAGCGACACCCACAACTTTTTGGAAGAGACGCTGAAATGGTTTTAGGGCTTTTTTTTACTGCCTGCCCGTCCTTTTATTATGGGACACTACGCCAATGCAACGAACATCCGAACATCTAAACAGAATTCTGGTAAAATCTGATCTAGGGGGTTATTTAAAGTGGACCAACACCTAGGGGGAATCAGATCCCCCCGAAATCGGGATGCCCCGCGGGGTGAAACCCCCCAGGACGCCCAGAAACCTTACCTTATCCCCGTTCAGACGGCACATGCGTGGGCCGTGGCCGCATCTCGCGCTTCCTTCTAGCAGGGCGCGCACCCCGCGCCGGCCGTTTGTGAATGGCCGGCGCGGGCGCGCTCCCTGTTAGAAGGAAGCGCGAGACGCGGCCTCCAGTGCTCAGAGCCGCTGTGGTTGTCCGTCGCTTGTACGTGCATACCACAGCGGCTCTGAGCGCTCTGATTGGACGAGCACTCGCGTAGGAGCAAAACCCAGGATACCGTAGTGAAAATCCTCGGTGTTGGTCCACTTTAAGAAAGGCATGGAGGCTGATTCATTACTAGCGCCAGGTATCGGCAGATGAGCGTCTGTACAGAGGCGCCAAGAGCGACCGCTAGTATAAGCTGTAATCGGCTATCGGGCGCTGTAACAGAGCGTCTCAGTCGCTGTAGTAACCTGGCCGGCTTTGATGAATGAGATGTATGTTGGGCGCTCTAACACCAGTACAGCGCTGCAGGGAGCGAGAGGTAGCGCCAACTCAGTGTGACCGACTCTCACCGACTCACATCATATTCAACAAAAAAACACACACAGCGTTGGCGCTCTGAATCTGGTCGCTGTAGTGCCAGACGCTGTGTGATTAAAGTCTGTACTTGAACACATATCCACCAGTAGCAAAGCGAAAACACATGGAATGACATTGTTGTAACATTGTGACAGTAACACTTCAGTGCCAGACCTGTAATGACAATTCTGCATAAAAGTATAAAAAATCAAAAAAGTTTTCAAAAATGACTCTTTCTGGACCAGGAGAGGCCACACAATCGTTTGAGAGAAAAATTAAAATAAAAGTCCATTGAAATGTATGGGAGAGTGACAGGTAGCGACAGGTAATACCTGGCTCTGTAAGCCAGAGTGCCGGCGCTATACGCTGAGCTGCCTGTCATGATGAATCTGACGCAACATGGCGCTGTTACAGTCTCTCACCAGTTTCGCTTTCATAAATGTGGTATTGCGTACAGTGCCCGGCGTTCACCAGGCGCTGCTTGCCGCTTGCAAGGCACTACCTGCCGCTATCCCTCGATGAATAAACCCCTAAGGCCACGTAGTGTCAGGAGGGTGTCAGGTCCCAGTCATAAAAGGTGTATTTATCAAGTCAAAAATCCAGAGGGCCTGTGATAGTGCCGGGTAGTGTCCCATCTATTATCAGCACAGCTGATGGGATGAGTTCCCTACAGCGCCAGATAGGAGCAGGCGCGCTCCCTGCACTGTGTGGCCTTATCCCATACAGTTCAATGGGCTGGGATGGGTACAATTATTTAAGCATTTGAGTTGAATTTTTTTAAATATTTTTGGGCTGGTGCATGTGCCGCGGGATCCCTGGGCTGGTTGGGATTATATGTATATGCACTTTTAGCACTTTTTTGGGCTGCAAACTTGTGATTTGGGCCGTGATAAAGATATGTCATGTTAGGCCCTTATTTAGGAAGGGATAGCGTCAGGTAGTGGCTGGTTAATGAGAGGTAGCGACTGGTGAACGCCGGACACGGCAGCAATTACACATTTATCAAGCAGAATCTGTTTAGCGACTGGAATAGCGCCATGTAGCGTCTGATTCATCATTTTCACAGCCTCAGCGAACAGCGCCAGCGTTCAGCTTTGCACAGCGCCAGGTATAACCTCTTGCTACCTGTCGCTCTCCCATACATTTCAATGGACGATCCTTTTCTTCTCTTTAAACGGGTTTATTTATTTATTTATTTTTTTCAAAAAAATCACAAATAATTCTGTGACCTCTCCTGGCATTGAATAAGCTGTTTTTTCATAATTTTTTAATTTTTTAAATATTTCCTCAGAAATGACATTACAGGTCTGCCATTAAAGTGTTCATGTTACAATGTTGCTACAATGTAATTCCATATGTTTTCGCTTTGTTACTGGTGGATAGATGCTGGAAAACAGACATTAAACACACCGCCTCCTGCGCTCTGGGCTTCAAACAAATATTTTTCAGCGCCAGAGATTTGTGAGGCTGTTTTTTTGCTGAATATGGTGTGAGTCGGTCGCTATGAGCAGTCACTAACATGCGCTCCCATACAGCGCTGTACTGGTCAAATAGCGACTCCTCACAATGTATTCAACATTATTGAACAGCGACTGAGTCGCTATAAAGTAGCGACCCACGGCCGAGCACAGCGACTACTAGCGGGCGCTCTGAAAATGCCGCTACAGGCGCTCATCTGTCGCTACCTGCCGCTAATGATGAATCAGCCTGTTAGTCTAATGTCCCTAATGCAATTCACATTTTTAATAAAAAAATAAAAAAACCCTAAAAAAAGAAAAATAGGGAATCCAACAGGCTCCGTGTGCCTGAATTTCCTTACATTTAGCGCCACTTGGAGCGCGACGTATTTTTTGGATAAATTTTGTCAGCTTGCGGCGCTCTCGGCCAGCGCTAGATGTCGCTATCGCATAGGCTTATATAAGCCGTGCGCTGCGAACGCTGCCTGGCCGGGAACGCTACAGCTGACAGCGTCGGTGGCCAGAAGCCGACGCTGTGGTGGGGGCGCTGAGGAGCGTGTCGGACAAGCGCTCAAGTACCAATAATAATGAATTAGCCTCAAAATGTAACAAAGAATTTTGACACTCACCATAAGTATTGCAGGGGACCGAATTCCTCTTCATTCATTAAACAAAGGGTCTTTAGGCAATCCCTACCAGAGGACAGACACTGACGGAAATGACTTCCCCCCCTTTGCACACAAAATAAGCCTTTTCTTCCCCAAGTTTTATAAAGAGGGATCAGCACCACCCTTAGGCCCATATTTAAGAAGGGATAGCGTCAGGTAGTGGCTGGTTAATGAGAGGTAGCGACAGATAGCGACTGGTCAATGCCGGACACGGCACGCAATTACACATTTATCAAGCAGAATCTGTTTAGCGACTGGGATAGCGCCATGTAGCATCTGATTCATCATTTTCACAGCCTCAGCAAACAGCGCCAGCGTTCAGCCTTGCACAGTGCCAGGTATGACCTCTCGCTAACTGTCGCTCTCCCATACATTTCAATGGACGATCCTTTTCTTCTCTTTAAACGTTTTTTGTTTTTTTTCCCAAAAAATCACAAATATTTCTGTGACCTCCCCTGACATTGAATAAGCAGTTTTTTCATAATTTTTTAATTTTTTAAATATTTCCTCAGAAATGACATTACAGCTCTGCCATTAAAGTGTTCATGTTACAATGTTGCTACAATGTAATTCCATATGTTTTCGCTTTGTTACTAGTGGATAGATGCTGAAAAACAGACTTTAAACACACCGCCTCCTGCGCTCTGGGCTTCAAACAAATATTTTTCAGCGCCAGAGATTTGTGATGCTGTTTTTTTGCTGAATATGTTGTGAGTCGGTCGCTATGAGCAGTCACTAACATGCGCTCCCATACAGCGCTGTACTGGTCAAATAGCGACTCCTCACAATGTATTTAACATTACTGAACAGCGACTGAGTCGCTATAAAGTAGTGACCCACGGCCGAGCACAGCGACTACTAGCGGGCGCTCTGAAAATGCCTGCTACAGACGCTCATCTGTCGCTACCTGCCGCTAATGATGAATCAGCCTCTTAGGCCCTTATTTAACAAGGGATAGCGCCAGGTAGCGAATAATGAGCGAACGGTAATGACGGTCACCGCCACAAGAACGCCGGCTCCCCTCCGCAATCACACATTTATCAAGCCGATCCTGCTTAGCGACTGAGATAGCGCCATATGGTGACTCATTCATCATTATTCCAGCCTCAGCCCACAGCGCCAGCGTCCGACCTTGAACAGCAACAGGTATGACCTCTCGCTACCTGGCGCGCTCCAATGCATTTCAATGGAGCAATCTTTAAATATTAATAATTAATTGTTATCAATGTTTTTTTTTTTTTTTGTTTTTTTTTAAATGTCAACAATTCTGTGACCACTTCTGCAATGTTAGATATTTTTTTTTAAGGTTTACAAAAAAAAAAAAAAAAAAAATTGTACAGAATTGATATTACAGGTCTGATATTAATGTATTCATATTACTAAATGTTTTGAAAAACTTGTTTTTTTTTTTTTTTCCAAAAATATGGTTGTTTGGGGGTTAAAAAACTACTTTTAACCCATCGCCGCCAGCGCTCTGGGGTTTAAACATGCATTTCACTGCGCGAGAATTTTTTGAGCGTGATTTGTTAATGAATATGGTGAGAGCCGGTCGCTAGGGCCAGTCGCTATCATGCGCTCCCATACAGCGCGGAACCTGTCAAATAGCGACTCCTCACACAATATTCAACATTACGGCAAACCGACTGAGTCGCTATCAACTACAGAACAACGGCCAAGCACAGCGACTACTAGCGGGCGCTGTGAAAATGCCGCTACTGTCGCTCAACTGTCGCTACCTGCCGCTATTAATGAATCGCCCTCTTAGTATAACAGACAATAGGGAGTGCACTAATCTGCTCCTTAACACTATACAATCAAATAAACCTCTTAATGGAGCCGAATATAAGGCACTACAACCTAATTAGATAAAAAATATAAATTTTATTCAAGTTTCTATTACAGGATAAGCCACCAAATACATAAAAACTTACAAACACACAAAGGACACAATTAAAAGACTACAAAAGCCTGTCTATCCTGGACCCAATATAATAAATGAATTATATTGTAAGTTTATCTATAGCAAATATCCTGACGGGCTGGTATACCAGTTGAATTACGCACTTGACCCCTCCAGAAGCTGTGGGCACGCGGCGGAGCACGCGGGCCGGAATTCCTACCAACCTGGACCCCAGCTCAGAACATTTATAGGCGGTATTTAGATTTTACTCTGAGATCATTAAACATATTTTGGTTTGATCGTTTTGTTTATCCCTCCTCTTTTCCATGGGCATTGCTTAATTAGCTTCCCCCCTAATCTGGTTTGTCCATTTATTTGTTTTCTCAGCTTCCTCCTTGTTGAAGTGATATTTGCACAAGAGAGATGTTTATCTTTATCATATGAATATAATTGTTACACAGCTTTGTGGCCTTAAATTTGAGCATAGGTATTATTAGTTGCACTTTTTTTAATATTTAGGTATAGGTATTATTTTGTTGCGCTTGGCACTATGGTTCACATGTCTACTAAAATATATCAATTATTAGTACTTTCTTACACCCTGTTATATTAACTGTCTAGTGAGAGTAGACGGGCAGGCTGATTCATCATTAGCGGCAGGTAGCGACAGATGAGCGTCTGTAGCAGCATTTTCAGAGCACCCGCTAGTAGTCGCAGTGCTCGGCCGTGAGTCGCTACTTCATAACGACTCAGTCGCTGTTCAGTAATGTTGAACACATTGTGAGGAGTCGCTATTTGGCCAGTACAGCGCTGTATGGGAGCGCATGTTAGCGACTGCTCATAGCGACCGACTCACACCATATTCAGCAAAAAAAAGCCTCACAAATCTCTGGCGCTGAAAAATGCTTGTTTGAAGCCCAGAGCGCAGGAGGCGGTGTGATTAAAGTCTGTTTTCCAGCATCTGGCCGCACTCAAATTAAAATAACCATCTATTTTATTAATAAATTAACTACATAATAATTTTAGAAAAATTGTATATACAAATAATTTTTTCAACATATACAACAACACAAGACAACAACACAATCCAAAAAATATGTCAAAATACAAGAAATGTGTATAATATATATATGAAAAAAATATGGGCAGTTGTGTGCCACAAACAAGTGCATCCAAAATAAAAACCTATTACACATTTCTTGTATTTTGACATATTTTTTGGATTGTCGTTTTTTTTATTATCATTGAATTGCACATATATTGGCACATTGCACTTTACCTGATATAGGTTACATCACTTGTTGTAAAAAACCCTTTTCCCCTTTTCCCTTCCCTTTGTGCTGGCATATTTATATACATTATCCAACCAGATACTTTTATCAAATTATTACTTGCCACCCAGCACCAACATTATTTATATAGTCTCCATAGATAGGATCCCCTGTGTTTGTATATATGTTTTTTAACCATGTCTTGTGTTGTTGTATATGTTGAAAAAATTATTTGTATATACAATTTTTCTAAAATTATTATGTAGTTAATTTATTAATAAAATAGATGGTTATTTTAATTTGAGTGCGGCCTGTTGTGTGGTGGTCTTTTTTGGGGGGATACATCCAGGTTCCCCTCACTATATAAATTATCTTGCTTTCCTTTTGACCACGCTGGCTTTAGCACCTATGTAATAGTTCTGCGGGACAGTGCGATTCTATATTTCCTTATGTTTTCCAGCATCTATCCACTAGTAACAAAGCGAAAACATATGGAATTACATTGTAACAACATTGTAACATGAACACTTTAATTGCAGACCTGTAATGTCATTTCTGAGGAAATATTTAAAAAATTAAAAAATTATGAAAAAACTGCTTATTCAATGCCAGAAGAGGTCACAGAATTATTTGTGATTTTTTTGAAAAAAAAAAAAAAGTTTAAAGAGAAGAAAAGGATCGTCCATTGAAATGTATGGGGGAGCGTCAGGTAGCGAGAGGTCATACCTGGCGCTGTGCAAGGCTGAACGCTGGCGCTGTTCGCTGAGGCTGGGATAATGATGAATCAGACGCTACATGGCGCTATCCCAGTCGCTAAACAGATTCTCCTTGATAAATGTGTAATTGCGTGCCGTGTCCGGCGTTCACCAGTCGCTACCTGTCGCTTCCTGTCATTAACCAGCCACTACCTGACGCTATTTCTTCCTAAATAATGGTCTTTGTGTGATTCACCTGCTGCTAATCTTTAGAATGTATTGTGTAGTAATTGCATGGTGAAAAAAGGAGGGACTCATGAATTAATAAGAGGGATCCTTTAGTGCGTAATTCAACTGGTATACCAGCTCGTAAGGACATTTGCTATAGATAAACTTACAATATAATTCAATTATTATATTGGGTCCAGGATAGACAGGCTTTTGTAGTCTTTTAATCGTGTCCTTTGTGTGTTTGTAAGTTTTTATGTATTTGGTGGCTTATCCTGTAATAGAAATGTGAATAAAATTTATATTTTTATATAATTAGGTTGTAGTGCCTTATATTCGGCTCCATCAAGAGGTTTCTTTTCTTCCCAAAGGACAAGGAATCCAGCTAAACTCAGGCCACCTCTCTTTGACACATGAGGGATCCTACATTGAAAAACAAGGGGCTACCACAAACATGGGCAGGTAAACTAACCCCCCCCCCCCCACAGATTATCAGGAATGGCAGAACACCCAGTAACTTTTTATTCATTATAGTTGGGATGTCCCAAAGTAGTGCAAACATTAAAGGGATTTTTCGGTAAAAAAAAAGACTCTGGTTGCTGCCTCTCAGCACAGTTGTAGCTGGCTGGGGCTGGGGTAGAAGGCGAAAATTGACCTTGCCCCCCCCCCCCCCTTGCTTTTCTAACACTCCTCTGAGCTCCCTGTCTCCCTCATACCCGGTCCCATTGCAAAAACGGGCTTTCTGGCTGGACTGGCCATTTAAAATGATCCTATACCCAGAAAGAAAGTTTATGTGGTCACCCATGGTCCTTTTTTTTACCAAAGCCTTTGCCCAATATTCATAACAACATGAACAGCCCCGCCCCCTGGTGCATTCCAGCGATGATACATTCAGCTACAGTACACACAGCTCAGCATTGGGGAGCACTTCAACCTAACTGCCATTATGTGTGATTCCTTTCTGGGTATATGGGCACTTAAAAGTGGCCCGATTTGATTCCCCCAGGCAGAGGCACAGCTAGGCTGCCTGGCACCCGGGGCAAAAATTTGAAATGGTGCACTCCACCTGTTCTCAGCACCCCCCCTGACCTGCTGCACCTGGGGCACATACCCCCCTGCCCTCCCCCCCCAGCTACGCCCTTGCCCCTGGGGCATCCAGACTGTGTGAAACCCCCCAGATCACCCGGTAAACTCACCTTCTCTCCTGCTCCAACGCTGCATGCGCGAGCAGCGTCCGCTCCCCAACCCCTCAGCAGGGCGCGTACCTGTGACAGGCATTTGTGAATGGCCGGAGCTGGCACGTCCGGGTCTGCTTGCTTAGCCGATTCCTTAGACAAGGGGCAGGAGCGGATCCAAACGCGCTGATTGGATGAGAGGCCATGCATGCACTGTAGGACAGGGGAAAGGTGAGTTAGATTGGGCGACATGGGGGGTTCACAATACAGGGCATCCCCGATCGGGAAGGACCAAACCCAGGATAGTCAAGATCCTGGGTTTTAGTCCACTTTAAGGACCGCCGGATAGAATATTTGAAACGCGTCTCAGCTGCTCACGGGCTGGTCATGGGCTCGCCAGGGCCAGTAAATCCCCAGGCTTATCTTTGCCCGTCCTTGGCTGTAGGTCCCTGTCAGGGAACCGCGGGTCACATGATCCAACTATAAACCAGGGACCTCCGGACACACAGGCCGCGTTCCCAAGAAACCCTTGTCCGAGTCCTCCTATCAGGAACACCAGGCCCAAAGCTGGACACACAGATTCTTGGTTTAAGGCAAACAGAGAGCTCAAGTTAAAATTTAAGTTTTAATGCTATAGCACACTAGGCAGTGATAACAAACATTTGGCTATGATGGAATATGAAATGATACAAAAATGCTGTTCTGAGAAGGTTACAGGATAGAGTGAGTTACACAGAGAAACAATAGTCAGTTACCTTAATATGCAATTTGCAGAGTAGTGGTGATGGGGAGCTCCCACAAGAGGTAAGTGAAGAGCTTACAGATGATTTCGGACACCTCCAGCACGCTGCCGTGAGACTCCTATCCACAGAAGTGACCCTGCTCTCATCCCCTTGGCCTACTTTTAAACAGGTCTCTCCCCTCCACCCCCTCCCATCTGTGGGACGGGTTGTCACCTTCCACTGTTCTGGAGCGTGCCTTAGCCCCTAAAACCCTTTAGGGGTTATAACTTTGGGCAGGGGGGGTCGTATGGCTTTGGGTACGGCACCAAACGATTGGGCTGGATGCCGGGCATCCGATGAGTCCAGAAATGAGGTCCCTAAGTGGGTCAGAACATTAGATCTCCATTTACCTGGTTTTCTGTTATTGCTGAGCCCGCAGTAACCTATCCATGTGTGCGGTTTTGTGAGCCGGTTCTGATTCTGTACCTGGCTTGGTGCTGCGACACATGGTGGCGCCACTATGGTCTGATTTGTGTTGGTGCAGCTTGTCTGCGGCTCCCATCCTTGATGTGACAAATTCACAGCCAGGGGTCCAGCTAGCTGCAGAGCCAGTGGAGTCTTCTCAGGCTGGAGGTGTGAGAGTCAGCAGGAGAGCATCAGGGGGGGCTTTGAAGTTCAAACTGCCTTTCCTGGGTGTCAGGACCCCGTGCCCATATATGGACTTTCTTTTCCTGCTGGCCTTGTAATGGCAGACATTTGCTAAGAACAGAGAACCTTAAAGGGGGTAAAATGCAATGTAATATTTGCCCTATTCCTCACAGTCACCATTTAGCTGTCATTGAAAACCATTGTCCTAAATGTTTCCCCAATGCTCAACTGATCTGTCCTCCCGAGCCATGTGTAAAACAGAGCTGAGCTTTACGACTTATTTTATAGATTGATTTGTCCCCATCCTCCTTTACAGCTGTGATTTATCCCCACCCTCCTTTACAGCTATGATGTGTCCTCGCCCTCCTTTACAGCTATGATGTGTCCCCACCCTCCTTTACAGCTATGATGTGTCCTCGCCCTCCTTTACAGCTATGATGTGTCCCCACCCTCCTTTACAGCTATGATGTGTCCTCGCCCTCCTTTACTTCCTATGAAAGGAATAGTCAAGATTCTGGGTTTTAGTCCACTTTAAGGACCTTCTTGATAGTACATTTGGAATGTGGCTCATCATGGGCTCTTTAGGGCCAGCAAATACCCAGGCTGATATTTGCCCGTCCTTGGCTGTAGGTCCCGTTTTAGCTGTCATTGAAAACCATTGTCCTAAATGTTTCCCCAATCCACGAAACAGAGCTGAGTTTTATGACTTATTTTATAGATTGATGTGTCCTCACCCTCCTTTACAGCTGTGATATGTCCCCACCCTCCTTTATAGCCGTGATGTGTCCCCCACCCTTCTTTACAGCTATGATGGGTCCTCACCTTCCTTTACAGCTGTGATGTGCCTCACCTTCCTTTACATCCGTGATGTGCCTCACCCTCCTTTACAGCCTTGATGTGATGTGTCCTCACCCTCCTTTACAGCTGTGGTGTGTCCCCACGCTCCTTTACAGCTGTTATGTGTCCTCACTCTCCTTTACAGCTGGGATGTGTCCTCACCCTCCTTTACAGCTGTGATGTGTTCCCACCCTCCTTTACAGCTGTGATGTGTTTCCCCAACCTCCTTTACAGCCGCAATGTGTACTCACCCTCCTTTACTTACTAAGAAAGGAATAGGATAGTGAAAATGTAGGGTTTTAGTCCACTTTAAAGAATGTCTTGATAGTACATTTGGAACGCATCTCAGCAGCTCAAGGGCTCATCATGGGCTCATCAGGGCCAGTAAATTCCCAGGCTGATCTTTGCCCGTCCTTGGCTGTAGGTCCCCTTTTAGCTGTCATTGAAAAACCGTTGTCCTGAATTTTTCCCCAATCCACGACTGATCCGAGCCAGCTAAAGTGTGAAACAGAGCTGAGTTTTACGACTTATTTTATAGATTGTTGAGGGGGGAGAAAGTGTGAAAAGCCCCGGCCTGTAATTTTCATTATGAGAACATCGTTGCGGGCGAGAGTTCTTCGGAACTCCTCAGACCACATATAACACGTCGGGCCGGGGACGGGGTGTTACTGACTTGTTTCGCGCCTATAAAACTAGGTGCAATGTTTACAAGCAAACGGAGACAAATCGTAAAGAGGCTTCAGGAACTTGGGTATGAGCGGAGGCCGCAAAGCCGCGCGCTGATCCAAGCCCCTAATCCAGGCGAGTGAGCGAATGTTCCTCCGAAATTCGCACCGTTCACGAGCCAGCGGGAGATGGCGCGCCAGAAGCTCTCTTGACCGGGATAAATATTGGACTGCAAGCAGACTTCCATTCAGCCTGCTTACAGAAACAAAGAACAACTAGAGCAGCAGAAAAGAAAAGTATTGGAGCCTCCCTTCCATCGCTTGGAGGAAACACATGACTTTAGAATGGGAAGAAGATCTGGGATGACCCAGGCCACAAGTAGTTTCAGCTCTTTCCTCCAAGACTAGTGTTGGGCAAACCCCTATATGTTCGCGTTTGGCAAGTTCAGCTGGGTACCAAACTTATAGCCAGCTGGAAAGGTGACAGCAGTGATGTGTCCTTACCCTCCTTTACAGCCTTGATGTGTCCTCACCATCCTTTACAGCCGTGATGTGTCCTCACCATCCTTTACAGCCACTCCCTTCTATCTGCTGAAGTGCGGCAGCTGGATTATGAATTGGAACGTGGGCGTATTTCTAAGGTTGGGCGAACCACTAAAAGTTCAGGTACGGCAAGTTCGGCTGGTTACCAAACTTGACCCAAATCTGGCCACCATTGAAATCCCAAACTTTGGGATCCTAAACATGGCCCCATGAAGAGTGTGCAGCAATAGAAAGTGGCTGTGCAACTTACCTGAACTCCATAATCCGGTCGGCGCGCTTTTCTCAGTAAGTTCGGCCGGGTACCAAACTTTACCCGAACCTGGCCACCCTTGAAATCCCGAACTTTGGTACCCTAAAAATGGCCCCATGCAGATTGTGCAGCAATAAGAAGTGGCTGTACAACTTACCTGAACTCCACAATATGGTCAGCATGCTTTTCTCGGTAAGTTGACCCGAACCTGACCACCATTGAAATCCCAAACGCTGGGACCCTAAAAATGGATGCATGCTGAGTGTGCAGCAATAGGAATCCGAACGGTGTCCTTACCTCTGTCAAAATGGCCGCAGCAGGGGCTTCAAAAAGATGGCCGCCCACAGGAGTGAGAAGACTGGCAGCTGGCACTAGAAGTGCAGCTACTGTGTTTCCTGGAAAATAAGACAGGTCTTATATTAAGTATCGCTCCAAAAGTAGGTGCTTGAGCTTATTTTAGGGGGATGTCTTATAGCCGACGGGCAAGGTGGTGGCAGCAGTACAGCAGCTCCAGTACAGTATATGCACAGAGCTGGATGGCAGAGGGGGGTAGAGCCAGCAATATCAGACTTTTCACTCCCGACAGACAATGATGTGATGTGTCCCCACACTCCCTTACAGCTGTGATGTGTCCCCACACTCCTTTACAGCTGTGATGTGTCCCCACACTCCTTTACAGCTCTGATATGCCTCTCTCTCTTTTACAGCCGTGATGTGTCCTCACCCTCCCTTACAGCCGTGATGTGTCCCCACCCTCCCTTACAGCCGTGATGTGTCCCCACCCTCCCTTACAGCCGTGATGTGTCCTCACCCTCCCTTACAGCCGTGATGTGTCCTCACCCTCCTTTACAGCTGTGATATACCTCTCTCTCTTTTACAGCGGAGATGTGTCCTCACCCTCCTTTACAGTTGTGATGTATCCTCACCCTTCTTTACAGCCGTGATGTGTCCTCAACCTCTTTTACAGCCGTGATGTGTTCTCACCCGCCTTTACAGCCGTGATGTGTCCTCACCTTCCTTTACAGCTGTGATATACCTTGGCCTTTACAGCCGTGATGTCTCCTCACCCTCCTTTACAGCCAATTGTCCTCACCCTGCTTTACAGCCATCATGTGTTCTCACCCTCTTTTACAGCCGTCATGTGTCCTCACTCTCCTTTACAGCCATCATGTCTCCTCACCCTCCTTTACATCCGTCGTGAGTCCTCACCCTCCTTTACAGTAGTCATGTATCCTCACCCTCCTTTAAAACCACTACCTTCCATCTGCTGAAGTATGGCAGCTGGATTATGATTTGAAACTAGGACTTATTTTTAAGGGTAGGGCTAGTGTTGGGCCAGCTAGTGTTGGGCAAACCCTTATAAACTCAGGTTTGGCAAGTTCAGCCAGGTACCAAACTTGACCCGAACCTGGTCACTACTGAAATCAATGGGGACTCGAACTTTTGGACCCAAAAATGTACAGTGTGCAGCAATAGGAAGTGGCTGTACAACTTACCTGAGCCCTACGATTTGGTCAGCTTCCTTTCCTCAAAATGGCCACGGCCGGGGCTTCAAAAAGATGGCCGCCCCAAGAGTGAGGAGACTGGCAGCTGGCACTAGAAGTGCTGCTAGCGTGATTCCCCAACAATAAGACAGGTCTTATATTAAACTGGACCAACACCCGTTTTATCTTTAACGGGTGTTGGTCCCGCAGACAGCGAATCTTTTCTTGCTTATATCAGGTGTACGCCCCCTGGGCCCCTCTATCTACCTCCTTATTTGCAGGGTCATACCCCACACTGCAGCCTATACACCGCAGCATTTTCATTCTCTTTCTAAGTTTCCTTTCAATCCTATAGAAGCCGCGTCCTCACAAAACCTTTATCGCAGCGCCATAAATTAAGGTCCCTGTAATCTTGAAAGACCAACAACCAGTGCACCACCTCCACAATTAAAGCTTACAAGTGTGCTCTCCACCAAAACACCTACACCGAGAAAAAGGGGATCATGGAAACAAGCCTTGATAACCCCTATTAAGGGAGCACCACCATATAAGATAAAATAATCACCTTATTAAGAGTAGATATCAAGAACACATAAACACTAAAGACATTTAAAAACCATTGCTATGGCCCCAATCTTCCCAACCTCTAAATAACCTGCTGCTAGTGAGCTAGTGAGTACAAAGACGGTCACAAATAAATATGTATAAAAATAATTATGGACCCATGTGAAAAGACAGTATCTTGTCAAGAATGAATATATATTTTTGTACCGGCACAAAAAAAAAAATTATATTCCTTAATATTCCTTTATATTCCCTGTAATCTTGTTTGTCGCGTCTGCTTCTCAGCTGAAGTTGCTTCATTTGGCATTTTTGTTCCTTCTCGATGGCAACAAGTCTCCACAGGGGTCATCAAGCCGAAACCACTTTCTCTCCAATTTGGGATGTTCCAGCCATGTGTCACGTTTCCAGAATGAGAAGCACGGATCCTCTGCTGCCCCAAATCTTCCTTGTTATCACACTGGTCGGCCAATATTAGGTCCTAATGGTCCTAATAGGGACACGCGTTTACCGAGCAAGCGCTTGCCGGGACATAATGGAACTCACAGGAGCAAAAACAGCCTTTTATGTGTTAGAGATAGAAGAACAGTCAGGACCACTTATCGGGCACGAAGCAGAGGAGGGACAATAGATTTCAAGTGGAGACGGCAGAGGGAATCTTTTTAAACCCCATCTACACGTGAGCCAAAATTACTTTTGAGGACCATGTCAGATTCACTCTAAAAACTTTAAACTGTATGAAACGTATTGATTTTAAGGATTAGGCCATAATGGAAGGTCCTAAGCAATATACAACATGAACTTGGATGGCTGAGATAACATCTAGTCACCAACGGGTTATAAGAAGGGAATGACATGACTTAAGCCCTTATTTAACAAGGGATAGCGCCAGGTAGCGACTGGTGAGCGAACGTTAATGACGGTCACTGCCACGAGAACGCCGGCTCCCCACCACAATCACACATTTATCAAGGCAATCCTGCATAACGACTGAGATAGCACCATATAGCGACTCATTCATCATTATTCCAGCCTCAGCCCACAGCGCCAGCGTCCGACCTTGAACAGCGACAGGTATGACCTCTCGCTACCTGGCGCTCTCCAATGCCTTTCAATGGAGCAATCTTTAAATATTCATAATTAATTGTTATTAATGTTTTTTTTCTTTTTTTTTTTTTTTTAAATGTCAAAAATTCTGTGACCACTTCTGCAATGTTAGATTTTTTTTTTATGGTAAAAAAATAAAAAAATAAAAAAATTTGTGCAGAATTGATATTACAGGTCTGATATTAATGTATTCATATTACAAAATGTTTTTAAAAACTTGTTTTTTTTGGTTTCCAAAAATATGGTGGTTTGGGGGTTAAAAAACTACTTTTAACCCATCGCCGTCAGCGCTCTGGGGTTTAAACATGCATTTCACAGCGCGAGAATTTTTTGAGCGTGATTTGTTAATGAATATGGTGGGAGCGGTTCGCTATGGCCATTCGCTATCATGCGCTCCCATACAGCGCGGAACCTGTCGAATAGCGAATCATCACCTTGTATTCAACATTACTGCACACTGACTGAGTCGCTATCAACAACCGAACAATGGCCAAGCACAGCGACTACTAGCGGGCGCTGTGAAAATACTGCTACAGTCGCTCAACTGTCGCTACCTGCCACTATTAATGAATCGGCCTCTTAGAGGCTGATTCACTACTAATGCCAGGTATTGCCAGATGAGCGTCTGTATAGCGGCGCTTAGAGCGACCGCTAGTAAACGCTGTAAGTGGGTGTCGGGCGCTGTAACAGAGCGGCATTGATAATGTGATGTGTGTTGGGCGCTCTAACAACAGTATAACGCTGCAGTGAGCGAGAGGTAGCACCAGCTCAGTGCGTCCAGCACTCAGCGCTCTACACCGTATTTAACAAAAAACTACAAACACACAGACAGCGTCGGCGCTCTAAAGCTGCGCGCTGCAGCATTGAGCGCCAGACGCTGTTTGATTAAAGTCTGTTTTTGAACACATATCCACCAGTAACAAAGCGAAAACACATGGAATGACATTGTTATAACACTGTGACATTAACATTTTAGTGGCAGACCTGTAATGACAATTCTGCATAAAAATATAAAAAGTCAAAAAAATGTATAAAAATGTTTGTTTGCAGCCAGGAGACGTCACACAATGATTGGAGCAAAAAATAAATAAATAAATTGCCAAACACGCTGTTTATACATAACTCATGAAACCCCATTGAAATGTATGGGAGAGCGACAGGTGCTACATGGCGTGCCTGAGCCTAGAGCGCCGGCGCTATACACTGAGCCGCCTCTGGTAATACATGTGACGCTACATGCCGTTGTTAGAGGCGCTCACCAGATTAACTTTCATAAATGTGGTATTGCGTATAGCGCCCGACATTCACCAGACGCTGCCTGCCGCTATGAAGCGCTACCTGGCACTACCCCTTCTTAAATAACCCCCCTAATCACCAATATCACCAATAAGAAGGTAATGACAGGACTTAGTTTAGGGGGCTTGGGTTGTCTACTGGAGCTTTTTTGGGAGGTGAGTTTTTTTGGGATTGAACTGGTCCAGTTGTCCTGAGAGGTCTTTTAAAGATTTAATTTGGCTGAGAAATATTCAATGGAGTTAACGTGTTCAGTTGGCTAAAGGAATTTTCTATGGATTGCCGTATTCTTTATCCTGAATGTCTCATAAAATACATTATTTTCATATGGATTGGGCAGATGATTTATTCTGATAATAGGTTTATGGATTTAGAGGAGGCCTGTGCAGAGGTAATGTCTAATTCAGGCATAGGACGAGGCTTAGTTCAGGCTGAAGAACTTTTCTGTTGGTTATCACTGTTCAGTGAACTCCAGAGGCCAAACAAGTGGGGCTTGGCCTTCTATTCGGCCTCAGAAATTCAATTAGCACTCATTTACTTTGGCTGGGTCTAATGGAAATTGGGGATATCTATTAAACCAGACCTAAAGTCTAAAGAGACTTGAAATGGTGCCATGGTGGCCAACTCGTTAAATAGGGTTACTGCTACCCTAAAGGGCCATGCAATGCTCTTAGCATCTCTTGACACTTCTCTGCTTATCATATTCCTGATATATTTCCAGCGCCGAATATACGCTGGATACTATTGTATTCATACATTCTCCCCTCTGACCCCGTCCTGTACCCTTAATATCCATCCAGCTCTCCTCTGACTCCATCCAGTACCCCTACTATCCATCCAGTCCCCCTATGATTCCATCCTGTACCCCTACTATTCATCCAGCTCTCCTCTGACTCCATCCTGTGCCTCTAGTATCTATCCAGCCCCCCTGAGACTCCACCCTGTACCCCTATTATCTATCCAGCACCCCTATGACTCCATCCTGTACCCCTACTATCCATCCAGCTCCCCTCTGACTCCATCCTGTACCCCTACTATCCATCCAGCTCCCCTCTGACTCCATCCTGTACCCCTACTATCCATCCAGCTCCCCTCTGGCTCCATCCTGTACCCCTACTATCCATCCAGCTCCCCTCTGACTCCATCCTGTACCCCTACTATCCATCCAGCTCTCCTCTGACTCCATCCTGTACCCCTACTATCCATCCAGCTCCCCTCTGACTCCATCCTGTACCCCTACTATCCATCCAGCTCCCCTCTGACTCCATCCTGTACCCCTACTATCCATCCAGCTCCCCTCTGACTCCATCCTGTACCCCTACTATCCATCCAGCTCCCCTCTGACTCCATCCTGTACCCCTACTATCCATCCAGCTCTCCTCTGACTCCATCCTGTACCCCTACTATCCATCCAACTCTCCTCTGACTCCATCCTGTACCCCTACTATCAGTCCAGCTCCCCTCTGACTCCATCCTGTACCCCTACTATCCATCCAGCTCTCCTCTGACTCCATCCTGTACCCCTACTATCCATCCAGCTCTCCTCTGACTCCATCCTGTACTTCTACTATCCATCCAGCTCCCCTCTGACTCCATCCTGTACCCCTACTATCCATCCAGCTCCCCTCTGACTCCATCCTGTCCCCCTACTATCAATCCAGCTCTCCTCTGACTCCATCCTGTACCCCTACTATCCATCCAGCTCCCCTCTGACTCCATCCTGTACCCCTACTATCCATCCAGCTCCCCTCTGACTCCATCCTTTACCCCTACTATCCATCCAGCTCCCCTCTGACTCCATCCTGTACCCCTACTATCCATACAGCTACACTCTGACTCCATCCTGTACCCCTACTATCCATCCAGCTCCCCTCTGACTCCATCATGTACCCCTACTATCCATCCAGCTCCCCTCTGACTCCATCATGTACCCCTACTATCCATCCAGCTCCCCTCTGACTCCATCCTGTACCCCTACTATCCATCCAGCTCCCCTCTGACTCCATCATGTACCCCTACTATCCATCCAGCTCCCCTCTGACTCCATCCTGTACCCCTACTATCCATCCAGCTCCCCTCTGACTCCATCATGTACCCCTACTATCCATCCAGCTCCCCTCTGACTCCATCATGTACCCCTACTATCCATCCAGCTCCCCTCTGACTCCATCCTGTACCCCTACTATCCATCCAGCTCTCCTCTGACTCCATCCTGTACCCCTACTATCCATCCAGCTCCCCTCTGACTCCATCCTGTACCCCTACTATCCACCCAGCTCCCCTCTGACTCTATCCTGTTCCCCTACTATCCATCCAGCTCTCCTCTGACTCCATCCTGTACCCCTACTATCCATCCAGCTCTCCTCTGACTCAATCCTGTACCCCTACTATCCATCCAGTTCTCTTCTGACTCCATCCTGTACCCCTACTATCCATCCAGCTCTCCTCTGACTCCATCCTGTACCTCTACTATCCATCCAGCTCCCCTCTGACTCCATCCTGTACCCCTACTATCCACCCATCTCCCCTCTGACTCCATCCTGTTCCCCTACTATCCATCCAGCTCTCCTCTGACTCCATCCTGTACCCCTAATATCCATCCAGCTCCCCTCTGACTCCATCCTGTTCCCCTACTATCCATCCAGCTCCCCTCTGACTCCATCCTGTACCCCTACTATCCATCCAGCTCTCCTCTGACTCCATCCTGTATCCCTACTATCCATCCAGCTCCCCTCTGACTCCATCCTGTACCCCTACTATCCATCCAGCTCCCCTCTGACTCCATCCTGTACCCCTACTATCCATCCAGCTCCCCTCTGACTCCATCCTGTACCCCTACTATCCATCCAGCTCCCCTCTGACTCCATCCTGTACCCCTACTATCCATCCAGCTCTCCTCTGACTCCATCCTGTACCCCTACTATCCATCCAACTCTCCTCTGACTCCATCCTGTACCCCTACTATCAGTCCAGCTCCCCTCTGACTCCATCCTGTACCCCTACTATCCATCCAGCTCTCCTCTGACTCCATCCTGTACCCCTACTATCCATCCAGCTCCCCTCTGACTCCATCCTGTACCCCTACTATCCATCCAGCTCCCCTCTGACTCCATCCTGTCCCCCTACTATCAATCCAGCTCTCCTCTGACTCCATCCTGTACCCCTACTATCCATCCAGCTCCCCTCTGACTCCATCCTGTACCCCTACTATCCATCCAGCTCTCCTCTGACTCCATCCTGTACCCCTACTATCCATCCAGCTCCTCTCTGACTCCATCCTGTAACTCTACTATCCATCCAGCTCCCCTCTGACTCCATCCTGTACCCCTACTATCCATCCAGCTCTCCTCTGACTCCATCCTGTACCCCTACTATCCATCCAGCTCCTCTCTGACTCCATCCTGTACCCCTACTATCAATCCAGCTCTCCTCTGACTCCATCCTGTACCCCTACTATCCATCCAGCTCCTCTCTGACTCCATCCTGTAACTCTACTATCCATCCAGCTCCCCTCTGACTCCATCCTGTACCCCTACTATCCATCCAGCTCCCCTCTGACTCCATCCTTTACCCCTACTATCCATCCAGCTCCCCTCTGACTCCATCCTGTACCCCTACTATCCATACAGCTACACTCTGACTCCATCCTGTACCCCTACTATCCATCCAGCTCCCCTCTGACTCCATCCTGTAACTCTACTATCCATCCAGCTCCCCTCTGACTCCATCCTGTACCCCTACTATCCATCCAGCTCCCCTCTGACTCCATCCTGTACCTCTACTATCCATCCAGCTCCCCTCTGACTCCATCCTGTACCCCTACTATCCACCCATCTCCCCTCTGACTCCATCCTGTTCCCCTACTATCCATCCAGCTCTCCTCTGACTCCATCCTGTACCCCTACTATCCATCCAGCTCTCCTCTGACTCAATCCTGTACCCCTACTATCCATCCAGCTCCCCTCTGACTCCATCCTGTACCCCTACTATCCATCCAGCTCCCCTCTGACTCCATCCTGTACCCCTACTATCCATCCAGCTCCCCTCTGACTCCATCCTGTACCCCTACTATCCATCCAGCTCTCCTCTGACTCCATCCTGTACCCCTACTATCCATCCAACTCTCCTCTGACTCCATCCTGTACCCCTACTATCAGTCCAGCTCCCCTCTGACTCCATCCTGTACCCCTACTATCCATCCAGCTCTCCTCTGACTCCATCCTGTACCCCTACTATCCATCCAGCCCCCCTCTGACTCCATCCTGTACCCCTACTATCCATCCAGCTCCCCTCTGACTCCATCATGTACCCCTACTATCCATCCAGCTCCCCTCTGACTCCATCCTGTACCCCTACTATCCATCCAGCTCTCCTCTGACTCCATCCTGTACCCCTACTATCCATCCAGCTCTCCTCTGACTCCATCCTGTATCCCTGCTATCTATCCAGCTCTCTTCTGACTCCATCCTGTACCCCTACTATCCATCCAGCTCCCCTCTGACTCCATCCTGTACCCCTGCTATCTATCCAGCTCTCTTCTGACTCCATCCTGTACCCCTACTATCCATCCAGCTCCCCTCTGACTCCATCCTGTACCCCTGCTATCTATCCAGCTCTCTTCTGACTCCATCCTGTACCCCTACTATCCATCCAGCTCCCCTCTGACTCCATCCTGTACCCCTACTATCCATCCAGCTCTCCTCTGACTCCATCCTTTACCCCTACTATCCATCCAGCTCCCCTCTGACTCCATCCTGTACCCCTACTATCCATACAGCTACACTCTGACTCCATCCTGTACCCCTACTATCCATCCAGCTCCCCTCTGACTCCATCCTGTACCCCTACTATCCATCCAGCTCTCCTCTGACTCCATCCTGTACCCCTACTATCCATCCAGCTCTCCTCTGACTCCATCCTGTATCCCTGCTATCTATCCAGCTCTCTTCTGACTCCATCCTGTACCCCTACTATCCATCCAGCTCCCCTCTGACTCCATCCTGTACCCCTGCTATCTATCCAGCTCTCTTCTGACTCCATCCTGTACCCCTACTATCCATCCAGCTCTCCTCTGACTCCATCCTGTTCCCCTACTATCCATCCAGCTCTCCTCTGACTCCATCCTGTTCCCCTACTATCCATCCAGCTCTCCTCTGACTCCATCCTGTTCCCCTACTATCCATCCAGCTCCCCTCTGACTCCATCCTGTTCCCCTACTATCCATCCAGCTCTCCTCTGACTCCATCCTGTTCCCCTACTATCCACCCAGCTCCCCTCTGACTCTATCCTGTTCCCCTACTATCCATCCAGCTCTCCTCTGACTCCATCCTGTTCCCCTACTATCCATCCAGCTCCCCTCTGACTCCATCCTGTACCCCTACTATCAATCCAGCTCCCCTCTGACTTCATCCTGTACCCCTACTATCCATCCAGCTCTCCTCTGACTCCATCCTGTACCCCTACTATCCATCCAGCTCCCCTCTGACTCCATCCTGTACCCCTACTTTCCATCCAGCTCCCCTCTGACTCCATCCTGTACCCCTACTATCCATCCAGCTCTCCTCTGACTCCATCCTGTAGCTCTACTATCCATCCAGCTCCCCTCTGACTCCATCCTGTACCCCTACTATCCATCCAGCTCTCCTCTGACTCAATCCTGTACCCCTACTATCCATCCAGTTCTCTTCTGACTCCATCCTGTACCCCTACTATCCATCCAGCTCTCCTCTGACTCCATCCTGTACCTCTACTATCCATCCAGCTCCCCTCTGACTCCATCCTGTACCCCTACTATCCACCCAGCTCCCCTCTGACTCCATCCTGTTCCCCTACTATCCATCCAGCTCTCCTCTGACTCCATCCTGTACCCCTAATATCCATCCAGCTCCCCTCTGACTCCATCCTGTTCCCCTACTATCCATCCAGCTCTCCTCTGACTCCATCCTGTACCCCTACTATCCATCCAGCTCTCCTCTGACTCCATCCTGTACCCCTACTATCCACCCAGCTCCCCTCTGACTCCATCCTGTACCCCTACTATCCATCCAGCTCCCATCTGACTCCATCCTGTACCCCTACTATCCATCCAGCTCCCCTCTGACTCCATCCTGTACCCCTACTATCCATCCAGCTCCCCTCTGACTCCATCCTGTACCCCTACTATCCATCCAGCTCCCATCTGACTCCATCCTGTACCCCTACTATCCATCCAGCTCCCCTCTGACTCCATCCTGTACCCCTACTATCCATCCAGCTCTTCTCTGACTCCATCATTTATCCCTACTACCCATCTAGCACTAGAGTTTTCCGAACCCCCATACACACACAGACATACATGCAAGTCCCCCACACACACACATACACACACACATACATTCAGGTAAACACCCCACACATACACACAAGAATTCAGACACCACAAGTCCCAACTTGTCTTTAGAAAGCTGTTTGCTGCCAGAGCCTGCAAAAGACCAGGGAGTTCCCCAGAGCTCCGCTGAGGAATGGCGGCCATGCCGGGGGGGGGGGGGGATGCACACCTGAGGAGCAGGATGTAGGTTCCTGGCAGCTCGCAGCCAGCTCGTATCTGGTCTCAGCTCTTCTCCCCAGCTTAGACATCAGGCAGGAAGGGGTGTAGCTTATTCTGCTTCCACACAGAGAGTCACCTGTGTGTGAAGAGGGAAAAATCACTGAGGCCATGTTCTAAACCTAAAGAAAAGCATTTGCAGAAAAAAATATGTATGTTTTTTTTATATTTATTTGTAAAAAATAAAAAAATGTGTTGAACATATATAAATGTGTGTCACGCTGTTTTGCCCATATACTGTGGAACTTGAGATTGTGAGCGTCCATGCAGTGAATTCTGTGACAGTAAACGGTTAATAATGCGGAATAATTCGGCAGGCACTGCCTGTCTGCTCGGTGATATATAGGTGTTATTTATTCTCTCCGCTATTGTTACAAGTGTAAATAATAAGCAAATTACTTTCCGACAAGCCCTTCCGGAGCCAGACTCCTTTATGGACATCAAATAAGGGTGTCAGATGCTGAGCGTCCATTAAAACCTCCTTTGTAAAAAAGCAGCACTCAGCTGTCCTTGTTTTCCTGCCAGTCTGGAGAAAGAACAAAGTCAAAGTGATTCCCAGACAAACTCACACAAAAAGTTTTTGCTTGAAGTTGGAGGACATAAACTACTATGAACATTTACCACTCTCAGTCACAGAGGGCTCGATTCAGAGCCAGGTGAGAATTATCATTCCTTTTTTAGGAGAGAAAACTGCCATTCACTTTAATTGTCTACCTTGGGGATGATTCAGAGCCAGGTGAAAATGTACACCCGGAAGGAGTGAGAATTCTCACTTGGCCCTGAATCAACCCCAGAGTGAGCAATCAGCTTAGGGAAACATTAATGCTCTCCACAAAACTACCTATATATATGTGTCGAAGCAATTTAGAGCATGGCTGTGCAGGGAATTCCTCAGGGGTGGTGCTTGAAAAAGGAGGTGTTCAACCAAGGATGGTGCTAGGAGAATGTACTGCATAGGTTTAGGGAGTAGGAGCTTTGGTAAAGATTGGTGTCCCTTGGCTAGTCCCAAGGTACCTGTAGTCCTTCTCGCTATCACTGACCTCTGTTTCTGCCCCAATGAAGACTGAGAAGGAGCTTTGATTGCAAGGTTCCCTGAAACTAGTCTAGAGCAATGTAATGTACGCGGTGTCATGTGAGGTGTGTGAGGGGTGCCATCGCACAAGGCACCATGGTCAAGGGGCACCGCAGAGCAAGACACCCCAACCCGCCCACCTGCTCAGTTTACTAGTTCCTTGCTTGCTCACCCCAACTTGATGCTAGCCCACTAGCTGCTTGCTAGTCACATCACCTGTTGGGGGACAGAGAAACACCACCTAGGAATTACATAATATATACATAATATAATAATACAGGCAAGCCTCCCCCCACACACATACATGCAAGCCCCCCCACACACATACATGCAAGAAATCCTCCCCCACATACATGCAAGCCCCCCGCACACACATACATGCAAGCTCCCCCCCCCAGACACACACATGCAAGCTCCCCCACACACATGCAAGCCCTTTTAGACGAGAGCCATATTCTTCCAAAAGCGGTGCCCTTTTAGACAAGAGCCATATTCTCCTAAAAGTGGTGCACCTATAGACAAGAGCCATATTCTTCCAAAAGATGTGCACCTAAAATTCTTCCAAAAGTGGCACACCTATATTTTTACAAAAGTAGCGCGACTATATCATTCCAAAAGTGGTGCACCTATAAATAGGAGCCATATTGTTCTAAATGCGGTGCGCCTATATTCTTCCAGAGGTGGTGCACCTATATTGTTCCAAAAGTGGTGCATGTATAATTCTTGGTCAGTTTGGGTCTTCAGTGGATCTGCCAGTAGGGCTGTATGGGCCTTCAGACTAGCAGTGGTGGTACTCTTGGGTGCATTCATAGTTCATAGTCCCTATGTTTCGGCCATACTGCGTAAGTCTTGGTGAATGGTTCCTGAAAACACAAATATGCATCTGCCTTAAAATGAAGATACGAAAGGCAGATTTGGTGACACTGGCTGATCCAAATGGCACTCGAACCAAAACAACATTATGTGAGTCTCTCCGCCTGGGAATAATCACAAAACGATTTGCTTCCTAAGAACAAGAACCATATTCTTCCATAAGTAGAGCACCTGAAATTCTTTCAAAAGTGGCACACCTATAATCTTTCAAAAGTCACGCAACTATATTCTTCCAAAAGTTGTGCACCTGTAAATGGGAGCCATATTGTTCCAAAAGTGGTGGACTTATATTGTTCCTAAAGTGGTGCACCTATATTCTTCCAGAAGAAGATACGGAAGGCAGATTTGGTGACATTGGCTGATCCAAACAGCACTCAAACCAAAACAACATTATGTAAGTCTCTCGGTCTGGGAATAATCACAAAATGATTTGCTTCCAAAGAACATAAAGCAAGAACACGGGGAGAACAGCCATGGCAGCCATCCTGCTGGAGTTCAGCATTCCTCATTTGTGTTTCCCATGACAGCGTTCAGTACATTGCTACCAGAATTTCACAAGAATTTTGCGGCAAACTTTCTGGAGCTCCGAGCCAAGAACAAACAGCGTGTGAGAAAGATTCCGTTCCGCCCATGGTACTAGACAACCTTTGTGCACGCTGCCGCCGAACTCCCACCGGGACGCCAGCGCCAGTCCACCTCTGGATCATCACAGGCCAGGTGCGCTGTCAAGTCTGGCCCATGTGTGGTTTGAGGTTATGGGTCATCTTGACCCATCTCCAGTCCTTCCGATTTGGAAAGTTAACACTCCTCGCGGATGAAGAATTTGGCTTACTCCAGGGATTGTGGGTTGACGCATCTTGCTTATATTTATTCCAGCTGGCCATCAAAGTAAAGAGTCTGACAAGAAAAGTGTAACCAGCAAGAATGTTAATGAGCAACTGACAGGCTGCGGCTAAGCTGCGCGTCAGGAGGAAATCTCAGCGTTGAGAAAAATCTTTGTCGACCGAAATAACCTCCACGATTCCGGCTCTGGCCGTCCACCTGCCACGTGATGCCAAAGACAGGTCGTCCTCAGCATCCAGACTTCCTCTGATGTCGTGATATAGTAAAAATAAAATGTAGGGCGGCCAGGAAGGTTACTGCTCAGGCTCCCCATCTGCGTGCAAACAGAGCTGATTGGATGAGAGCCCGCGCATGCGCTGTGGGACAGGGAAAGGTACGTTTTCACAGCCGAACTTGGGGATTTCACATATCAGGGCATCCCAAGTCGGGATGCCCCTAGGGGCACAAAACAAAACTCCAGATAGTGAAAATCCTGGGTTGGGCTTTGCTCAAAACACACAAAGCTGAAAGAAAGATCATATGGAAAAATGTGTTGAGAAGAGAGAGAGAAAATGGTAAACTGAAAGATTCTGCAGCAGAGCCAACATGAAGAGAAAACTGTCAAAATCAGCTAAATGACTTCTAGAGCTTTTCTCTCCATTTTAGATATATGAGTTCTGGCCAGGCAATGTTGCAATGTTGTTGTCTTATGCTGGACAGCTGCCAGCACTGAACAGCTGATACTTTGATACATTGTTTCACCCCTCTCCTCAGCATGGAACTGATACATTGTTCTCCCCCTCTCCTCAGCATGGAACAGGCCAGAGTGTCGGGCTCCGACACTCAGATGACATAAACATGAGCTATTAGTCTCCATCTGCACAACACACACATCATTTTTTTCTAAATTTGTAATTCTTACTCCAACACTTACCTACATTCAAAGTACCATTTAAATATAAGTCACCAAGAAAAATTTGCGATACTGCTCCTTTAAATATGATAACTAAGGCGGAGAAGTTACAATGAGGGGGCCCCCCTGACCCCCTTAAGTTTTGAGACTGTAAGTTTGAAAGGGCCGGGCTCTCTCTCCTATTCAGGATATTCATTGTGAACTCTGTAACACTGCATTTGCAATAGTCTATATATTGTATATTTCTGTATGTACTGCGCTACGGAAGATGATGGAGCTATATAAATAAACAATATTAATAATAATAAGGGTGAGCTCTCAAGTCAACAATATCTTGGAAACTGAAAACAGACTTTAAAGCAGACCAAAACCCCCGGGGCACCCTGATCGTGTGAAACCCCCCAGATCGCCGAAGAAACTCACGTCTTCCTGGTCCTACGGCGTATGCACGACCGCTCGTCCATTGGACGCGCTCGTAGCGCGCCACGTCGTCTAAGCCTTCGCCTAAGGCCAGCGGCTCCGAACACGCCGGCAAGCCACATCCCCTGCTTCCCTCTGTACATACAGATTGCCCACATTAAATATCATCCTACCTGCACCTACTGCATTTTCTGAGCCCATAGACATCCAAGATGGCGGCCCATGGAGTCTCAGGCTGCTTGCAAACAGGAAGTGTCTTCTGACTGTGCTGTTCTGTATTCTGGGATTGCTGACCTTTTCCTCACCTCAGCTCTGCTCTGCTAAAACCCGCCCCCTGCACTTCCCCCTCTTCTCTCCTCAGTATGTGAGGCTTCAAAGGCAAGATGGCGGCACCTGTATCCTAGAGTCCTGTTGCAGCCCAGTGGGGGAATAAATAAAAAGTAAGCGGCTAAAAACATAAAATACATGAATTTTAGATGCTGGGGAATCGTTTTGGGGGTTTTTTTCAATAAATGATGCTGAAGGTCCAGTTTAAGGTCCCTTCCACACTTTGTGTTTCCACCTTATTGGGATAGAGATGGCGGTGGCCTGTGGAAGGAGGCGGTGATCAGGTGCCAGAGACAGCAATGGTTGTGGTAGTTCCGGCAGAGGTGGTGGGGACCAGCCGAGGTGGACCGGCAGAGGAATCAGGGGACCCGGTCAGGACTGGCAGTAGCCTGACAGGAGAGGTGGCCAACCCTGAGTAGTGACAGTCTGGTAGAGGTGGGAGAGGCCCAGCGCAGGACGGGTAGATTGACTCGATGGCCATAATGCTGAGGCTATGGAACTTCCAAGACAGATCTTGGGCAGGGGTGGATATGGCACATGGGCATCCATACCATAGAGGCAGGGGGGGGGCAGCTTCTACCGGGCCCATGGCAGAAGGGGACCCATGCAGGCACCTGTGGTCATTTTTATGGCTGGGGTGCCATTGCAATATGCCAGTAGATGCGTGAACAAGGTGATGCCATCTTTATTCCATCCAGTGGAACCTACGACTCTTACCGCTGGGACACCACAGAGTCAGAGAGATCAGCTTTCTGTGATGTGGGAGTCATCTCTCCAGTGCTACTGCAAAGAAAGCTGTAAGCTGTTAACTTAGCAGGGTGCAGCTCTTGTTACCATTGAAACATCAACAACGAGTCTGGCTGTTACAATGTGACACAGCAAGGAGCTTCTCAGTTTTTTTTTACAATGTAACAACTGCTTGTTACATTGCACAGCAGCAGCAGCTTGAGTTTCATGACTCTTGGTGTTGCTTCCTCTTCACTGCGACAGTACACTGGCCACAAAATTGACCACTGTGAGCAGTATGAGCAAGTACAGTATACAGTATGTTTCGCCCTATAAGACACACCTGCCCATAGGATGCCCCTAGGATTTAGAGGAGAAAAATAAGATAAACAATTTTCTGAGACAACTATTGTGCTAAAAAATCGCCCCCCCCCCCCAAAGAAACAAATAGGTAAGGTCCAAAATCCCCCACTTACAATAGGAGAGTCATCCCCCCCCCCCCCCATTCGCCACATCCTATCCCTATCGGCAATCGGGCATTCCTCCTCCCATTCCCGATATAGGCAGTGTCGCATTCTCCCTCCCATTCCCCATATAGGCAGTGTGGCATTCCCCCTCCCATTCCCCATATAGGCAGTGTGGCATTCCCCCCTCCCATTCCCCATATAGGCAGTGTGGCATCCCCCCCCATTCCCCATATAGGCAGTGTGGCATTCCCCCCTTCCATTCCCCATATAGGCAGTGTGGCATTCCCCCCTTCCATTCCCCATATAGGCAGTGTGGCATTACCCCCTCCCATTATCCATATAGGCAGTGTGGCATTCTCCCTCCCATTCCCCATGTAGGCAGTGTGGCATTACCCCCTCCCATTATCCATATAGGCAGTGTGGCATTCCCCCTCCCATTCCCCATATAGGCAGTGTGGCATTCCCCCCTCCCATTCCCCATATAGGCAGTGTGGCATCCCCCCCCCCATTCCCCATATAGGCAGTGTGGCATTCCCCCCTTCCATTCCCCATATAGGCAGTGAGGCATTCCCCCCTTCCATTCCCCATATAGGCAGTGTGGCATTACCCCCTCCCATTATCCATATAGGCAGTGTGGTATTCTCCCTCCCATTCCCCATATAGGCAGTGTGGCATCCCTCCTCCTATTCCCTATATAGGCAGTGTGGCATTCTCCCTCCCATTCCCCATATAGGCAGTGTGGCATTCCCCTCCCATTCCCCATATAGGCAGTGTGGCATTACACCCTTCCATTCCCCATATAGGCAGTGTGGCATTCCCCCCTCCCATTCCCCATATAGGCAGTGTGGCATTCTCCTTCCCATAGCCCATATAGGCAGTGTGGCATCCCTCCTCCTATTCCCCATATAGGCAGTGTGGCATTCCCCCCTTCCATTCCCCATATAGGCAGTGTGGCATTCCCCCCTTCCATTCCCCATAAAGGCAGTGTGGCATTACCCCCTCCCATTATCCATATAGGCAGTCTGGCATTCCCCCCTCCCATTCCCCATATAGACAGTGTGGCATCCCCCCTCCCATTCCCCATTTAGGCAGTGTCGCATTCCCCCTCCCATTCCCCATATAGGCAGTGTGGTATTCTCCCTCCCATTCCTCATATAAGCAGTGTGGCATTCTCCCTCCCATTCCCCATATAGGCAGTGTGGCATTTCCCCCTCCCATTCCCCATGTAGGCAGTGTGGCATCCCTCCTCCTATTCCCTATATAGGCAGTGTGGCATTCTCCCTCCCATTCCCCATATAGGCAGTGTGGCATTCCCCTCCCATTCCCCATATAGGCAGTGTGGCATTCCCCCCTCCCATTCCCCATATAGGCAGTGTGGCATTACACCCTTCCATTCCCCATATAGGCAGTGTGGCATTCCCCCCTCCCATTCCCCATATAGGCAGTGTGGCATTACACCCTTCCATTCCCCATATAGGCAGTGTGGCATCCCCCCTCCCATTCCCCATATAGGCAGTGTGGCATTACACCCTTCCATTCCCCATATAGGCAGTGTGGCATTCCCCCCTCCCATTCCCCATATAGGCAGTGTGGCATTCTCCTTCCCATAGCCCATATAGGCAGTGTGGCATCCCTCCTCCTATTCCCCATATAGGCAGTGTGGCATTCTCCTTCCCATAGCCCATATAGGCAGTGTGGCATCCCTCCTCCTATTCCCCATATAAGCAGTGTGGCATTCCCCTCCCATTCCCCATATAAGCAGTGTGGCATTCTCCCTCCCATTCCCCATATAAGCAGTGTGGCATTCTCCCTCCCATTCCCCATATAGGCAGTGTGGCATTCTCCCTCCCATTCCCCATATAGGCAGTGTGGCATTCTCCCTCCCATTCCCCATATAGGCAGTGTGGCATTCCCCCCTTCCATTCCCCATATAGGCAGTGTGGCATTCCCCTCCCATTCCCCATATAAGCAGTGTGGCATTCTCCCTCCCATTCCCCATATAGGCAGTGTGGCATTCCCCCCTCCCATTCCCCATATAGGCAGTGTGGCATTCCCCTCCCATTCCCCATATAGGCAGTGTGGCATTCCCCTCCCATTCCCCATATAAGCAGTGTGGCATTCTCCCTCCCATTCCCCATATAGGCAGTGTGGCATTCTCCCTCCCATTCCCCATATAGGCAGTGTGGCATTCTCCCTCCCATTCCCCATATAGGCAGTGTGGCATTCCCCCCTTCCATTCCCCATATAGGCAGTGTGGCATTCCCCTCCCATTCCCCATATAAGCAGTGTGGCATTCTCCCTCCCATTCCCCATATAGGCAGTGTGGCATTCCCCCCTCCCATTCCCCATATAGGCAGTGTGGCATCCCTCCTCTTATTCCCCATATAGGCAGTGTGACATCACCCCTCCCATTCCCCATATAGGCAGTGTGGCATTACCCCTCCCATTCCCCATATAGGCAGTGTCGCATTCCCCCTCCCATTCCCCATATAGGCAGTGTGGCATTCCCCCTCCCATTCCCCATATAGGCAGTGTCGCATTCCCCCTCCCATTCCCCATATAGGCAGTGTGGCATTCCCCCTCCCATTTCCCATTTAGGCAGTGTCGCATTCCCCCTCCCATTCCCCATATAGGCAGTGTGGCATTCCCCCTCCATTACCCATATAGGTAGTGTTGCATTCCCCCTCCCATTCCCCATATATTCAGTGTGGCATCCCCCTCACATTCCCCATATAGGCAGTGTGGCATCCCCCTACCATTCCCCATATAGGCAGTGTGGCATCCCCCCCTCCCATTCCCCATATAGGCAGTGTGGCATCCCCCCTCCCATTCCCCATATAGGCAGTGTGGCACCCCCCTCCCATTCCCCATATAGGCAGTGTGGCATTCCCCCTCCCATTCCCCATATAGGCAATGTGGCATTCCCCCTCCCATTCCCAATATAGGCAGTGTGGCATTCCCCCTCCCATTCCCCATATATGCAGTGTGGCATTCCCCCTCCCATTCCTCATATAGGCAGTGTGGCATCCCCCCCTCCCATTACCCATAGGCAGTGTCGCATTCCCCCTCCCATTTCCCATATATGCAGTGTGGCATCCCCCTCCCATTCCCCATATAGGCAGTGTTGCATTCCCCCTCCCATTCCCCATATAGGCAGTGTGGCAATCCCCTGCCCATTCCCCATATAGACAGTGTGGCATTACCCCTCCCATTCCCCATTTAGGCAGTGTGACATTCCCCCCTCCTATTCCCCATATAGGCATTGTGGCATTACCCCTCCCATTCCCCATATAAGCAGTGTCGCATTCTCCCTCCCATTCCCCATAAAGGCAGTGTGGCATCCCCCCCCCCCATTCCCCTTATAGTCAGTGTGGCATCCCCCCATTCCCCCTATAGGCAGTGTGGCATTACCCCTCCCATTCCCCATATAGGCAGTGTGGCATCCCCCTCCAATTCCCCATATAGGCAATGTGGTATTCCCCCTCCCATTCCCCATATAGGCAGTGTGGCATCCCCCCTCCCATTCCCCATATAGGCAGTGTGGCATCCCCCTCCAATTCCCCATATAGGCAATGTGGTATTCCCCCTCCCATTCCCCATATAGGCAGTGTGGCATTCCCCCTCCCATTCCCCATATAGAAAGTGTGGCATTCCCCCTCCCATACCACATATAGGCAGTGTGACATCCCCCTCCCATTCCCCATATAGAAAGTGTGGCATCCCCCCTCCCATTCCCCATATAGGCAGTGTGGCACTCCCCCTCCCATTCCCCATATAGAAAGTGTGGCATCCCCCCTCCCATTCCCCATATAGGCAGTGTGGCACTCCCCCTCCTATTCCCCATATAGGCAATGTGGCATTCGCCCTCCCATTCCCCATATAGGCAGTGTGGTATTCCCCCTCCCATTCCCCATATAGGCAGTGTGGCATTCCCTCTTCCATTCCCCATATAGGCAGTGTGGCACCCCCTCACATTTCCCATATAGAAAGTGTGGCATCCCCCTTCCCATTCCCCATATAGGCAGTGTGGCACCCCCTCACATTTCCCATATAGAAAGTGTGGCATTCCCCCCTCCCATTCCCCATATAGGCAGTGTGGCACCCCCTCACATTTCCCATATAGAAAGTGTGGCATTCCCCCCTCCCATTCCCCATATAGAAAGTGTGGCATCCCCCCTCCCATTCCCCATATAGGCAGTGTGGCACTCCCCCTCCTATTCCCCATATAGGCAATGTGGCATTCACCCTCCCATTCCCCTATAGGCAGTGTGGTATTCCCCCTCCCATTCCCCATATAGGCAGTGTGGCATCCCCCCTCCCATTCCCCATATAGGCAGTGTGGCACCCCCTCACATTTCCCATATAGAAAGTGTGGCATTCCCCCCTCCCATTCCCCATATAGGCAGTGTGGCACCCCCTCACATTTCCCATATAGAAAGTGTGGCATTCCCCCCTCCCATTCCCCATATAGAAAGTGTGGCATCCCCCCTCCCATTCCCCATATAGGCAGTGTGGCATTCCCCCTCCCATTACCCATATAGGCAGTGTGGCATTCCCCATCCCATTCCCCATATAGGCAGTGTGGCATCCCCCCTCCCATTCCCCATATAGGCAGTGTGGCACCCCCTCACATTTCCCATATAGAAAGTGTGGCATTCCCCCCTCCCATTCCCCATATAGGCAGTGTGGCACCCCCTCACATTTCCCATATAGAAAGTGTGGCATTCCCCCCTCCCATTCCCCATATAGAAAGTGTGGCATCCCCCCTCCCATTCCCCATATAGGCAGTGTGGCATCCCCCCTCCCATTCCCCATATAGGCAGTGTGGCACCCCCTCACATTTCCCATATAGAAAGTGTGGCATTCCTCCTCCCATTCCCCATATAGGCAGTGTCGCATTCCCCCTCCCATTCCCCATATAGGCAGTGTGGCATTCCCCCTCCCATTCCCCATATAGGCAGTGTGGCATTCCCCCTCCCATTCCCCATATAGGCAGTGTGGCATTCCCCCTCCCATTCCCCATATAGGCAGTGTGGCATTCCCCCCTCCCATTCCCGATATAGGCAGTGTCGCATTCCCCCTCCCATTCCCCATATAGGCAGTGTGGCATTCCCCCTCCCATTCCCCATATAGGCAGTGTGGCATTCCTCCTCCCATTCCCCATATAGGCAGTGTGGCATTCCCCCTCCCATTCCCCATATAGGCAGTGTGGCATTCCTCCTCCCATTCCCCATATAGGCAGTGTGGCATTCCTCCTCCCATTCCCCATATAGGCAGTGTCGCATTCCCCCTCCCATTCCCCATATAGGCAGTGTGGCATTCCCCCTCCCATTCCCCATATAGGCAGTGTGGCATTCCCCTCCCATTCCCCATATAGGCAGTGTGGCATCCCCCCTCCCATTCCCCATATAGGCAGTCTGGCATTCCCCCCTCCCATTCCCCATATAGACAGTGTGGCATTCCCCCCTCCCATTCCCCATATAGGCAGTCTGGCATTCCCCCCTCCCATTCCCCATATAGACAGTGTGGCATCCCCCCTCCCATTCCCCATTTAGGCAGTGTCGCATTCCCCCTCCCATTCCCCATATAGGCAGTGTGGCATTCCCCTCCCATTCCCCATATAGGCAGTGTGGCATCCCCCCTCCCATTCCCCATATAGGCAGTCTGGCATTCCCCCCTCCCATTCCCCATATAGACAGTGTGGCATTCCCCCCTCCCATTCCCCATATAGGCAGTCTGGCATTCCCCCCTCCCATTCCCCATATAGACAGTGTGGCATCCCCCCTCCCATTCCCCATATAGGCAGTCTGGCATTCCCCCCTCCCATTCCCCATATAGACAGTGTGGCATCCCCCCCTCCCATTCCCCATATAGGCAGTGTGACATTCCCCCCCCATTCCCCATATAGGCAGTGTGGCATTCCCCCTCCCATTCCCGATTTAGGCAGTGTCGCATTCCCCCTCCCATTCCCCATATAGGCAGTGTGGCATTCCCCCTCCCATTCCCGATTTAGGCAGTGTCGCATTCCCCCTCCCATTCCCCATATAGGCAGTGTGGCATCCCCCCTCCCATTCCCCATATAGGCAGTCTGGCATTCCCCCCTCCCATTCCCCATATAGACAGTGTGGCATTCCCCCCTCCCATTCCCCATATAGGCAGTGTGACATTCCCCCTCCCATTCCCCATATAGGCAGTGTGGCATCCCCCCTCCCATTCCCCATATAGGCAGTCTGGCATTCCCCCCTCCCATTCCCCATATAGACAGTGTGGCAATCCCCCCTCCCATTCCCCATATATGCAGTGTGACAACCCATATATTCAGTGTGGCATCCCCCTCCCATTCCCCATATAGGCAGTGTGGCATCCCCCCTCCCATTCCCCATATAGGCAGTGTGGCATCCCCCTCCCATTCCTCATATAGGCAGTGTGGCATTCCCCCTCCCATTCCCCATATATGCAGTGTGGCATCCCCCTCCCATTCCCCATATAGGCAGTGTGGCATCCCCCCCTCCCATTACCCATAGGCAGTGTCGCATTCCCCCTCCCATTTCCCATATATGCAGTGTGGCACCCCCCCCCTCCCATTACCCATATAGGCAGTGTGGCATTCCCCCTCCCATTCCCCATATAGGCAGTGTGGCATTCCACCTCCCATTCCCCATATAGGCAGTGTGGCATTCCCCCTCCCATTCCCCATATAGGCAGTGTGGCATCCCCCCTCCCATTACCCATAGGCAGTGTCGCATTCCCCCTCCCATTCCCCATATAGGCAGTGTGGCAATCCCCTGCCCATTCCCCATATAGGCAGTGTGACATTCCCCCTCCCATTCCCCATATAGGCAGTGTGGCATGCCCCCTCCCATTCTCCATATAGGCAGTGTAACATTCCCCCCTCCTATTCCCCATATAGGCAGTGTGGCATTCCCCCCTCCCATTCCCCATATAGGCAGTGTGGCATCCCCCTCCAATTCCCCATATAGGCAGTGTGGCATTCCCCCTCCCATTCCCCATATAGGCAGTGTGGCATTCCCCCTCCCATTCCCCATATAGGCAGTGTGGCATTCCCCCTCCCATTCCCCATATAGGCAGTGTGGCATGCCCCCTCCCATTCTCCATATAGGCAGTGTAACATTCCCCCCTCCTATTCCCCATATAGGCAGTGTGGCATTCCCCCCTCCCATTCCCCATATAGGCAGTGTGGCATTCCCCCTCCCATTCCCCATATAGGCAGTGTGGCATTCCCCCTCCCATTCCCCATATAGGCAGTGTGGCATTCCCCCTCCCATTCCCCATATAGGCAGTGTGGCATTCCCCCTCCCATTCCCCATATAGGCAGTGTGGCATTCCCCCTCCCATTCCCCATATAGGCAGTGTGGCATGCCCCCTCCCATTCTCCATATAGGCAGTGTAACATTCCCCCCTCCTATTCCCCATATAGGCAGTGTGGCATTCCCCCCTCCCATTCCCCATATAGGCAGTGTGGCATTCCCCCTCCCATTCCCCATATAGGCAGTGTGGCATTCCCCCTCCCATTCCCCATATAGGCAGTGTGGCATTCCCCCTCCCATTCCCCATATAGGCAGTGTGGCATTCCCCCTCCCATTCCCCATATAGGCAGTGTGGCATTCCCCCTCCCATTCCCCATATAGGCAGTGTGGCATTCCCCCTCCCATTCCCCATATAGGCAGTGTGGCATTCCCCCTCCCATTCCCCAAATAGGCAGTGTGACATTCCCCCTCCCATTCCCCATATAGGCAGTGTGGCATCCCCCCTCCCATTCCCCATATAGGCAGTGTGGCATCCCCCTCCCATTCCTCATATAGGCAGTGTGGCATTCCCCCTCCCATTCCCCATATATGCAGTGTGGCATCCCCCTCCCATTCCCCATATAGGCAGTGTGGCATCCCCCCCTCCCATTACCCATAGGCAGTGTCGCATTCCCCCTCCCATTCCCCATATAGGCAGTGTGGCATTCCCCCTCCCATTCCCCAAATAGGCAGTGTGGCAATTTGGTGTGTGAGTCGCTATAACACCAGAACAGAGCTATATGGGAGCGAACGGTAGCGACTGGTCAGCGTGAGCAACTCAAACCATATTCATCAAAAAAGCTACACACAACGTTGTCGCTCTGGATCTGGGTGCTATAGCATAGAGCGCCAGACGCTGTGTGATTAAAGTCTGTTTTTGAACACATATCCACTAGTAACAAAGCGAAAACACATGGAATGACATTGTTGTAACATTGTGACATTAACACTTTAGTACCAGACCTGTAATGACAATTCTGCATAAAAATATAAAAAATCCCCAAAAGTTTTCAAAAATGACTCTTTCTAGGCCAGGAGAGGTCACACAATTATGTGATTAAAAAAATAAAAACAAAAAACCCTGTTTAAAGTGAAGAAAAGTAACGTCCATTGAAAAGTATGGGAGAGCGACAGGTAGTGACAGGTAATACCTGGCTCTGGAAGCTAGAGCGCCACCGGGATCCGCTGAGCCGTCTGTGATGATGAATCAGACGCTACATGGCGCTGTTAGAGTCGCTCACCAGAATAGTTTTGATAAATGTGGTATTGCCTACAGCGCCCAGCGGTCACCAGACGCTGCCTGATGCTACGAGGCGCTACCTGGCGCTATCCCTTGATGAATAAACCCCTTTGTTTATTTCCTTCTATTATTTTCTTTCCTTCTAGTCTTTTGTTTGCTTTCTTTCAATCCATCTATTTTTATGTATTTTATCTGTTCCTTCTGTCATTCTAGTCCCTGCACAGAACCTTCCTGGCTCGTCCATCGCCCGTCCTGACTATAAGATGAATTCACTATATTCACTATATAGGAAAACCAAGGCGCGTGACTTGCGGGCGTCTCATCGCAGGTCCGCGAATATCTCAATCCTCGGCACATTTACACAAGCCGGTGACCTTTACTTGGAAGCGATGGGCCTCCTCCAGGCGCGATTCTGCTCATTCCATGTCAGGCGGCACGCGGCCCCGCTGCGCCTGATACTTTCGATTTACGCGTCAAGTCTGATTTGTTTCAGGCCATTTGAATGTAAATTATCTTTTTCCCCGCACGGTGCGCGAACACCGCCGCTGAAAGTCACTTTGTTGTGGCCGTTCCCTGGGGAGCCGCGCAGCGCGTCGTCCACTGCCTGGCGTGAAAGTGTCCGAGCCTGAATCCTCGCTGCCGGCTCATCCCGTCTCATCCAATGAGCCTCGCGTAATAAGCAATGACAGGAGCCTCTCTGCAACTGTCACTGCTGGTCCAGTATAACCTATTATATAACCCTATAATAGGGTGCACTATAGGGGGTGTCAGCACCGGACGTACCTGGGCAGGTGCCGGGGCCCCTGAAAGGCTGCCCAGTATGGGGGCGTCAGCACCGGGCGTACCTGGGCAGGTGCCGGGGCCCCTGAAAGGCTGCCCAGTATGGGGGCGTCAGCACCGGGCGTACCCGGGCAGGTGCCGGGGCCCCTGAAAGGCTGCCCAGTATAGGGGGCGTCAGCACCGGGCGTACCTGGGCAGGTGCCGGGGGCCTTGAACATTGGGAGGGCCCTACCTCATTCCTTCTATCCTGGGCAGCCTCTCTGCAACTGCCACTGCTGGTCCAGTATAACCTACCCCTACATTGCATCAACTATTATAGGGTGCAGCATAGGGGGCGTCAGCACCGGGCGTACCTGGGCAGGTGCCGGGGCCCCAGAAAGGCTGCCCAGTATGGGGGCGTCAGCACCGGGCGTACCTGGGCAGGTGCCGGGGCCCCTGAAAGGCTGCCCAGTATGGGGGCGTCAGCACCGGGCGTACCTGGACAGGTGCCGGGGCCCCTGAAAGGCTGCCCAGTATGGGGGCGTCAGCACCGGGCGTACCTGGGCAGGTGCCGGGGCCCCTGAAAGGCTGCCCAGTATAGGGGGCGTCAGCACCGGGCGTACCTGGGCAGGTGCCGGGGGCCCTGAACACTGGGAGGGCCCTACCTCATGCCTTCTATCCTGGGCAACATCTATGCAAGACACAGGGCCGTGCAATAACCAGGACTAAGGCCCTTATATAAGAAGGGATAGCGTCAGGTAGTGGCTGGTTAATGAGAGGTAGCGACAGATAGCGACTGGTGAACGCCGGACACGGCACGCAATTACACATTTATCAAGCAGAATCTGTTTAGCGACTGGGATAGCGCCATGTAGCGTCTGATTCATCATTTTCACAGCCTCTGCGAACAGCGCCGGCGTTCAGCCTTGCACAGCGCCAGGTATGACCTCTCGCTACCTGTCGCTCTCCCAAACATTTTAATGGGCGAACCTTTTCTTCTCTTTAAACGGGTTATTTTTTTTTTTTTTTGTACAAAAAATCACCAATAATTCTGTGACCTCTCCTGGCATTGAATAAGCAGTTTTTTCACATTTTTTTTATTTTTTATATATTTCTTCAGAAATGACATTACAGCTCTGCCATTAAAGTGTTCATGTTACAATGTTGTTACAATGTAATTCCATATGTTTTCGCTTTGTTACTAGTGGATAGATGCTGGAAAACAGACTTTAAACACACAGCCTCCTGCGCTCTGGGCTTCAGAGAAGCATTTTTCAGCGCCAGAGATTTGTGAGGCTGTTTTTTTGCTGAATATGGTGTGAGTCGGTCGCTATGAGCAGTCGCTAACATGCGCTCCCATTCAGCGCTGCACTGGTCAAATAGCGACTCCTCACAATGTATTCAACATTACTGAACAGCGACTGAGTCGCTATGAAGTAGCGACCCACTGCTGAGCACAGTGACTACTAGCGGGCGCTCTGAAAATGCCTGCTACAGACGCTCATCCGATCTGTCGCTACCTGGCGTTAGTGATGAATCAGCCTTTAAGGACTGTCAGCCAAGAGAAGATTGATCATTGGAAAATTCTTTCTTTCTTTACGTCAGTCCTTCTATTCTTTGTTTATTTCTTTCAATTTTCTTTTTTTTCTTCTTTTTTTCCTTTCTATTTTTTGTTTCTTTCTTTCATCTGTTCCTTCTCCCATTCCCTTTCTTTCATTCTTTCTTCTTTCCTTCTATTATTTTATTTTACATTATATCAGTCCTTCTATTCTTTTTTTTTCCCTTCAATTATTTTCTTTCCTTCTAGTCTTTTGGTTTCTTTCTTTCTTTCATTCCATCTATTCTTTATTTCTTTCATCTGTTCGTTCTGTCTGTCATTCCTTCTCTTTTTTTTTCTGTCAGTCCTTCTATTCTTCATATCCTTCCATCTCTTCTTTTTTCTCCCATTTATTTTTGCTCTCTTTCCTGCTTTGTTTTCTGCCATTCCTTCTATTCTTCCTGTCATTCCTTTACTTTCTTTAGTATCAGCCCTTCTTTTCTTTCTTTTCTCTTTCTTTTTTTCTCTTTCTTTCCTTGTCTTATTTATTTTTTCCAATCGTCCTCTCTCTCTCTTTCCTATTTTTTCCTGTCATTCATTCTATTCTTTATTTTTTTCCTTCCATTTCTTTTCTCACATCCCTTCTCTCTTTCTTTCCTGTTTTTATTATTTAATTCCTTCTTTGTTTTTGTAATTCATTCTCTATCTTTATGTCCACCAATCATTCTATACTCTTGTTCTTTTTTAAATTCCTTTTAATCTCTTTCCATTTACTTTTCTTTTGTTTTCTTTCCACCTATTCTTTCTATTATTTGTCATTCCTTCTCTCTCTTTTCTGCTTTTTCTAAGATATTTCTTTGAATTCAGTCTTTGTTTTTGCCATTCATTCATTCTCTTTCAATGTTTCTGTCATTCATTCGATGTTTTTTGTTCTTTCTTTGTTTCTTTCCTTTTATTTGTTATATTTCTTTTTTTCTTTCCATCTATCTTTGTCATATCTTTTTTTTCCTTCCTTTTTTTAATGTTCCTTCTATAACATTATGGGCTGGGGTTCCTTGGCTTGTGGGTACAGTGGGGCTATAACATTAGGGGCTGGGGTTCCTTGGCTTGTGGGTACAGTGGGGCTATAACATTAGGGGCTGGGGTTCCTTGGCTTGTGGGTACAGTGGGGCTATAACATTAGGGGCTGGGGTTCCTTGGCTTGTGGGTACAGTGGGGCTATAACATTAGGGGCTGGGGTTCCTTGGCTTGTGGGTACAGTGGGGCTATAGCATTGGGGGCTGTGGTTCCTTGGCTTGTGGGTACAGTGGGGCTATAACATTAGGGGCTGGGGTTCATTGGCTTGTGGGTACAGTGGGGCTATAACATTAGGGGCTGGGGTTCCTTGGCTTGTGGGTACAGTGGGGCTATAACATTAGGGGCTGGGGTTCCTTGGCTTGTGGGTACAGTGGGGCTATAACATTAGGGGCCGGGATTCCTTGGCTTGCGGGTACAGTGGGGCTATAACATTAGGGGCTGGGGTTCCTTGGCTTGTGGGTACAGTGGGGCTATAACATTGGGGGCTGGGGTTCCTTGGCTTGTGGGTACAGTGGGGCTATAACATTAGGGGCTGGGGTTCCTTGGCTTGTGGGTACAGTGGGATATAACATTAGGGGCTGGGGATCCTTGGCTTGTGAATACAGTGGGGCTATAACATTAGGGGCTGTGGTTCCTTGGCTTGTGGGTACAGTGGGGCTATAACATTAGGGGCTGGGGTTCCTTGGCTTGTGGGTACAGTGGGGCTATAACATTAGGGGTTGGGGTTCCTTGGCTTGTGTTCAAAAACAGACTTTAATCACACAGCGTCTGGCGCTCTATGCTACAGCGCCCAGATCCAGAGCGCCGACGCTGTGTGTGTCTGTTTTTTTGTTGAATATGGTGTGAGTCGCTGAGAGTCGCTCGCACTGAGCTGGCGCTACCTTTTGCTACCTGCAGCGCTGTACATCTCATTCATCAATGCCGGCCAGGTTACTACATCGACTGAGGCGGTCTGTTACAGCGCCCGATAGCCGATCACAGCGTATACTAGCAGTCGCTCTTAGCGCCGCTGTACAGACGCTCATCTGCCGATACCTGGCGCTAGTTATGAATCAGCCTGTAATTCTGAACCTATTCATTTTGGTCCACAACCAGTTTTCTCATTATATGGGCCGCGCTTTCCAGAAGGTTGAGCATCCCTGACGTAGATAAATATACACCATATAAAACAGCGCTGTATAGTAGCAATACACTCATAAGAGTATTTTCAGTACATAGCTGGTTTCACCAGGCTGATGAAATGACACCGGGTTGGGTTCCTCCAACACGTTTCACCCATTCTTGCTTCCTCAGGGAGGATTACCTTCCAGCTCTATTTTCCTTTATCATTATGGATGCCGGTTGTAAAACATTGAAATATGTCTGAGCAGAGGAAGGAACCTAAGGAATCTAAAAGTATGAGCAGATTAGGGACTGGATGTGAGGGGAGGCGCCCTTTTTCCACAAAATAAGTGACCATATCCAATCTACAGTGAGGTTTACAAACTAAAAGCAGCGCTGTAACCCGGGGCAAAAGTAATATGTTTAGGACATAGCTGGTTTCACCAGGCTGATGAAATTACACCGGGTTAGATTCCTCCAACGCGTTTCACCCATTTGAGCTTCCTCAGAGAAAATTACCTTCCAGCTCCTTTATCGTTTTTTTTGTGTGTTCTTCTACAATGGGAAGTGGTTTTCCACCAGTTATTCCCTTCATTATTATGGATGCCGATCGTAAAACATTGAAATATGTCTGAGCAGAGGAAGGAACCCACCAGCGGCAGGCCTGGAATCTGAAAGTATGAGCAGATAAGGGACTGGATGTCAAGGGAGGCGCCCTTTTTCTCAGGAAGTAGGTGACCATATCCAATCTACAGCGCTGTAAACGGGGCAAAAGTAATATTTTTAGTACATAGCTGGTTTCACCAGGCTGATGAAATTACACCGGGTTAGATTCCTCCAACGCGTTTCACCCATTTGAGCTTCCTCAGAGAAAATTTCCTTCCAGCTCCTTTATCTTTTTTTTTGTGTGTTCTTCTACAATGGGAAGTGGTTTTCCAACAGTTATTTCCTTTATCATTATTGGTGCCGGTTGTAAAACATTGAAATATGTCTGAGTAGAGGAAGGAACCCACCAACGGCAGGCCTGGAATCTAATAGATTCCAGGGCCAGCTGCTGGCTTTTTTCCTATTTGGGACCCCCCCCCCCCCCCCCAAGGCACCGTAATAACTCACCTTTACCCAGTCCAACAACGCATAAAGGAGCACTATCGCGGAATTGCATAATATTAAAAATTCATACAAGCACATTGGCCAATGAGAGGAGGGGTCACTTATACACTCAAACTGAATAAAACTCCAACCAAGCCTGTGGTTTATTCTCTCTCTCGCGCTAGAGTTTTGGCCCACAGCAATCCTCCCCTGATCCACATGAACCAGCCTCCAATTGGGGACATGGAAAAATGCTGCACGCTGCAGAGACACACCTGCTGATTGGTGGAGGTGGTGGTGCCACACACAAGCAGAATTGTGCAGAATTTTCTTCACTATCCCCCCCTTTCCCTGGCTAGCAGTGTGCTCAGTGTTCGAGGTGGGGGGGCCCACTGAGACAATGCCGCCCAAGGGCCCAAATAAACCTGGAGCCGGCCCTGCTGGAGGCAGCCATCATGCTGGACATGCTGCTAACAGTGAGGTTCCCCCACTGCTGCCCTCATCTTCCCCCCTTCCCCTGGTGATTACAGCCCTGCCTGTGCTGCAGCCCCCCACGAGTATGGCCCCCTGCGATTACAGCCCTGCTGCTGCCCCCCCTTCCTGGCCCTCATGACTATGGTTCCACCGCTGCTGCCCCCCTCCTCCCCCCGTGCATGGGAGTATGTGCATGTGCATGGGAGTATGTGCATGTGAGTGTGTACATGTGCATGGGAGTGTGTGCATGTGCATGGGAGTGTGTGCATGTGCATGGGAGTGTTTGCATGTGCATGGGAGTGTGTGCATGTGCATGGGAGTGTGTGCAGGTGCATGGGAGTGTGTGCATGTGCATGGGAGTGTGTACATGTGCATGGGAGTGTGTGCATGTGCATGGGAGTGTGTGCATGTGCATGGGAGTGTGTGCATGTGCATGGGAGTGTGTGCATGTGCATGGGAGTGTGTGCATGGGAGTATGTGCATGTGCATGGGAGTGTGTGCATGTGCATGGGAGTGTGTGCATGTGCATGGGAGTGTGTGCATGGGAGTGTGTGCATGGGAGTGTGTGCATGTGCATGGGAGTGTGTGCATGGGAGTGTGTGCATGTGCATGGGAGTGTGTGCATGGGAGTGTGTGCATGTGCATGGGAGTGTGTGCATGGGAGTGTGTGCATGTGCATGGGAGTGTGTGCATGGGAGTGTGTGCATGTGCATGGGAGTGTGTGCATGTGCATGGGAGTGTGTGCATGGGAGTGTGTGCATGTGCATGGGAGTGTGTGCATGGGAGTGTGTGCATGTGCATGGGAGTGTGTGCATGGGAGTGTGTGCATGTGCATGGGAGTGTGTGCATGTGCATGGGAGTGTGTACATGTGCATGGGAGTGTGTGCATGTGCATGGGAGTGTGTACATGTGCATGGGAGTGTGTGCATGTGCATGGGAGTGTGTGCATGTGCATGGGAGTGTGTACATGTGCATGGGAGTGTGTGCATGTGCATGGGAGTGTGTGCATGTGCATGGGAGTGTGTGCATGTGCATGGGAGTGTGTGCATGTGCATGGGAGTGTGTGCATGTGCATGGGAGTATGTGCATGGGAGTGTTTGCATGTGCATGGGAGTGTGTGCATGTGCATGGGAGTGTGTGCATGTGCATGGGAGTGTGTGCATGTGCATGGGAGTGTGTACATGTGCATGGGAGTGTGTGCATGGGAGTGTGTGCATGTGCATGGGAGTGTGTGCATGGGAGTGTGTGCATGTGCATGGGAGTGTGTGCATGGGAGTGTGTGCATGTGCATGGGAGTGTGTGCATGGGAGTGTGTGCATGTGCATGGGAGTGTGTGCATGGGAGTGTGTGCATGTGCATGGGAGTGTGTGCATGGGAGTGTGTGCATGTGCATGGGAGTGTGTGCATGGGAGTGTGTGCATGTGCATGGGAGTGTGTGCATGGGAGTGTGTGCATGTGCATGGGAGTGTGTGCATGTGCATGGGAGTGTGTACATGTGCATGGGAGTGTGTGCATGTGCATGGGAGTGTGTACATGTGCATGGGAGTGTGTGCATGTGCATGGGAGTGTGTGCATGTGCATGGGAGTGTGTACATGTGCATGGGAGTGTGTGCATGTGCATGGGAGTGTGTGCATGTGCATGGGAGTGTGTGCATGTGCATGGGAGTGTGTGCATGTGCATGGGAGTGTGTGCATGTGCATGGGAGTATGTGCATGGGAGTGTTTGCATGTGCATGGGAGTGTGTGCATGTGCATGGGAGTGTGTGCATGTGCATGGGAGTGTGTGCATGTGCATGGGAGTGTGTACATGTGCATGGGAGTGTGTGCATGGGAGTGTGTGCATGTGCATGGGAGTGTGTGCATGGGAGTGTGTGCATGTGCATGGGAGTGTGTGCATGGGAGTGTGTGCATGTGCATGGGAGTGTGTGCATGGGAGTGTGTGCATGTGCATGGGAGTGTGTGCATGGGAGTGTGTGCATGTGCATGGGAGTGTGTGCATGGGAGTGTGTGCATGTGCATGGGAGTGTGTGCATGGGAGTGTGTACATGTGCATGGGAGTGTGTGCATGTGCATGGGAGTGTGTGCATGTGCATGGGAGTGTGTGCATGGGAGTGTGTGCATGGGAGTGTGTGCATGTGCATGGGAGTGTGTACGTGTGCATGGGAGTGTGTGCATGTGCATGGGAGTGTGTGCATGGGAGTGTGTGCATGTGCATGGGAGTGTGTGCATGTGCATGGGAGTGTGTGCATGTGCATGGGAGTGTGTACATGTGCATGGGAGTGTGTGCATGTGCATGGGAGTGTGTGCATGGGAGTGTGTGCATGTGCATGGGAGTGTGTGCATGTGCATGGGAGTGTGTGCATGTGCATGGGAGTGTGTACATGTGCATGGGAGTGTGTGCATGTGCATGGGAGTGTGTACATGTGCATGGGAGTGTGTGCATGTGCATGGGAGTGTGTGCATGTGCATGGGAGTGTGTGCATGTATGTTTTGGAGTGCTCACTTGCACTTTGGGAGTGCGGCAATGGACGTTCGATGCACTTTTGGAGTGTGCACATTCACTTTGGGATTGCACGCATGCACTTTGAAAGTGTGACAATGAACATTTGAGGGTGTACACATGCACTTTGGGAGTGCAGCAATGGATGTTTGGGAGTGCGCTCATGCACTTTGGGAGTGCGACCATGGGCACGCATGCATTTTGGGAGTGTGTCTGGGCAGGGGCGTAGCTAGGGGGAGCAAGGGGGCCACTTTCCCCGGGTGCAGCTGGTCAGGGGGGCACCAAAGAGGGGCCTGAAAACAGGTGGGGGGCGCCATTTTGAATCTTTGCCCTGGGTGCCAGAAAGCCCAGCTACTCCTCTGAGTCTGGGAGTGCTGGTCTAGGCTCCAATGTCCAATGAGCCACTGAGCGACGTCGTTTAAACCTTCGTCTAAGGCCAGCGGCTCCGAGCGCACTGGCGGCCACATCCCCCGCTTCCCTCTAATAAGGACCGTGCCCACGTCGGCCATTCACAAACGCCTGTCATGGGCACGCACCCTGCTAGAGGGATGTGGCCACGGCTCTTACATGCAACGTTGGACTGGAAAAGAAGGTGTGTTTATAAGGTGAAACTGTAAACCCTGATATCTTGGCTGTTTTTCTTCAATTTAAGAACAGAAAGTTTAGGACAGCGCAAATGTAGCCCGACACAATGGTGCAACAATTACCTTTACCTGCTGTATCACTTTAATTGAGCTCACCTGGCAAGTTAATTATTACAGGTGTTTGCAATTGATTTCCGTGATCCTGACACATAATCCCATCTCGGGGTTTCATTGGAGCGAAAACAATTACATCTATATGACACTAACATCCTAAATGTGTATTTAAAGCGGAACAAAACCAAGGGATTTGACTTTCCCTGGATTTGTTCCCTTCCCCATGGGGCATCCCGAATTGGGATGTGTCGCTGCGTGAAACCCCCAGAATGCCCCTTTTTTAAAAGATTCCAGGGCTGGCCACTGACTTTCCCCCAGTGCACCAAGAAGGGCGCCGGCTGGAAGCTGACCAGCCATGGGATTGGGGGAAGTGACCTCGGGGGAGGGGGGAGTATAAAGGGGCAGGTTCCCCCCTCCTCTTCCTCTTCGGCTCCCGAAATCTTCGCTGGAACGTGCTGTCAGGTTTGACGGCCGTCCAGCCCCCAAAGATGGAAGCCTTAATGTCTGTGCTGCGTCGGGAGGTGGAGCGGCGAGGCGAGGAATGGGTAAGGAGTTTGCTGTCTCCGTCCCCTGCCTTACCGCCCCCTCCTCCCTCGCGCTCCAGACGGGTTAGGCGGGCCGTGGCCCGTGCTAGGCGGCGGGGGAGCCCCCCTTTAAGTGTGGCCCGGGCCCAGCGGGCTCCCCTCGCCGGCGGGCGCGGGTCCCTCCGGCCCCCGGCTGCCTGCTGTGGCCGCTACCTGCCTCCCGCGCCTGGGGGGCTCCCTTAAGCGGCGCGGCCCCTCCGGGGGGGGGGGGGCGCGGCCGAGGTCCCCCACTTACCTCATGCAGTGGCACGGCCATGGACCAGGAGTGGCCGCGCGCGCCGGGCAGCGAGGTCCTCTGCTTCCTCCCCGCCGGGTAGCTCTAGGCGGCGGGGAGAGGCTCCGCCCCATTCAGTGCTAGGAGGGAGAGGCGGGGGCCTGAGCTCTGCCCCTGCTGGAGCAGAGACTCAAGCAGGTGGCCTCGCGCTGGCCGCCTGCTCTGGTACTGGAGCCCTGGGCGTCTGTCATGACGCCGCCGGGGCTCCAAGGTCTTCAAAGGGGGGGGTCAAAGCGGGGAGCCCCCAGCGTCTTCACAGACGCTGGCCAGGCTCCCCCAGTAGACGTACAGGAGCCCCGGGGCTCCTAATTCAGCACACTTGGGGTTTCAAAGTGGGGGAACCCCCAGCGTCATCACCGTCGCTGGCCGGGCTCCCTCAGCGGAGGTTACAGGAGCCCCGGGCGTCTTTTTTGACGCTGCCGGGGCCCCTGATTCAACTCACTTGGGGGGACAAAGGGGGGGCTCTCAGCGTCTCCGCTGACTCTGGCCGGGCCCCCTCGATGGCATGTACAGGAGCCCCCAGCGCCTGGAGTGGCGCGTGGCAGGCTCCTCAATCAGCACACTCCCCAGCTCCCGGGGGTTCCACGGGTTGGGATGCCCCATATAGTGTGGTTGCGCGGCCGCGCGCCCCCCACTCACAGTGTCCCGCGCACGACCCCCCCACCCCCCTTTGAGTTTTTTAGAGGGGCGGGGGGTCGGCTACCCCTCCTCCTAATCAGCTACAGACCTGGCCGTTTGAGCTGGCATCGCCGCTCCCGGGCCTAGCGCGGCTGGCGTCCACCCCCTTTGGCGCGCCCCGCGTTCCCGATTATCCAGCGTTGCGTCCCAGCTCGCGGGGGGTGGGTTGCTTGGAACGGACAGGCTCTTCGCCTCTCCTTTTTTCTCAGCAGGTGATCCAGAGCAGAGCGCCGGTCGGGGCGTCAGGGCGATGGGACGGAGAGGCCCGTGCTGAGTCGGCCAGGGTCGGCCAGGCTTGCGACGACCGACGCGGGAGGGATGGGATCTTCATTTGGAGCTCCAACAGCGGCACCGGGATCGGCGGGTGCGCCAGGACATCCGGCAAGAAGCAGGATCCTGGGTCAGTCGGGCTCAGGATCTCTGGACGACGGTCGGGGCACAGGCATCCCAAGCGGCGCGGCCGGATCGAATTGGCAGTGGAGAGGTGGCGGGCTGGACGGCACTGAGGTTTAAGCGCCGTCCAGCTTTGGCGGTCTCCTCTGCTCGGTTCGGGTCTGAGATGGCACGGAAAGTGGGGGTGGGTTACAAGGAAGCGGCTGTTTCGGCTGAAATGGGCCAGGAGGTTAGGTGACTGATTTTAAGGGGAGGGGAAGGACAAATGAAAGGGGGTAAGGTGGATCTTGGCAGTTGGCCCCGTTGAGCTACCAGGCCTAGGAGGGATGCGGCCGGGCTCACGAATCGGCTTCTGTTTCAGATTCGGGAGGCAGCTGAGCCTTCGGGCCGCCTCCCCTCCCCTCCTGTTGGTAGTTATGGTATGGCGGAATCTCAGACCTGGATCGGGGAGAACAGGAGTGCATTGTTATTTGTTACTGTTTTTTATGTTGAGGCCGTGGCCGATTAAAATTCCATCAATTCCGAAGAAATGGTTGTTGGCTCCATTATTTGGGAGTGTGGGTGGGTTGGTGTCAGCTGAAGGCGTATGGAACGCTAGCACAGTCATGAATTGGGAGGCCCTGCCCTGTGAAACCCCCAGGTCGCCGGTATTCACTCACCTTTTCCTGGTTCAGTAGCACATGTGTGGGCTCTCATCCAATCAGAGCTGTTTGCCGTGCCTATGTAATTTTGCAGTTGGCTCTGATTGTTTATCATGGCGTGCCAGAGCGGCCACATCCCCAGCCTGTGCACATTTTCCAGCTCCAGCCATTCAGATAGGCTGTGATGGGAGCGTGCGCCGCTGGGGGTGTGGTGACTCTCGCTCCCCACTGAAGCCTATCAGAGCCATTTGCCATATGACTAGCAGGCTGATTCATTACTAGCGCCAGGTATCTGCAGATGAGCGTCTGTACAGAGGCGCTAAGAGCGGCCGCTAGTAGACGCTGTGATCGAATATAAGGCGCTGTAACAGAGCGCCTCAGTCGCTGTAGTAACCTGGCCGGCATTGATGAATGTGATGTATGTTGGGCGCTGTAACACCAGTTCAGCGCTGCAGGGAGCGAGAGGTAGCGCCAGGTCATTGCGACCGACTCTCAGCGACTCACACCATATTCAACAAAAAAACACACACACTCTAAAGCTGGGCGCTGTAGCTCAGAGCGCCAGACGCTGTGTAATTAAAGTCTGTTTTTGAACACATATCCACCAGTAACAAAGCGAAGACACATGGAATGACATTGTATAACACTGGGACATTAACACTTTAGTGCCAGACCTGTAATGACAATTCTGCATAAAAATATAAAAAAAACAAAAATGACTTTTTCTAGGCCAGGAGAGGTCACACAATGATTTGAGAGAAAAAAAAATAATCAAAACAACAAACCCTGTTTAAACAGAAGAAAAGGAAGGTCCATTGAAATGTATGGGAGAGCGACAGGTAGCGACAGGTAATACCTGGCTCTGGAAGCTAGAGCGCCGGCGCTATACACTGAGCCGGCTGTAATAATACATGTGACGCTACATGACGCTGTTACAGGTGCTATACACTGACCTGCCTGTAATAATACATGTGACGCTACATGGCGCTGTTAGAGGTGCTATACACTGAGCCGGCTGTAATAATACATGTGACGCTACATGGCGCTGTTACAGGTGCTATACACTGACCTGCCTGTAATAATACATGTGACGCTACATGGCGCTGTTAGAGGTGCTATACACTGACCTGCCTGTAATAATACATGTGACGCTACATGGCGCTGTTAGAGGTGCTATACACTGACCTGCCTGTAATAATACATGTGACACTACATGGCGCTGTTAGAGGCGCTATACACTGAGCTGCCTGTAATAAAACATGTGACGCTACATGACGCTGTTACAGGTGCTATACACTGACCTGCCTGTAATAATACATGTGACACTACATGGCGCTGTTAGAGGCGCTATACACTGACCTGCCTGTAATAATACATGTGACGCTACATGACGCTGTTAGAGGCGCTATACACTGAGCTGCCTGTAATAATACATGTGACGCTACATGACGCTGTTAGAGGCGCTATACACTGAGCTGCCTGTAATAATACATGTGACGCTACATGGCGCTGTTACAGGTGCTATACACTGACCTGCCTGTAATAATACATGTGACGCTACATGACGCTGTTAGAGGCGCTATACACTGAGCTGCCTGTAATAATACATGTGACGCTACATGACGCTGTTAGAGGCGCTATACACTGACCTGCCTGTAATAATACATGTGACGCTACATGACGCTGTTAGAGGCGCTATACACTGACCTGCCTGTAATAATACATGTGACATTACATGACGCTGTTAGAGGCGCTATACACTGACCTGTCTGTAATAATACATGTGACACTACATGGCGCTGTTAGAGGTGCTCACCAGATTCGCTTTCATAAATGTGGTTTCCCATACATCGCCCGGCGTTGCCTGCCGCTATCCCTTCATGAATAAACCCCACAGTTACGGCAAATGGCTGTGATTGGGCGAGAGCCGGAGCATGTGTGGATGGACTGGGGAGAGGTGAGTAATATTGGATGGTCTGGGGGTTTCACATAGCAGATCCTTGTACTTCCCGATGTCGGATAACGAGCGTTCCCTTCCCCTAGCGACTGGCAGCCATAGCCGTTTCCATTGAGGCAGAGGCGGGCTGGCCACAGGGCATACTCGGACAATGCCCAGTAGGCCGCCAGCTCCCCTGCACTGGTTGGCCACCTAGAGCATTTGGGGGCTCCCATATAACCCGAAGCCAGCATTAAAGTGGAACAAAACCCAGGATTTGGACTATCCTGGGTTCTGGTTCTTGCCCCCGGGGCACCCCTGCCGCGTGAAACACCCCCCCTCCCGGTCGCCGATCTCACCTACCCTTCCCAGGTCCTACGGTGCATGTGCAGCCTTTCATCTAGTCAGCACCCTCAGGTCCGCTTGAGCCCCTTCGTCACAGAGCTTGTCTAAGGCCAGCGGCTCCGAGCGCGCTGGCGGCCGCATCCCCCACTACCCTCTAACAGAGAGCCATTCACAAATGCCTGGTGCGGGCACGCGCTCCACTAAAGGGGTAGCGGGGATAAGGCTGCTGCTCACGCATGGGCCACTGGACCGGGAGAGGAGGTGAGTTTATGGGCAACCTGAGGGGTTTCACACAGCGGGGCATCCCAATTCTGGATGCCCTGGGGGGGAGGGAATCAATTTGCCCAGAAATCTTATAGGCTTCTGAGCCGATCTCTGTAAGTTTTGGTCCACTTTAACGTCCAATGTGTTCTGGGCCCGGATCTTCACTTTTTCATCATTTTGGCCGGCTTCCCTGGCTCATCATTTTGGCCGGCTTCCCTGGCTCATCCCATGATGCATTCATCTTGCGGGATTCCAGTTTATACAACCATTTTGAGAGTGTCGAGCTGATTGGCGGTTGGCTTGTGGGAAGAGGTGGACTGGCCATAGGGAGACCCTGGCAAATGCCCAGTGGGCCGCACTGCTTTGGGGCAGTCTGGGCTGCTACCTTTACTAACAATCCAATCCCACCCCCCCCATCCCTTTCACCGCTCTATCCCCTCCCCCTAATGATATAGACTCAGTCTTGGAGCCAAGCAACCCCCAGCCCATGTCCTCCCCCTAATGATATAGCCTCAGTCTTGGAGCCAAGCAACCCCAGCCCATGTCCTCCCCCTAATGATATAGACTCAGTCTTGGAGCCAAGCTACCCCAGCCCATGTCCTCCCCCTAATGATATAGACTCAGTCTTGGAGCCAAGCAACCCCCAGCCCATGTCCTCCCCCTAATGATATAGCCTCAGCCTTGGAGCCAAGCAACCCCAGCCCATGTCCTCCCCTAATGATATAGCCTCAGTCTTGGAGCCAAGCCAACGCCAGCCCATGTCCTCCCCCTAATGATATAGCCTCAGTCTTGGAGCCAAGCCAACGCCAGCCCATGTCCTCCCCCTAATGATATAGCCTCAGTCTTGGAGCCAAGCAACCCCAGCCCATGTCCTCCCCCTAATGATATAGACTCAGTCTTGGAGCCAAGCTACCCCAGCCCATGTCCTCCCCCTAATGATATAGACTCAGTCTTGGAGCCAAGCAACCCCCAGCCCATGTCCTCCCCCTAATGATATAGCCTCAGCCTTGGAGCCAAGCAACCCCAGCCCATGTCCTCCCCTAATGATATAGCCTCAGTCTTGGAGCCAAGCCAACGCCAGGCCATGTCCTCTCCCTAATGATATAGCCTCAGTCTTGGAGCCAAGCCAACGCCAGCCCATGTCCTCCCCCTAATGATATAGACTCAGTCTTGGAGCCAAGCCAACGCCAGGCCATGTCCTCTCCCTAATGATATAGCCTCAGTCTTGGAGCCAAGCCAACGCCAGGCCATGTCCTCCCCCTAATGATATAGCCTCAGTCTTGGAGCCAAGCCAACGCCAGGCCATGTCCTCTCCCTAATGATATAGCCTCAGTCTTGGAGCCAAGCCAACGCCAGGCCATGTCCTCCCCCTAATGATATAGCCTCAGACTTGGAGCCAAGCAACCCCAGCCCATGTCCTCCCCCTAATGATATAGCCTCAGCCTTGGAGCCAAGCAACCCCAGCCCATGTCCTCCCCTAATGATATAGCCTCAGTCTTGGAGCCAAGCCAACGCCAGGCCATGTCCTCTCCCTAATGATATAGCCTCAGTCTTGGAGCCAAGCCAACGCCAGCCCATGTCCTCCCCCTAATGATATAGCCTCAGTCTTGGAGCCAAGCCAACGCCAGGCCATGTCCTCTCCCTAATGATATAGCCTCAGTCTTGGAGCCAAGCCAACGCCAGGCCATGTCCTCCCCCTAATGATATAGCCTCAGACTTGGAGCCAAGCAACCCCAGCCCATGTCCTCCCCCTAATGATATAGCCTCAGACTTGGAGCCAAGCAACCCCCAGCCTATGTCCTCCCCCTAATGATATAGCCTCAGTCTTGGAGCCCAGGTATCACACAGGAGGGTACCACAGATTGAGATGCTCCAGGGATAGGAAATCATCTGGGGTGGGCAACTTAAAAGCAGAACAAATCCCAGCACTTCTTCCCCTGAAATCTAACTCGAGATGCCCCGTTGTGTGGAACCCCACCATTCGAGGAGATGTGGGCACCAGCTGTGGCGGTGCCCTCCCAGTCCGCCGCCGGTCAAGCGCCGTCGTACACCCCAAAAGCCGACCCTGTCAGTGGGCCCCCCCCCCGGAGGGTGGGGACCCCGGCAGCTGCCCCGCCTTGCCGGGTGCTGACGCCGGCCCTGCTTTCCAGCACAACATTTATTGCATGCTGTGTTGCTGCATCTGTATATACTAATGATAATTATAATAAAAAAGACATGTATATCCATGAGGGGTGCACTTACTTTTTCTCACGACTTATTCCACAGGTAAGTTCTCATTACATATAGAGAGAGCCTGGCGAGCCTCCGGAGAGCCGCCGCCTGGTGATTACACCTGCTCCAAGGTCGGCGCAACCTTCTGCCCGCGACGATCCCTGAAGGATTATTTGCTCTTTCGGAGGAAGCTCGGAGAATCGCGTTAATCTGATTGTCTCCCCTCCCAGATATTCTTTATATGCTAATTCCAATCCCCGGGGGCGGGGTCTGCATGGCTTGTATAGAGCCAATCCTACATAGCGATGGCTCACATATACCCATAATTCCCGTGGGTCATGCCCTGCGCTGCCAATAAATATCTATTACCGGCAATTATGTTCTATAAATTGATGTATATTATATGTGATTAATATATTAAAGCTCACATGATTATATTAAACAGGATTAAAGTGGAACAATGTACCTGTCCTCATCCAATCAGCTTCTCCGGCCACGCATCTTCTCCATCTGCATCGTCGCTCCCGGGCCGATCAGCGTGGGTTTTGGTCCACTTTAAAGGCAATGAGAACTTGTTTTGGGCCTTATTCATGAAGCTCTAGCACCAGGTAGTGCCTGTACAGCGGCAGGTAGCGTCAAGTAGCGCCAGGTGAACGCCGGACACGGCAGCAATTACACATTTATGAAGCCGAATCTAGAACAACGCCATGTAGCGTCCGATTCATCATTATCCCAGCCTTAGCGTACAGCGCCGGCGTTCAGCCTTGCAGAGCGCCACGTATTAGCTCTCGCTACCTGGCGTCTCCCATACATTTCTATGGACGTTCTTTTACTTCTCTTTAAACGGGGTTTTTATTTATTAATTTTTTTAAATAATCTCAAATAATGTTGTGACCTCTCCTGGCCTAGAAAAAGCCATTTTTTCACACTTTTTTGATTTTTTATATATTTATGCAGAAATGACATTACAGGTCTGGCAAATAATGTGTTCATGTCACAATGTTATAACAATGTCATTCCATATGTTTTCGCTTTGTTACTGTTGGATACATGTTAAAAAAACAGCCTTTAATCACACAGCCTCCAACGCTCTGGGCTACAGCGAAGCATTTTTGAGCGCCGGCGGTGTGTGAGGCTGTTTTTTTGATGAATATGCTGTGAGTCGGTCGCACTGACCAGTTGCAACTATTCGCTCCCAACCAGCGCTGTACTGGTCATATAGCGACTCCCCACAACGTATTCATTAATGCTGCACAGCGACTGAGGCGCTCTGGACTAGCGAACTTCGGACGAGCACAGCGACTACTAGCGGGTGCTCTGAAATCCGCTCTACAGACGCTCATCTGTCGCTACCTGGCGTTAGTAATGAATCAGCCTGTTAGTTTTTTTAGCGTCAGTTACTTTAATAGTGAAGAATACGGCCAATATCGTTATGTAAGCGTTTTATAAGATCCTTATATACTGCACAGTGACTGAGGCGCTCTGAACTAGCGAACCACGGCCGAGCACAGCGACTACTAGGGGGCGCTCTGAAATGCTTGCTACAGACGCTCATCTGTCGCTACCTGGCGCTAGTAATGAATCAGCCTGTTAGTTTTTTTTAGCGTCAGTTACTTTAATAGTGAAGTCTACGGCCAATATCGTTATGTAAGCGTTTTATAAGCCCCTTATATACTGCACAGTGACTGAGGCGCTCTATACTAGGCGCTCTGAACTAGCGAACCATGGACGAGCACAGCGACTACTAGCGGGTGCTCTGAAATCCGCTCTACAGACGCTCATCTGTCGCTACCTGCCGCTAGTAACGAATCAGCCTGTTAGTTTTTTTTAGCGTCAGTTACTTTAATAGTGAAGAATACGGCCAATATCGTTATGTAAGCGTTTTATAAGACCCTTATATACCCGCAAAGTGTCCCGGTGCTGATAAACACTTCACCTTCAAAAGTCTGCGAATAAGACACGCCCCTAAACCACACCCCCCGCCAGGCCCATCCCCCTGAAAGGTTAGTATCTGTGTATAAGCTGTGAAAGGGCCCCATTTAATGTCCACACAGTGGGCCCCGTCACATCTAATGATGCCACTGGTAAGGAGGATTTCATTCACTTAAAGTGGACCAACACCCTCCCAGGATCAGCCCCGGAACCGGAGTCCCGGACCCATCAGACCCCTGACTGCGGGGCACCCTGATCGGGGGTGCCCCACTGTGTGAAACCCCCCCCCCCAGAAACCCCTAAATCCCTACCTTATCCACGATCCAGCGACGCCCGCCGCCTCCTGCGCGTCCCTCTAGCAGGACGCTCACCGGCGCCGGCCGTTTGTGAATGGCCGGCGCGGGCGCGCAGGGTAAGAGTGACGCGCGGGAGGCGGGCGCGCTCTCTTGTCCGTTGCTGCCTCCCGCTTGTCCGTCGGCGGGGATTGGCTGCGGCGGTCACGTGGGAGCGGGGAGAGGTGAGTTTTTCGGGGTTTCTGGGGGGTTTGACACAGCGATCGGGGTGCCCCGCTGAAGTGGACCAAAACCCAGAATTTTGACTATCCTGGGTCTTGGTCCGATCGGGGATGCCCCGCTGTGTGAAACCCCCCAGGTCGCCGAAATCAACTCACCTCTTCCCGGTCCAATCAGCACGCTCGGATCCGCTGACATCACGTCGTCTAAGGCCGGCGTCTCTGAGCGCACTGACGGCCACATCCCCCACTTCCCTCTAACAGGGAGCGTGCCCGCGCGGGCGATTCGCAAACGCCTGGCGCCTAGTTATAGGGGCAGAGGGGATGAGCACTGGAAAAGAAGGAGAGTATATGGGCGACCACACAGCGGGGTATCCTGATTCTGGATGCCCCGGGAGGAGGGAATCGCTCAGCCGGAAACCTTATATATTCCCGGGCCGATCTTCGTGGGTTTTGGTCCACTTTAGTGCAATAAAGCCGGGGATTTTCCCTATCCCAGGTTTTGTTCCGTCCCCCAGGGCCCCCCCCCCCGGGTATGAAACCCTGCCCTTGGTCCAATGGCACATGCTTAGCCTCTCGTCCAATCAGCTTCTCCGGCCGCGCACCTTCATCTCGCTCGCATCCTTCCGCCATGCGCAGCCATGGTCGTGCACAGCCGAGAAGGGATGCCACTGATGCCTCCAACAATTCGGGATAAGCAAGAAAAGAAGGAGACTGACTGAATTAAGGCGGAAAACTAGGACGTGTGAAAAAGAAAAGGAGGGAATGTGCAAAAGAGAAAGAGAACAGGAGGCAATGTGGGAGAAGGGGGAATGTAGAAAAGAGAGAAAGACAAGGAGAAAATGTGAAAAAGATAGAGAAGGAGAAATGTGAAAAACAGAGAGAAGGAGAGAATGTGCAAAAGAGAGAGAAGGAGAGAATGTGGAAAAGAGAGAGAGAAGGAGAAAATGTGAAAAAGAGAGAGAAGGAGAGAATGTGCAAAAGAGAGAGAGAAGGAGAAATGTGAAAAACAGAGAGAAGGAGAGAATGTGGAAAAGAGAGAGAGAAGGAGAAATGTGAAAAAGAGAGAGAAGGAGAGAATGTGGAAAAGAGAGACAAGGAGAGAATGTGGAAAAGAGAGAGAGAAGGAGAAAATGTGAAAAAGAGAGACAAGGAGAGAATGTGGAAAAGAGAGAGAGAAGGAGAAAATGTGAAAAAGAGAGACAAGGAGAGAATGTGCAAAAGACAGAGAGAAGGAGAAAATGTGAAAAAGAGAGACAAGGAGAGAATGTGGAAAAGGGAGAGAGAAGGAGAAAATGTGAAAAAGAGAGAGAGAAGGAGAAAATGTGAAAAAGAGAGAGAAGGAGAGAATGTGGGAAAGAGAGAGAGAAGGAGAACATGTGAAAAACAGAGAGAAGGAGAGAATGTGGAAAAGAGAGAGAGAAGGAGAAATGTGAAAAACAGAGAGAAGGAGAGAATGTGCAAAAGAGAGAGAGAAGGAGAAATGTGAAAAACAGAGAGAAGGAGAGAATGTGCAAAAGAGAGAGAGAAGGAGAAATGTGAAAAACAGAGAGAAGGAGAGAATGTGCAAAAGAGAGAGAGAAGGAGAAATGTGAAAAACAGAGAGAAGGAGAGAATGTGCAAAAGAGAGAGAGAAGGAGAAATGTGAAAAACAGAAAGAATGAGAGAATGTGGAAAAGAGAGAGAGAAGGAGAAATGTGAAAAAGAGAGAGAAGGAGAGAATGTGGAAAAGAGAGAGAGAAGGAGAAAATGTGAAAAAGAGAGAGAAGGAGAGAATGTGGAAAAGAGAGAGAGAAGGAGAAAATGTGAAAAAGAGAGACAAGGAGAGAATGTGGAAAAGAGAGAGAGAAGGAGAAATGTGAAAAACAGAAAGAATGAGAGAATGTGGAAAAGAGAGAGAGAAGGAGAAATGTGAAAAAGAGAGAGAAGGAGAGAATGTGCAAAAGAGAGAGAGAAGGAGAAAATGTGAAAAAGAGAGACAAGGAGAGAATGTGGAAAAGAGAGAGAGAAGGAGAAATGTGAAAAACAGAGAGAAGGAGAGAATGTGGAAAAGAGCTAAAGAAGGAGAAAATGTGGAAAAGAGGGAAATAGAATGAAGGAGGGAATGCTGGGAAAAAAAGGAGGATATGTGGTAAGGGGAGAAGGAGGGAATGTGGAAAAAAGAGAAGTAGGAAAAATGGAGAAGAACAAATGAAGAAGAAAATGTGGGAAAAAAAAGAAGGGGGAATGTAGAAAAGAGAGAAAGAGAAGAAGAAAATGTGAAAAGGGGAGAGAAGGAGAAAATGTGGAAAAGAGAGAGAAGGAGAGAATGTGGAAAAGAGAGAGAAGGAGAGAATGTGGAAAAGAGAGAGAAGGAGAGAATGTGGAAAAGAGAGAGAAGTAGTGAATGTGGAAAAGAGAGAGAAGGAGAGAATGTGGAAAAGAGAGAGAAGGAGAGAATGTGAAAAAAAGAGAGAGAAGGAGAAAATGTGAAAAAAAGAGAGAAGGAGAGAATGTGGAAGAGAGAGAGAGAAGTAGAGAATGTGGAAAAGAGAGAGAAGGAGAGAATGTGAAAAAAAGAGAGAGAAGGAGAAAATGTGAAAAAAAGAGAGAAGGAGAGAATGTGGAAAAGAGAGAGAGAAGGAGAAATGTGAAAAACAGAAGGCAGTTGGGGGTTAGGTGCCTTGCTCAAGAGCACTTCAGTCATGTCCCAGGACCAGGATTTGAACCTACCACCCTCCGGTCACAAGTCCGCTCCCTTACCTGTTTGCCACAACTGCCCCCTTTAAGATGGAAATGTTGGTATGGGGCCCCCACCACACTTGATGGGGCAGTCACGGCCTAGTGGTCAGAGGCGAGATATCAAGGTTTACAGGTTCAGCTTATGATTTCTCTTCTGAAAGAAGTGGGTGTGGCCCTTGGATCTGTGGTGCTACATAATAATCAGCATAATGGATGAATCTGGAGGAGGAGGAGGCGGGACCAGCAATCATGTCCCGCTCTGCTGAGCTGATTGGACAGACCGAGAAAGAGAATGTCATTGGCTGAACCTGTAAACCCTGATATCTCGCCCATCTCTGCTTCAATTTAAAAACAGAAAACAGTTTAGGACAGCGCCAAACGCAGCCCGACGCAAAGGTGTAACACTAACCTTTACCTGCTCTATCACTTTAAACCGAACCTTCAGCATCATTTAATGAAAAGCCCAAACCCATCAAAAACAATTCCCCAGCATCTAAAATTGATATATTTTAAGTTTGAATACACTTACTTATTATTCTTTCCCCCACTGGGCTGCAACTCTGTTCAGGACTCTAGGTTACAGGCGCCGCCATCTTGCCTCAGAAGCAGCACATACTGCGGAGAGGAGAGGGGGGAAGTGCAGGGAGGCAGGTTATAGCTGTGCTTTGCTCATACAGAGCAGAGCTGGGGTCAGGGAAAGGACAGCAATCCCAGAATGCAGAGCAGCACAGTCAGAAGACACTTCCTGTTTGCAGGCTGCCTGATGCTTCATGAGCCGCCATCTTGGATGTTTAAAGGCCCATAACATGCAGTAGATGCAGGTAGGATGATTTTTAATGTGAGCAATCTGTATGTACAGGGGGGGAAACATATAAGATAGGCTCTTATTCAGGGTGAGGGTCCGGATTAATGTGGGCAATCTGTATGTACAGGGTGTGGGAAACATATAAGATAGGCTCTTATTCAGGGTGAGGGTCCGGATTAATGTGGGCAATCTGTATGTACAGGGTGTGGGAAACATATAAGATAGGCTCTTATTCAGGGTGAGGGTCCGGATTAATGTGGGCAATCTGTATGTACAGGGTGTGGGAAACATATAAGATAGACTCTTATTCAGGGTGAGGGTCCGGATTAATGTGGGCAATCTGTATGTACAGGGTGTGGGAAACATATAAGATAGACTCTTATTCAGGGTGAGGGTCCGGATTAATGTGAGCAATCTGTATGTACAGGGGGGAAACATATAAGATAGACTCTTATTCAGGGCTTTCTCTCAAGCGCTCTTGCATGGTGCAGAATAAAGGCTAAAGAGGTGCTCCGGCCGGTGGTTGCTTCATTTTAACCAGCAGCCTCCTGCTAAAAAGGGAGGAAACACTAAAGAGAGGCGCGGAGGCTGATTCATTACTAGCGCCAGGTATCGGCAGATAAGTGTCTTAGAGCGACCGCTAGTAGTCGCTGTGATCGGCTATCGGGCGCTGTAACAGAGCGTCTCAGTCGCTGTAGTAACCTGGCCGGCATTGATGAATGAGATGTAAGTTGGGCATTCTAACACCAGTACAGCGCTGCAGGGAGCGAGAGGTAGCGCCAGCTCAGCGCGTCTGGCACTCAGCGCTCCACAACATATTTAACATAAAAACAGACACGCACAGCGTCGGCGCTCTGTATCTGGGAGCTGTAGCATAGAGCGCCAGACACTGTGTGATTAAAGTCTGTTTTTTGAACACGTATCCACCAGTAACAAAGCGAAAACACATGGAATGACATTGTTATAACACTGTGACAATAACACTTTAGTGCCAGACCTGTAATGACAATTTTCCATAAAAATATAAAAGATCTAAAAAGTTTTCAAAAATGACTCTTTCTAGGCCAGGAGACGTCACACAATGATTGGAGAGAAAAAAATAAAAAATAAAAAACAAAAAACCCTGTTTAAACAGAAGAAAAGGAACGTCCATAGAAATATATGGGAGAGCGGCAGGTAGCGACAGGTAATACCTGGCACTCTGAAAGTCACTCTGGACGCTACATGGCGCTGTTAGAGGCGCTCACCAGATTTGCTTTCATAAATGTGGTTTCCTGTACAGCGCCCGGCGTTCACCAGATGCTGCCTGCTGCTGTAAGGCGCTACCTGTCGCTATCCCTTGATGAATAACAGCCGGGCAGGCTGATTCATCACTAACGCCAGGTAGCGACAGATGAGCGTCTGTAGCAGGCATTTTCACAGCGCCTGCTAGTAGTCGCTGTGCTCGGCCGTGGGTCGCTACTTTATAGCGACTCAGTCGCTGTTCAGTAATGTTGAATACATTGTGAGGAGTCGCTATTTGACCAGTACAGCGCTGTATGGGAGCGCATGTTAGCGACTGGTCATAGCAACCGACTCACACCATATTCAGCAAAAAAACAGCCTCACAAATCTCTGGCGCTGAAAAATACTTGTTTGAAGCCCAGAGCGCAGGAGGCGGTGTGATTAAAGCGGACCTTCACTCTAAATAAGAGTCTATCTTATATGTTTCCCACACCCTGTACATACAGATTGCTCACATTAAAAATCATCCTACCAGCATCTACTGCATTTTATAAGCCTTTAAACATCCAAGATGGCGGCTTATGGAAGCTGCCATTTTTGCAGGCAGCCTGCAAACAGGAAGTGCCTGCAAACAGGAAGTGACTGTGCTGCTCTGCATTCTGGGACTGCTGACCTTTCCCTGACCCCAGCTCTGCTCTGTCTGAGCAAAGCACAGCTATAACCCGCCCCCCTGTACCTTATCCCACTCTCCTCTCCTCAGTAAGTGTGATGCTTCTGAGTCAAGATGGCGGCGCCCGTATCCTAAATTCCCGAACAGAGTTGCAGCCCAGTGGGGGAAAGTATAATAAATTAGTGACTAAACATGTAAAATATATTAATTTTAGATGCTGAGGAATTGTTTTTTAAGAGTTTGGGCTTTTCATTAAATCATGGTGAAGGTCCGGTTTAAAGTCTGTTTTTCAGCATCTATCCACTAGTAACAAAGCGAAAACATATGGAATTACATTGTAACAACATTGTAACATGAACACTTTAATGGCAGACCTGTAATATCATTTCTGAAGAAATATTTAAAAAATTAAAAAAAACAGCTTTTTCAATGGCAGAAGAGGTCACAGAATTATTTGTGATTTTTTGAAAAAAAAAAAAAAACCCGTTTAAAGTGAAGAAAAGGATCGTCCATTGAAATGTATGGGAGAGCGACAGGTAGCGAGAGGTCATACCTGGCGCTGTGCAAGGCTGAACGCCGGCGCTGTTCGCAGAGGCTTTGAAAATGATGAATCAGATGCTACATGGCGCTATCCCAGTCGCTAAACAGATTCTGCTTGATAAATGTGGAATTGCGTGCCGTGTCCGGCGTTCACCAGACGCTACCTCTCATTAACCAGGCGCTACCTGACGCTATCCCTTCTTAAATAACCCCCTAAGTCTTTTCCTTTGCCCCTTGGCAGTGTAAGGCAAAACCCAGGCTTATCTGGTATTGCTGCACTCAGCAGATCATATCTGAGGCTCATTATCGGGGTTTGCAGCAATCGTTAATGAACCATTTAAATGCAGCTGAACAATAAACATCCTGCACAGTGATAGTCAGTATTGTAGTTATTCAAACATATAAGTAATGGGAAAACCCCAACCAACCAAAAAGTAATAAGGCGGCACAATATGGTGCTGCTCTGCAGTTTGCACTCATATATATATATATATATATATATATATATATATATATATATATATACTATTCTGTTGCCACATTGTACAGAAGCAGAAGCTTCAATGAAGGTGGGCGATATGCAAGATCTTATAGTGAATAGTGCATAAGCTTCTGTACAATGTGGCAACAGAATATCCATAATAACACAAGGGCCTGGATTCAATAAAGTTAGAAAAAAATTCTCATGGTAGTAAAATATTCAATTCATGAGAAAAAAGCCTGAGATACTGAATCATCATCAAACAATGAAAGTCAATGGCACTTTTTTACTCCTAAGAAAAATAGAGAAGTGTTTCCTCCTTTCTACACTGTAGTAAAAGCTGCCATTGACTTTCATTGTCTTTTTATCTAGTGATTCAGTAACAGTGACATGACTGTACTAGAGCTCCATGTTATCTCCCGCTTTTCTTCCCAACACCCTTCAATAAAAAACCACACAACGTATATATCTTTGGAATGATACATTTATTAATCGGCCACAGCTGAACAAAATAAATACAAGACAACACAAATCTCCAGCCCCTCAATCGAGTCTGAGTGGTAATCATCTGAACTAAGCCAGCGTGATTGACGAGGAGAAAAATCCTATATGCACCTAAAAATAAGCGGAAGCCAATTTCTTAAGCTCAGCCGCCATCTCTGTTAGGCTTGGAGCTCACCAGGGCTAACCGCCAGGGTGCAAAATGACAACAGCATGGCTACCCCAAAAATGTAGCCATCCTCGCCCCTATGCTGGCCATCCTGGCTCATTTTTCGGTTCGAAAAACAGCCGCATTTCTACACCTCAGTACTCCTCTAACCTGCCCACTCAGACCCGAACCGGGGTGAGACCGCCCATCGGCTGTGACAAAATTAATTCTGACCTGTAAATATCTATGCATAAACAGTAACATACAACCCTCCCCTCATACATTTAAAATAATACATACAATCCCTGCCACATTCCAATTGTGCATCCACATTATATATATATAATTTTTTTTTTTTTTGTTTGTTTTTTTGTTATTTTATTTAAAACAGCATAATCACAAAACTACTTTGCGAAACATAGTTCCTCAAAAAAAAAATTAAGATATAAACATATATATAATTGTAGCTATTTAACTGATGTATATATATTTTTTAATTTTTAATTTTTTATTTTTTATTTTTTTATTTTATCAAAATATATATTAAAACACCTCCCACAGTACAATACACACACCCTGCCATCAAAACAGAAAAACAAAATCTCAGAATTAACACAAAATAGGGGTGGGCGGGTGGGACTGCTATTGTCCAGCGCCGGGAGGCAGAGGGGTCAAAGAGGGAGAGGGGGAGGAACCCCTAGCCTATATATAGTGTCTCCCCCTCGTCCCTCCCCCCAGCCTCACACTGGTCAAACTGGTCCAGCTCCCGATAGGAGCTCAGGCCAGTCATGTGGTCACCTTACCTAAGGGGCGGTGCCTTCTTTCTCAGGCTTTTTTCTCTTGAATTGAATTTTTTACTACCATGAGAATTTTTTCCTACATTTATTGAATCGAGGCCAAGATCTTAAAGGTAAGAGCCTAGTCAATGCTGTAAGTTTATTACTAATATACTACAGTATTTGCACACTTTAGTTTATAACTAGGGAGATATTAATGGCTGGGCCTCTATGGTTAGGCCCTTCTATACATACATAGAGCGTTCAAGAGCTGGAGAGATGATGTCATAGCGGAGTGTAGCGTGATAAGGCGCGTTATCTCTACCCTCCGCACCACCCATAATATTACTCAACGCCGTTATCCTCATCTGCTTAACACCTGTTCGGTCCAACGCCATGGCGAGTGGGCATACGTCTGGGCACCCGTCCTGCAGCCACCCGGCTCCCACCCTATCACTGCCGGCTCCCACCCTATCACTGCCAGCTCCCACCTCCCACCCTATCACTGCCGGCTCCCACCCTATCACTGCCGGCACCCACCTCCCACCCTATCACTGCTGGCTCCCAGCCTATCATTGCCCACTCCCACCCTATTACTGCTGGCTCCCAGCCTATCACTGCCAGCTCCCACCCTATCACTGCCGGCTCCCACCCTATCACTCCAACTCTATCGCTGCCGGCTCCCACCCTATCACTGCTGGCTCCCACCCTATCACTGCCGGCTCCCACACTATCACTGCCTGCTCCCACCCTATCACTGCCGGCTCCCACCCTATCACTGCTGGCTCCCACCCTATCACTGCCGGCTCCCACCCTATCACTGCCGACTCCCACCCTATCACTGCCGACTCCCACCCTATCACTGCCGGCTCCCACCCTATCACTGCCGGCTCCCACACTATCACTGCCTGCTCCCACCCTATCACTGCCGGCTCCCACCCTATCACTGCTGGCTCCCACCCTATCACTGCCGGCTCCCACCCTATCACTGCCCGCTCCCACCCTATCACTGCCTGCTCCCACCCTATCACTGCCGGCTCCCACCCTATCACTGCCGGCTCCCACCCTATCACTGCCGGCTCCCACCCTATCACTGCCTGCTCCCACCCTATCACTGCCGGCTCCCACCCTATCACTGCCAGCTCCCACCCTATCACTCCAACTCTATCGCTGCCGGCTCCCACCCTATCACTGCCGGCTCCCACCCTATCACTGCCGGCTCCCACCCTATCACTGCCGGCTCCCACCCTATCACTGCCAGCTCCCACCCTATCACTCCAACTCTATCGCTGCCGGCTCCCACCCTATCACTGCCGGCTCCCACCCTATCACTGCCGGCTCCCACCCTATCACTGCCAGCTCCCACCCTATCACTCCAACTCTATCGCTGCCGGCTCCCACCCTATCACTGCCGGCTCCCACCCTATCACTGCCGGCTCCCACCCTATCACTGCCGGCTCCCACCCTATCACTGCCAGCTCCCACCCTATCACTCCAACTCTATCGCTGCCGGCTCCCACCCTATCACTGCCGGCTCCCACCCTATCACTGCCGGCTCCCACCCTATCACTGCCGACTCCCACCCTATCACTGCCAGCTCCCACCCTATCACTGCCGGCTCCCACCCTATCACTGCCGGCTCCCACCCTATCACTGCCTGCTCCCACCCTATCACTCCAACTCTATCGCTGCCGGCTCCCACCCTATCACTGCTGGCTCCCACCCTATCACTGCCCGCTCCCACCCTATCACTGCCGGCTCCCACCCTATCACTGCTGGCTCCCACCCTATCACTGCCCGCTCCCACCCTATCACTGCCAGCTCCCACCCTATCACTCCAACTCTATCGCTGCCGGCTCCCACCCTATCACTGCCTGCTCCCACCCTATCACTGCCGGCTCCCACCCTATCACTGCCGGCTCCCACCCTATCACTGCCAGCTCCCACCCTATCACTCCAACTCTATCGCTGCCGGCTCCCACCCTATCACTGCCAGCTCCCACCCTATCACTGCCGGCTCCCACCCTATCACTGCCGACTCCCACCCTATCACTGCCAGCTCCCACCCTATCACTGCCGGCTCCCACCCTATCACTGCCGGCTCCCACCCTATCACTGCCTGCTCCCACCCTATCACTCCAACTCTATCGCTGCCGGCTCCCACCCTATCACTGCTGGCTCCCACCCTATCACTGCCGGCTCCCACCCTATCACTGCCTGCTCCCACCCTATCACTGCTGGCTCCCACCCTATCACTGCCGGCTCCCACCCTATCACTGCCTGCTCCCACCCTATCACTGCCGGCTCCCACCCTATCACTGCTGGCTCCCACCCTATCACTGCCGGCTCCCACCCTATCACTGCCTGCTCCCACCCTATCACTGCCGGCTCCCACCCTATCACTGCCTGCTCCCACCCTATCACTGCCGGCTCCCACCCTATCACTGCCTGCTCCCACCCTATCACTGCCGGCTCCCACCTTATCACTGCCTGCTCCCACCCTATCACTGCCGGCTCCCACCCTATCACTGCCGGCTCCCACCCTATCACTGCCTGCTCCCACCCTATCACTGCTGGCTCCCACCCTATCACTGCCCGCTCCCACCCTACCACTGCCGGCTCCCACCCTATCACTGCTGGCTCCCACCCTATCACTGCCGGCTCCCACCCTATCACTGCCTGCTCCCACCCTATCACTGCCGGCTCCCACCCTATCACTGCCGGCTCCCACCCTATCACTGCCTGCTCCCACCCTATCACTGCCGGCTCCCACCCTATCACTGCCGGCTCCCACCCTATCACTGCCCGCTCCCACCCTATCACTGCCCGCTCCCACCCTATCACTGCCGGCTCCCACCCTATCACTGCCGGCTCCCACCCTATCACTGCCCGCTCCCACCCTATCACTGCCGGCTCCCACCCTATCACTGCCGGCTCCCACCCTATCACTGCCCGCTCCCACCCTATCACTGCCCGCTCCCACCCTATCACTGCCGGCTCCCACCCTATCACAGCCGGCTCCCACCCTATCACTGCCCGCTCCCACCCTATCACTGCCCGCTCCCACTCTATCACTGCCGGCTCCCACCCTATCACTGCCGGCTCCCACCCTATCACTGCCTGCTCCCACCCTATCACTGCCGGCTCCCACCCTATCACTGCCCGCTCCCACCCTATCACTGCCGGCTCCAACCATATCACTGCCGGCTCCCACCCTATCACTGCCTGCTCCCACCCTATCACTGCCGGCTCCAACCATATCACTGCCGGCTCCCACCCTATCACTGCCCGCTCCCACCCTATCACTGCCGGCTCCCACCCTATCACTGCCGGCTCCCACCCTATCACTGCCGGCTCCCACCCTATCACTGCCGGCTCCCACCCTATCACTGCCGGCTCCCCGCTCACATCTCACACTCTTGTTTTTCTCTTTTGTTTTAGGAAAGATTTCAGGATATAAAGCTAGGCGAGCTCGTAAATATAACCCCTCGCCTGCCAGAGCCGTATTGATTGCAGCACGGATTTATGGGACAGCGGGAATGTGAAGGGAAGAAAAAGCTCTGCTGGATCAAAGGAGAATTACTGCCCATGCAACACTCTATCTATCTATCTATCTATCTATCTATCTATCTATCTCATATCTATCTATCTCATATCTATCTATCTATCTATCTATCTATCTATCTATCTATCTATCTCATATCTATCTATCTCATATCTATCTATCTATCTATCTATCTATCTATCTATCTATCTATCTTTCCCATGTCTATCTATCTCATATCTATCACACATACACCTGCCTTTTTATCTTTCCCATATCTACCCATTCTCTATCAATCACATTCTATCTATCCCATATCTATCTATCTATCTATCTATCTATCTATCTATCTATCTCTGCGATATCTATCTATCTATCTATCTATCTCATATCTATCTATCTATCTATCTATCTATCTATCTATCTCTGCCATATCTATCTATCTGTCTATCTATCTATCTATCTATCTATCTCTGCCATATCTATCTATCTATCTATCTATCTATCTATCTCTGCCATATCTATCTATCTATCTATCTATCTATCTCTGCCATATCTATCTATCTATCTATCTATCTATCTATCTCTGCCATATCTATCTATCTATCTATCTATCTCTGCCATATCTATCTATTTATCTATCTATCTATCTATCTATCTATCTATCTATCTCTGCCATATCTATCTATTTATCTATCTATCTATCTATCTATCTATCTCTGCCATATCTATCTATCTATCTATCTATCTATCTATCTATCTATCTATCTATCTCTGCCATATCTATCTATCTATCTATCTATCTATCTATCTCTGCCATATCTATCTATCTATCTATCTATCTATCTCTGCCATATCTATCTATCTATCTATCTATCTATCTATCTATCTATCTCTGCCATATCTATCTATCTATCTATCTATCTATCTATCTCTGCCATATCTATCTATCTATCTATCTATCTATCTCATATATATCTATTTATCTATCTATCTATCTCATATCTATCTCATATCTATCTATCCCATATCTATCTATCTATCTATCTATCTATCTATCTATCTATCTATCTCATATCTATCTATCTATCTATCTATCTATCTATCTATCTATCTATCTATCTCATATCTATCTATCTATCTATCTATCTATCTATCTCATATATATCTATCTATCTATCCCATATCTATCTATCTATCTATCTATCTATCTATCTATCTATCTCATATCTATCTATCCCATATCTATCTATCTATCTATCTATCTATCTATCTATCTATCTATCTCATATATATCTATTTATCTATCCCAGAGGCATAACTGAATGTCACTGGGCCCTGATGCAGGCATGCTCAAGTGTTCTTATCCTATTCCTGTTACACTCAACTATCTATCTATCTATCTATCTATCTATCTATCTATCTATCTATCTATCTCATATCTATCTAATATGATGCCATATTTACCCACCTATCATCTATCTATCTATCTATCTATCTATCTATCTATCTATCTATCTATTCCCTATCCTAATATGGGATACCCCACTGTGTGAAACCCTCCAGTTAGCCTGTAAAAACTCACCTTCCCACACTGTCCAATGAGAGCCGCCAACTGTGACTACATCATACAGCAGCCAGCTCTCATTCAAATGAATGTGAAGCACACTGCTGCATCCCCCACATACCCCACGACACGCGTGCTTCCTTCCCTGCCTATCTGAATAGCTGAGGCGGACGCGCGCACAAGCTGGGGATGCGGCAGTGCTCACTCTCTAATCAAAACAATGAGAGCCACGTAGTCACGGTGGATGAGAGCCTGCACATGCGCCGTTGGAGCCAGGGATGGTGTTCACAAGTGTTCTGGGGGTTTCACACAGTTGGGTATCCCAGTTCAGGATACCCTGGGGGAAAGCCAGCTACCGGCCATGGAATCTTTTAGATTCCAGGCTGGCCACTCCTGGGTTTTGTTCTGCTTTAACTAAATTGCATAGGATTAAGATATTAAACAATGAATTAGCATATAGAAACGCTGCTTCATTTTTGTTTATGATACCATAAATCGGACAAATAAAGTGGTGCGGGCACTCTCTTTCTATCTATCATCTATCCGATTTCACTTCTTTCTATCCCATTTATCGCAATGGATTTATCCATATCTGCATATGTAGCAATCGTTATCCGACACATCACAGCCCAGACCTTTGTGATATCAAACAAAGAACCTTTGAAAAGCATTTAAGATTTCCCATATCTATCTATCTATCTATCTATCTATCTATCTATCTATCTATCTATCACACGTCTGTCTGTCTATCCATCTCATATCTATTTGTCTACCTATCAATCCTATTTACTCCTGTTTCTATACCATTAATTTATTAATCAACATATTGAAGCTATCTCTGATCAATCATTCTCTTGGTGTATGTTATCTCTTTAATGTGTGTTTTATGTGTCAGTTGGTCTCTTATTCTTCTTATTGTATTTCTTTGCATCCATCATTATTCCTCCCTCATATTCCCCTCAGCTATATATCGCTGCGTCTCTGTGCCTGCAGCCTTTCCTCTCTGGGCATTGTTATTTACTGTGAATTCTAGCTCTCTTTTATGCCTTTCTCCTCGCTCCTGTCTGGTGTTTGGGATCAGGTCTCCTAGTGCTTAGAATCTTGTCCCCCAGTGCTTGGGATCAGGTGCCCCAGTGCTTAGGATCGGATCCCTTGGTGTTTAGGATTGAATCCCCCAGTGCATAGAATCTGCTCCCCCAGTGTTTAGGATCGGGTCCCCCAGTGCTTGAGATCAGGTGCCCCAGTGCTTAGGATCGGATCCCTTGGTGTTTAGGATTGAATCCCCCAGTGCTTAGGATCGGCTCCCCTGTGCAGCAGTTTCTCTGCCCTGTGTAGGTGCGATCAGGGCCGTATTTGGTGTTCATGGTGCCCTAGGCACTTTAAGTGCTTGCGACCCTTTTAGGTTAGTTAGGTCACGGTTCATATAGAAAAAAGTGTGTAGGGGGAAAGAGAGCAATGGGCTAGAGGGCACAAAGGGCGAAAAGCAGAGAAGCAAGCAAGTATGTTCCATCTTTTACTGCATTCTAATATACAGGAGTAACATGACCACACCAGTGGAGGGGAGATTCTCTGGCCTGGGTTCCACCGATTGCATCCCCCCTTCAAACAAATGCACTTTGCATCCTTCTGTGGCTTGTTAGGAGGCATTAATGTTCTGGCTATGCAAGTTTTAATTTCTTTTCTTTACTATAGTAGTAACGGCAGCGCCCTCCCCCCTTCCAGGTTGCCACCCTAGGCACGTGCCTAGGGTTGCCTAATGGTAAATACAGCTCTGGGTGCAATCCCGGCCATCCCTCCGATCTGGCAGTGAAACGGTGCGATCTCGGGCTGTAATCCCAGCAGCGGCCACCAGGGGGCAGCGCCGCCCCTCCAGCTGCTGGTGGCTGCGAGCTGTCGGGCTCAGGCTGGGCTGCCAGTGGCTTCCTCAGTCACATGGGTTGTGTGTGTGAGTTTAAAAGAGCCTAAATGCAGCGCAGCCGGTGCAGTGGCTGCTCTCGGATGGCCATTGGGGAGAGCTGCATGGTGGATTAATTGTGGGAGAGGATCAGGGGGACCAGGAGCACAGCATCCCCCCACCCCCCAGCCAGCACTGCTGCCCACCCTCACTGTAAGTACAGGCTGGATTATTTCTTCTTCTTCTTCTTCTCTTTGCTCTGAGCAGCAGCAATGCTCTTTCCATGTTTATTGCAAATCATCAAGGACAACTGGTGGTGCTGTGTCTGCTGCTTTATGGGAGGGGGAGGCATGTGTCCAGAGGGGTTGCCGGCCATTCTTCCTCAACCCTCCGCCGCTTCTTCCAGGGACACGGATGCGGGAGCGATGATGGGCAATTAAACTTGAAAGGGAGTGGCAGCTCCAGAAGGAGCCGAGACGCCGGCTGTCATTGTCCCCCCACTGTCGTCCTGGTTTCCCGGTACTCGCTCGATCCTTTGATAGACTCCAGTCATCGCCGCGACCGATGGATCCTTGGTGCCGTACCTGGATCTGCCTGATCTATGAAGGATTTACCACCTCACCCAAGTTACTAGACTCCGAACGTGCTCCAGCATGCTCCAGGCATTATTTAGAGTTGGGATATTGTTGGAGAAATGCGTTAGAGATGTTGCTTCGGATAAGGGTTCGCTGGTATTCGGATGTTGGATGGTCTGTCTTCTAATGAGGGTTTGTGGTCTTCAGAAGTCAGTTGGACATTTTCGGGATGAGGGTTCATTAGTCTTCGGATGTCATTTGGCCAGATTTATTATGAGGGTAACCTGGTATTTAGATGTAGGTTGGCCGGTCTTCTCATGAGGGTTCATTGGTCTTTGGATGTCAATTGGCACGTTTTAGGATGGGGGTTTGTTGTACTTCATATGTTGGGTGGCCGGTTTTAGGGTGGGGGGTTCACTTTTTTTTGTTTGAATGATAGATAGATATGGGATATATAAGTAGACAGATATGGGATCAATTGATGGATGGATAAATAGATAGATATGGCATAGATAGTTAAATAGATGGATAGATAGAACAATATGGGTTAGTTAGGTAGATATGAAAATGATAGATAGATAGATAGATAGATAGATAGGTTTTAGGATGGGGGTTCCTTATTCTTCAGTTGTTTGGTGGCCGGTTTTAGGATGTAGATTGGCTGGTCTTTTCATGAGGGTTCATAGATCTTTGGATGTCAGTTGGCTCATTTCAGGATGGGGGTTCGTTGTTCTTCTGATGTTGGGTGAACAGTTTTAGGGTGGGGGTTCGCTGTTTTTTTTTTAATGATAGATATGGAATATATAGGTAGACAGATATGGGATCAATCGATAGATGGATAAATAGATATGGCATAGACAGTTAAATAGATGTATAGATAGAACAATATGGGATGGTTAAATAGATATGCGATCAATCGATAGATAGATAGATAGATAGATAGATAGATAGATAGATAGATAGATAGATAGAATGATTTTAGGATGGGGTTTGTTATTCTTCAGTAGTTTGATGGCCAGTTTTAGGATGTAAGATAGCTAGATAGATAGATAGATAGATATGGGAAATATTGGTATATAGATAGATATGAAATGGTTAGAAACATAGATAAATAGATAGATTACTGTAGATAGATAGATCAATATGGAATATATAGGTACACTGGGATCAGGATAGATGTATAAATAGATAGATACATATGGGATAAATAGATAGCTATGAGATAGATAGATAGATAGATAGATAGATAGATAGATAGATCAATAAGGGATAGTTAGATATGGGATCAATAGATTGATGGATAGATAGAGATAGGAGAAATTTGGGTAACAGATAAATATGAAATTGACAGAAACATGGCTGTCTGGGCTTCTGATGAGGGTTCACTGGTCTTTAGATGTCGGCTGGCCCATTTAAAAATGCAGGGTTCTGTCTTTTGGATGTTGGTTGGCCAGTTTTAGGATGGGGTCTGCCGTTTTCAGATGTTGACTGGACAGTTTTAGGATTGTAGTTCGCTGTTTTTCAAATGTTGGGTGGACAGTTTGGGGATGGTTTGCTGGTTTTCAGATATAGGTTGGCTCGTTTTAAGATGGGGGTTTGCTAGTCTTCGAATGTGGGTTCTCTAGTCTTAGGACGTAGGTTCTCTAGTCTTAGGGTGTTGATTCTCTAGTCTTCGATGTGGGTTCTCTAGTCTTAGGACGTAGGTTCTCTAGTCTTAGGGTGTTGATTCTCTAGTCTTCGGATGTGGCTTTGCCGGTCTTCATATTTAGGTTCTCTTGTTCATCAATGTTGCATTTATTTGTAGGAGTGATACATTTGAGATGCTGGTCCAGTGGCCTTTAGATGGTTGTCAGTTGTCACTTTTGATGTTCTACACTCACTAGAAGTCTTGCTAGTTCACCTGGATAGGAACTGGAATTATTTTATAATATACATTTATAAACGTTATTGGTGGATCTTAGAGTGATATATTTTCTGGTCTTCCAGTGGTGGTTCTCTGTTCATCAGATATAGGTTCAGATATCCTTTCCTACTGGGATATCATGGTGCCCTGCCTGTTGCAGCCATGCCAAAAGGATCTGGGGATGGAGGAGGTTATTTATTTAGTCAGTGTGATGACAGTTAAGTGGTCTACAGACCTGATGGTGTCATGCATCTATGTCCTTACCAGGAGGGGACCTGGCATTGGGTTATAGTTATATAATTGCTCAGAATGGTTTGTTTAGTTGGATAGATAGATTTAGGATATTGGTTTGGACGCTGTTTTGGTTGTTCTGTCCTCTCTAGGTGTAATTTTGTCTAAACCTTTGCCATCTTGACAGGAGGAAAGCTGGAATGGAGTATATTATTTGTATAGTATTGTCAGGAGCTGTTTGTGTTTCTTTTGGGATGTATCTGATTTAGATGCTAGTCTGATGTTCTACAAAGCTTTGTTCACTTCTCTACAAAGTTCAGTTGTCCTACCTTCTTTAGGCGCTCTTCTACTCTGCTGTTTGCCATATCATCAGGGGAGCTGTGTTATTCTTTACAGCTTAGTGAAGGTCCAGAATGTTTTTTTTTTTTTTTGCAGTGTTACATTTACGATGGTTAAAGTGGACCAACACCCAGGATTTTCACTATCCTGGGTTTTGGTCCACTTCCGCGGGGCACCCCAATCAGAGATGCCCCGCTGCGTGAAACCCCCCCCGGTTGCCCTAAATAACTCACCTCACCCCGCTCCTACGCGGGCGCTCGTCCAATCAGAGCGCTCAGAGCGCTGTGGTATGTACGGACAAGCGACGGACAACCACAGCGGCTCTGAGCGCGCTGGAGGCCGCGTCTTGCGCTTCCTTCTAACAGGGAGCGCGCCCGCGCCGGCCATTCACAAACGGCCGGTGCGGGTGCGCGCCCTGCTAGAAGGAAGCGCGAGATGCGGCCGCGGCCCGCGCATGCGCCGTTGGGACGGGGATAAGGAAAGGTTTCTGAGCGTCCTGGGGTTTCACCCCGCGGGGCATCCCGATTTCGGATGCCCCGCGGGGAGGGATCTGATCGGCCCGGGAATCTTATAGATTCCTGGGCCGATCCCCCCTGGGTGTTGGTCCACTTTAAGAGACCATCAAACGTCAATTCACTGGTACATTATTTGGAGGACAGTTGAGTTGTTCTACTGTCTTCACGTGGCATACTGTTCTGCTGTCATGAAAAGAGGATTGTTGGGATGCAGCTTTATTAGCTATAGTAACAGCAACGGGCCGAATGTGTTTTATGGAAGTGAAACATTTGAGATGTTAGTTTGGAAGCTTGTTCAGTTGCCTTCAATGATTGGGTCACTGGTCTATGGAGGACAATTTGGTTGTCCTACCTTCTCCATGTATCATTCTGTTTTGAATCGTGTGAGGAGGGGGCTGGGATAGGGTTTATTATTTAAAGCAATTGTTTGTTTTGATGGAGCAATATATTTTGGGACGCTGAGTTGGCAGTTTGTTTGCCTTGAAATGCAAGTATTCCTGATGATATGGTTGTTCTATCGTCTGTAGGTGCTTTCTGGTTTAGGAGGGGACAGGATATATTCTTTCTTGTTAAAGCAGACCAAAACCCACTGAAATTATGAAATACATTTGTCCAAAGCCCCCACCAATACTCCCCTCTTAGGGTGTAGAACTAGAAATGGATATTTTCACTTTTTGTATCGTCCTGGAACACCCATTTTTTGCTGTCCCTCTTTGTAAGGTGGCAAGGGATCAGTCATTACATCAGTGTGGCAATGACATCATTGCCACACACAACACTGGCAATGAATAGAGCTACAACAGCTAAAACAGGCGCCATTATCTGGGATTAGAGTGAAGTAGGGGCAGTGAAAATTTGAAAATGGCACTCTTCATGGGGGGAGCAATTCAGGGGCTGCTAGTTAAAAATGTGGGTTTTGGTCCGCTTTAAGTGGCCTTCAAGGCTGATCTTCGATTGGAGATTTTCGGAGGCTGTTTTGCTGTGTATCATCTGGGAGGGAAGCTGATGCGGGGTGTGTTATGTATATTTTAATGGCTTGTTTTGTTGGGGGAGTCACACAGTTAAAGTGGACCAAAACCCAAGCCCCACGGCCCTGGAATCGCTGCTTGATTCCCTCCCCCAGAATCGGAATGCTCCACTGTGTGAAACCCCCCAGGTCGCCCGTTAAACT
>CM051234.1:641977680-642177680 GCA_027917425.1 Gastrophryne carolinensis | reverse complement strand
TTTCCTGAACAAGGCCACTTCTCTAAGATGGTTTTTAAGGAATGGGAGAAGCCTAATAGGTTGCTGTCGGTGCCTAGGGGTTTGGACAGACGGTATCCATTTTCTGAGGATTTGGTTCGCCTATGGTCCCATCCCCCGGAAGTGGATGCTCCTGTTCTGGGGCTCTCCAATACCTCCGTTATGCCGTCTCCTGAGACTTCCTCCTTGCGTGATCATGTTGACAGGCACATGGATCAGCTAGCCTGTCACGCCATCACTTCTGTGGGAACCGGTCTGTGCCCTGTCTGTGCTGCGGCCATTGTTTCCATGGCCATTAAGAAGAAGGTAAGGCGTCTTGCGGATATGGACAAATCTCACAAGCGAGCGGAGGAGTATGGGGAGCTTTTGGCTTGTATGGACTTCCTTGCCTTTGTTATATCAGCCATGGATGACGCCATCCGTTTTGGTGGTAGGGCTTCGACTGCGATGGTCGCGCTGTGTCGCTCTATCTGGTTACGACAGTGGGCAGCGGATGCTGCCGCCAAAAAAGCTCTCACAGGTATTCCCTTCCTGAAACTTCAGCTGTTCGGGGAACGGATGGACCTTCTGGCTAAGGACGGGAGACTTCCTCAACGTCGGAAGCAGGTACGGCCTTTTCGGGGCTCTTCTTCCTTTCGTCCCTCTCGGGGAGGATCTTCCTTTTCTGGTGGCCGCAGAGACTCATGGGGGCAAGGTAGAGCCCGAGGTTGTCCCGGCCTTGCCTGGGGATCCAAGCCTAAGCCCCCTTCCAAGGCCCCTCAGGCATGAGGGGACGCCCTCACCCAGCCGAGTGGGGGGACGGCTTCGACTCTTTGCTCACGTCTAGAGGCAACACGTCTCGGACCGGTGGATTTAGGAGGTGGTGTCCTCCGTATACAAGATAGAGCTGGCAGCTTGGCCGTCCCCAAGATTCATTCGGTCCCGGATCTCCCAAAATCCCGTGACGGCGCAGGGCCTGAGGCTGGCCGTTCAACATCTTCTGTCATCAGGAGTGGTTTGCCATGTGCCTCTTCAAGAACTGAGGCGGGGGTTCTACTCCAACCTGTTCACGGTGCCCAAAAAGGACGGTTCCCAGAGACCCATCCTGGATCTAAAGGGTCTCAACAGATTTGTCAGGTTCAAACACTTCTGCATGGAGACCTTACGGTCAGCGGTGAGCTCTCTTCGGCCCGGCGATTTCATGACCACTGTGGACATCAAGGATGCCTATCTGCACGATCCTGTCTTCCTGGGACACCAGAGGTTCCTGAGGTTCGCTCTGGGGGATCAACACTACCAGTTTGTGACCTTGCCGTTCAGCATCACCTCGCCCCCCTCGGGTGTTCACCAAGGTGCTGGCGGGTGTCATGGCCCTTCTGAGGAGCCAGGGCATTCGCATTCTTGCTTACTTGGACGACCTTTTGATTGCAGCTCCATCTTTGCACCAGGCAGAGAGGGATATTTGGATGGTAGTTTCCACCCTCGAGTCCTTCGGTTGGGTGATCAATTATCCCAAGTCTTCTCTCTCTCCTTCATCGGTAAGATCCTTCCTGGGAATGACGCTGGATACTTCTCAGGTCAAGGTGTTTCTTCCTCAGCGAAGGTGGAGGGCCTTCAGATGCAGGCACGGGCCTTGTTGGCTTGCCCTCATCCCTCCATCCGTCTGGGGATGAAGTTGGTGGGTCTCATGGTGTCTTGCTTCGAGGCTGTGCCTTTCGCTCATTTCCACATGAGACCCCTTCAGTTGAATCTCTTGACCATCTGGGATCGGAGTCAGGAGTCCTTGGAGCAGGAATTCGCTCTATCCCCTCTCGTGGTGACAGTCCCTCTCGTGGTGGCTGTACTCGAGGAATCTTCTAGTGGGCAGGTCCGTTTTGCCTCTGTGCTGGGAGATTGTCACCACAGACGCCAGTCTGACCGGTTGGGGAGGGGTTTGGCAATTGCTGAAGTTCCAGGGGCAGTGGGGCCCTCAAGAGGCCCACGCGCCTATCAATCTCTTGGAGTTGAGAGTGATCAGGTTGGTTCTCTTCCAGTTGACTCCCCACCTTCTGGGTCGTGTGGTCCAGGCCCGTTCAGACAATCAGATGGTGGTCACCTACATCAATCATCAGGGAGTGACTCGGAGCAAACGAGCCCTCAAGGAAGTGTCCCTAATATTGTCTTGGGCGGAGGAGACGGTTCCCTCCATCTTGGCGGTTTACATCCCCGGGGTGGAGAACCAGGAGGCAGATGCCCTGAGCAGAGGGACGTCTCGCCTAGGGGAATGGTCTCTCGACAACAAGATCTTTCATGCCCTGTGTCGCCGTTGGGGTCAGCCGGACGTGGACCTGTTTGCGTTCCGTCACAATCACAAGCTTCCGAGATTCGTATCCCTGTCAAGAGATCCTCTGGCCTTCGATCCTCTGGCCTTCCTCTGGGTCGTGTGCTGCGCAAGATAGCCCAGGAGAGGGTACCGACCATCCTAGTGGCCCCCCGCTGGCTGAGGAGGGTATGGTTTGCAGACGTCGTCCAGATGGCGGTGGATCAGTAGGTCCTGCCTGACGTTCCAGAGCTCCTCATTCAGGGACAGCTGCGCCACCCCAATTTACAAACGCTGGCTTTGACGGCTTGGCTGCTGAACCTCCATCCTGAAGGATAAGGGTTTGCCGGCTTCGGTCGTCAGTACTATGATTCAGGCTCGGAAAAATCCTCTTCTATGATTTATTACAGGTTCTGGCACGCTTACATTGCCTGGTGTGAGTCTAAGGCCTTCCCTTGCCTCACCTTTCCCTTTTCAGGATTCTGGAGTTTCTTCAATGAGGTCTAGAATCGGGTCTACTACTTGTCAAGGGACAAGTTTCTGCCTTGGCAATTTTTTTCCAAAGATCTTTCGCTAATCATAGGCTTGTCAAAACCTTTTTCCAGGGAGTCACTCATGTACGTCCACCGCGTAAGCTTCTGCTACCGGTGTGGGATTTGAACTTGGTGCTTTCTGCTCTTCAATTGTGCGATGCTGCTCTTTCTATTCTGACTATTAAGGTGGCCTTTTTGGTTGCTATCACTTCGGTGCGTTGCGTCTCTGAGCTGGCGGCGCTTTCCATGAAACCTCCTTATTTTGAGCGGCATCAGGATAAGGTGGTGTTCCGTCTTAGGCCGGAATTCTTGCCCAAGGTTGTTTCTGCCTTTCATCTCAATGAGGACATTGTCTTACCTTCCTATTGTCCTGCCCCTGCTAATTCCAAGGAACGGAACCTTCATTCTCTGGATGTGGTGAGGGCACTCAAGTATTATTTGAGTCATTTCGGAAGTCTGAATCTCTTTTTGTCCTTCCTGCCGGACCTAGGAAGGGCTTGCCTCAGCCAAATCTACCATCAGTAAGTGGATTAGACAGGTGGTGGTGCAAGCATACTCTGCCAAGGGGAAGGAACCCCCTTTCCGTGTTACAGCTCACTCCACTAGGGCTATTGGTGCCTCTTGGGCCTTCCAGCACCAGGCTTCAGTTGAACAGGTTTGTAAGGCCGCTACTTGGTCTTCTTTTCATACTTTTTCCAAGTTTTACAAAGTTGATGTTAGAGCCTTAGCTGACGCTGTTTTTGGCCGCAAGGTGCTTCAGGCGGTAGTGGCTTGAACTGCCTGCCATTGCTCTCTGGGGATCCCACCCTTCTTTTTTGGACACTGCTATTGGATGTCCCACATGTAAAGAATTGAAATGAAGCAAGCCGTGCTGTACACCTGGAAAAATACAATTCTGTGATTACTCACCTGTAGAATTGATTTTACAGTGTACAGCCCAGCTTGCTTCATCCCTCCCTTGTTATCGTTATTCTCTTTTGCCTTGTTATGGTGATTTTTGTTGAGTTTCTTTTTAGTGGGCTGTGTTTTACTAACATGGTCCTTGCCTCCCGGCTTCTTGCATTACTGCTTTCAAACACTGGGGTCTTCTGGGTAATTCTGGCCCTTATATGGGCCGGGAGGGGCCACAAGTCTTCCTGCAGTCGACTGCGCCACCTGGTGGCGGATTACCCACATGTAAAGAATTTAAATGAAGCAAGCTGCGCTGTACACCGTAAAATCAATTCTACAGGTGAGTAATCACAGAATTGTATTTTTCCTGTTCTATATTCATACGGTGCCTTCTTCTCTTTTTTCTACCTTCCTCCTTTCTATTTATTTTTCTTCTTTACCTTTATTTCCTCCTATGTTTCGTACTATCTTCATTCGATGCCTTCTTCTATGTTTTCTTCCTTCCTCCTTTCTTTTTCTCTTTCCTTCCTTCCAATTTTCCTTTATACTTCATTCGATACCTTCTTCTCTATTTTCTTCCTTTCTTCCTACTTTTTTACCTTTCCTTCTTCTCCTTCATTTCCTCCTTCCTTCCTATTTTCCATTCCATCTTTACTCAAAGCCTTCTTCTCTACTTTCGTTGTTCCTCCTTTCTATTTATCTTTCCGCCTTTTCCTTTATTTCCTCCTTCCTTCCTGCTTTGCGTTCCATCTTCACTCAAAGCCTTCTTCTCTATTTTCTTCCTTCCTCCTTTCTATTTATCTTTCCTTCTTCTCCTTTATTTCCTTCTTCCTTCCTATTTTCCCGTTATATCTTCATTCGATGCCTTCTTCTCTATTTTCTTGTTTCCTCCTTTCTTTTTATCTTTGCTTCTTCGCCTTTATTTCCTCATTCCTTTCTTTTTTCCCATTCTATATTCATTAGATGCCTTCGTCTCTATTTTCTTCCTTCCTCCTTTCTTTTTATCTTTCCTTATTTTCCTTTATTTCCTCCTTCCTTCCAATTTTCCATACTATATTCATTCGATGCCTTCTTCTTTATTTTATTCCTTCCTCTTTTCTTCTTATCTTTACTTCTTTCCCTTTATTTCCTCTTTCCTTCCTATTTTTCATTCCATCTTCACTCAAAGCCTTCTTCTCTAGTTTCTTCCTTCCTCCTTTCTTTTTATTTTTCCTTCTTCTCCTTTATTTCCTCCTTCCTTCCTATTTTCCGTTCCATCTTCACTCAAAGCCTTCTTCTCTATTTTTTCGTTCCTCCTTTCTATTTATCTTTCCTTCTTCTCCTTTATTTCCTCCTTCCTTCCTATTTTTCGTTCTATCTTCATTAGATGCCTTCTTCTCTATTTTGTTCCTTACTCCTTTATTTTTATCTTTCCTTCTTCTCCTTTATTTCCTCCTTCCTTCCTATTTTCCGTTCCATCTTCACTAATCTTCATCTTCTGCATCTTCAATTCTGCATAAATATTTAAAAAATTAAAAATAATTTCAGGAGAGGTAATAACATTATTTGAGAATTAAAAAAGAAAAAAATAATAAAAGTCCTGTTTAAAGAGAAATAAAAGAACGTCCATAGAAATGTATTGGAGAGCGACAGGTAGCGAGAGGTAAAACATGGTGCTGTGCAAGGCTGAACGCCGGCGCTGTACACTGAGCCTGGGATAATGATGAATCGGACGCTACATGGCGTTATCCCAGTCGCTCAGCAGATTCTTCTTGATAAATGTGTAATTGCTGCCGCGTGCGGCGTTCACCTGTCGCTACCTGTCATTTACAAGGCGCTACCTGGCGCTATCCCTTCATGAATAAGGGCCTTTGTACAGTATGATTGTGTGGTCTGTGTGTCAATTTTCCTTTGTTTAATAAAAGCTTTCTATTACATTTATTGTTTGGTGCTCCTTTTGAGGTGGATGTGGCGTGGTAGTCCACAGTCCCTCTTGTTTTTCTGTCATTCACAAATGCCTGGTGCGGGCATGCGCCCTGCTAAAGGGATAGCGAGGATGCGGGCGCAGCTCACGCATGTGCCGTTGGATCAGGAAAGAAGGTGAATTTCTGGGCGACCTGGGGGGAGGGAATCCAGCGGTCTTGGAATCTTATAGATTTCAGGGCCATTGGGGCGTGGGTTTTGCTCCACTTTTTCATTGGAAGGAGATGTAGACAGGTCGTCCTTTCCAGCAGGACAGTCCTATAAGAAATAAAATCAGGGGAAGCCGCCTACACGTCTGTTATAAGTTGCAGTGTGCGCCTTAGCTCCGTATGATGGATGGAGCCGTGCACCAAGGCTATTGCGATCTGGCAGTTCTATATACTCTGCAGTACATAACATCCGTCACTCGGTGTGGGCGTGCACGCGGGGCTCTGAAAAAAATAAGTGCCCCCTTAGCACATGGATCACCAGAGTTGTAGCTGGCCTTTCTGGCACCCGGGGCAAACATTTGAAATGGCGCCCCCCCCAGGGGCGTAGCTAGGGAGGAGCGGAGGGGGCACTTGCCCCAGGTGCAGTAGGTCAAGGGGGAACCAAAGGGAGGCCTGAGAACAGGTGGGGGGCACCATTTTGAATCTTTGCCCCCAGGTGCCAGAAATCCTAGCTACTCCTCTGGCGCCCAGGCCCCCCTTTGGTGCCCCCCTGACCTGCTGCACCCGGGGTACCTGCTCCCCCCTAGCTACGCTCCTAGATCACCACTCTTCCAGACTTTCTGGATAGGATCAAACAAAACCCAAAGGGATTTAGGCTCGGGATGTTGCCACTCCATTACTTCCAGCCATTGCTTAGTGGAGTTACTTGAAGGTTCAGGGTCACTGTTGGTTGAGATTTGAAAACCTCATTTCATCCTCAGCAATACAATAATGGACTAACGGTGGGGTCTGTGATGGAGAGCTACCTGGGCTCTAACTACCTCCACTCACCCACCCTGGCAAAGCAGCTTCCATCCAAAGAAACCTCTACTCCTGGGATCTGGGGCATTTTGGTGACAAGTTTTTGGGTTTTCCCAAACATGTTCTATAACAGGGGTCTCATGTGGCTCGTAGACCTTTGCTGTCTAATAGACTTCTTTTGAAGGGGTAGCACTGTATTGAGGTTGAAGTAGGGTACATGGCACCAAGCAGGACAGCCATCAGAAATTTCAGGGCCCCGTAGAACCTAAATTCATGGGCCTCTTCCACGGTGGTTCTGAGCGGAGATGGGTTAGAGTTGGGTGAGTGGAGCTGGTAGGGTGGGTGGATGAGTGAGTGGAGGTGGTTGGATGGCTGAATGGTGCTGGCAGTGTCGAACTACCCCATCAGAGCACCAGAGGATCCTCCAGTAAGGTTGAGTAAATGGCACCAAGCAGGGCAGCCATCAGAAATTTCAAGGCCCTGTAAAGCTTCATGGGCCCTCATCCGCAGTGGTCCCGAGCAGAGTGGAGCGGCGTTGGGAGAGTGGAGCTGGTAGGATGGGTGGATGAGTGAGTGGAGGTGGATGGATGGTTGAGTGGTGCTGGCAGTGTTGACCTTGCCATCCGTAGGATCCTCCAGTGATGTTGAGGTGGAGTACATGGCACCAAGCAGGGCAGGCATCAGAAATTTCAGGGCCCTGTAAAGCTTCATGGGCCCTCATCCGCGGTGGTCCTGAGCGGAGATGGGTTGGAGTTGGGTGAGTGGAGCTGGTAGGGTGTGTGGGTAAGTGGAGGTGATTCGATGGCTGAATGGTGCTGGCAGTGTCGAACTACCCCATCAGAGCACCAGAGGATCCTCCAGTGAGGTTGAGTATATGGCACCAAGCAGCAGTGGTCCCGAGCAGAGATGGGTTGGAGTTGGGTGAATAAAGCTGGGTGGGTGGATGAGTGGAGGTGGTTGGATGGCTAAGTGGTGCTGGCAGTTTCGAACTACCCCATCAGAGCACCAGAGGATCCTCCAGTGAAGTTGAATACATGGCACCAAGCGGGGCAGACATCAGAAATGTCTGGGCCTCGTAAAGCCTAAACTCATGGAACCTCCTCTGCGGTGGTCCCGAGCGGGGATGGGTTTGAGATGGGTGGGTGAAGGTGGTTGGATGGCTGAGTGGTGCGGGCAGTGTCAAACTGCCACACCAGAGCACCAGAGGATCCTCCAGTGAAGTTGAGTACATGGCACCAAGCAGGGCAGACATTTCAGGGCCCCGTAAAACCTAAATTCATGGGACCTCTTCCACGGTGGTCCCGAGTGGGGATGGGTTGGAGTTGGGTGAGTGGAGCTGGTAGGGTGGGTGGATGAGTGAGTGGAGGTGGTTGGATGGCTGAGTTGTTCTGGCAGTGTCGAACTGCCACACCAGAGGATCCTCCAGTAAGGTTGAGGTGGAGTACATGGCACCAAGCAGGGCAGCCATCAGAAATTTCAGGGCCCTGTAAAGCTTCATTGGGCCCTCATCCGCGGTGGTCCCGAGCAGAGATGGGTTGGAGTTTGGAGAGTAGAGCTGGTAGGGTGGGGGGGTTAGTGGAGCTGGTTGAATGTCTGAGTGGTGTCGAGCTACCACACCAGAGCACCAAAGGATCCTCCAGTGAGGTTGAGTACATGAGTACATGGCACCAAGCAGGACAGCCAGAAATTTCAGGGCCCTGAAAAACATGGGACCTCTTTTGTGGTGGTCCCGAGCAGGGATGGGTTGGAGCTGGGTGAGTGGAGCAGGGTAGGTGAATGATTGGAGCTGGTAGGGTGGGTGTGTGACTGAGTGGAGGTGGTTGGGTGGCTGAGTGGTGATGGCAGTGTCGAACTGCCCCACCAGAGGACCAAGGCAAGTGCAGTGAATCTCTGTTTAGGTCCGCATAAAATTCCCCAGTAAAATCTAGAGGCAGAGTAAATAGAATCACATACCTCCAAAGCAGAGGCATAGCTAGGGGGGAGCAGGGGGGCACTTGACCTGGGTGCAGCAGGTCAGGGGAGCGCCAAAGGAGGGCCTGAGCACAGGTTGGGGGGCTCCATTTTGAGTCTTTGCCCCAGGTGCCAGAAAGCCAAGCTACTCCTCTGCTCCCAAATGTCCCTGATTTGGAGGGACTGTCCCTCTTTGGAGTTCATGTCCTCCTGTCCCTCGTTGTTCTCATTTGTCCCTCTTTGATGTGTAACATGCAGATCTGCAGCAATAAATGATTTATTTGCCTATTCAAAGTGTTTCTATTGTAACAGTTACAATGTATCTCCTATCCATCCTCCAATTAGTGGGTGTGTCTTCATCTATCCCTCAATGAGGGGGCGTGTCTTCATCCATCCCTCAATGGGGGGATGTGGCTTAATTTAACAATTGTCCCTCTTTGAGGTGTAACATGCAGATCTACAGCAATAAATGATTAATTTGCCTATTCAAAGTGTTTCTATTGTTGTAACTGTTACACCCTATCTCCTATCCATCCTTCAATGAGGGGGCGTGGCTTCATCCATCCCTTAATGAGGAGGCGTGGCCTAATTTAACAATTGTCCCTCTTTGAGGTGTAACATGCAGATCTGCAGCAATAAATGATTCATTTGCCTATTCAAAATGTTTCTATTGTCGTAACTGTTACATCCTATCCATCCCTCAATGAGGGGGCGTGGCTTAATTTAACGATTGCCCCTCTTTTCCCACCCTAAAAATTTGTTAGGTGTGGAATGATCCGGCATGCAGTTACACAGGGCTCCGGGTAGATAATCCAGCAGGAAAGCCCTTCACCTTGCTTGGTGTTAGCGTTTTGTATTTTGCCCCCCCCCCCCCCTCACCCGCCATATTGCGGAGTCGCTCGGGGTCAGAATTTATGGAGATTTCTCCGGCTATGGCTGTAACCCTCTCCGAGTCTCTGCAGAGCTGACTCATCCGAATGTAGCGCAGAAATATAAAATCTACATTTCCCCGGGAATATTTATGTATGTTCCAGCCCAGGGACGGCTCCCCATTAATTTCTTTACTGCCATTTTATTTAACATATTTGTAAAATGCCAACAGAGGCTGCAGGGCCTGATTCATCAAACTGCTTCTATGGTCTCTTGCCGGCGTCCGGGTTCCACCTGTCGGGTTCCATGCTGCTCAGGTTTAGCAACAGTAAATTAAGCATTTATTGGATCACAGTCTCAGGGCCGGCGCCAGCACAGGACAAACCTGGGCAATTGCCGGGGCCCCTGGCATCTTCAGGGGCCCACTCAGCAACAGGGGATGGTCAGCAACTCTGGAGGAGGTGGCCCAGAATGGAGGGCAATTGATGGAAGCTTAGAAGGTGGAGAGAACCAGGTGACAAGTGACTGGAGGGTGATCAGCAGCAGGAGACGACCCATTTGTGGCAGTGGAGCTGAAAGGTGACATCATGTGACTCACTACTACTGGGGTCCACTAAGACTCTCTTGCCCAAGGGCCCCCACAAACCAGGAGCCGGTCCTGGGGGGCGGGCATGGCTCCCTCACAACCATCATTTGGAGACTATATATGTTTGCAGGGACAGAACATGAGCTTGTCTTGGATGGATGGTACAGTGAGGTTAGGGAGACAGGGAGTGGAGGGGGGTAATTTGATAGGTATTACATAGTTACATAGTTACATAGTTACATAGTTATATAGTTACATAGTTATATAGTTATATAGTTACATAGTTATATAGTTACATAGTTATATAGTTACATAGTTATATAGTTACATAGTTATATAGTTACATAGCTATATAGTTATATAGTTACATAGTTATATAGTTACATAGTTATATAGTTACATAGTTACATAGTTACATAGTTATATAGTTACATAGTTATATAGTTATATAGTTACATAGTTATATAGTTACATAGTTATATAGTTACATAGTTATATAGTTACATAGTTACATAGTTATATAGTTACATAGTTATATAGTTACATAGTTATATAGTTACATAGTTACATAGTTATATAGTTACATAGTTATATAGTTATATAGTTACATAGTTACATAGTTATATAGTTACGATATAGTTACATAGTTATATAGTTACATAGTTATATAGTTATATAGTTACATAGTTATATAGTTATATAGTTACATAGTTATATAGTTACATAGTTACATAGTTATATAGTTACATAGTTATATAGTTACATAGTTATATAGTTATATAGTTACATAGTTACATAGTTATATAGTTATATAGTTACATAGTTATATAGTTAAATAGTTACATAGTTACATAGTTATATAGTTACGATATAGTTACATAGTTATATAGTTATATAGTTACATAGTTATATAGTTACATAGTTATATAGTTATATAGTTACGATATAGTTACATAGTTATATAGTTACATAGTTATATAGTTACATAGTTATATAGTTACATAGTTATATAGTTATATAGTTACATAGTTACATAGTTATATAGTTACATAGTTATATAGTTATATAGTTACATAGTTATATAGTTACATAGTTACATAGTTATATAGTTACATAGTTATATAGTTACATATAACTGAAATAAGACATATGTCCATCAAGTTACATAGGCCCTTATTTATGAAGGAATAGCGTCAGGTAGCGACTGGTGAGCAGCCGGTAATGACGGGCCCCGCCACGAGAACGCCGGCTCCCCACCACAATCACACATTTATCAAGCCAATCCTGCTTAGCGACTGAGATAGCGCCAGATAGCCACTCATTCATCATTATTCCAGCCTCAGCCCACAGCGCCAGCGTCCGACCTTGAACAGCGACAGGTATGACCTCTCGCTACCTGGCGCTCTCCAATGCATTTCAATGGAACAATCTTTAAATATTCAAAATTAATTGTTATTAATTTTTTGTTTTTTTTAAATGTGAAAAATTCTGTGACCACTTCTGCCATTTACTAAAAAAAACTAGTTTTTTTTGGTTTCAAAAAATATGGTTGTTTGGGGGTTAAAAATCTACCTTTAACCCATCGCCGCCAGCGCTCTGGGGTTTAAACATGCATTTCACAGCGCGAGAATTTTTTGAGCGTGATTTTTTAATGAATATGGTGGGAGCCGGTCGCTAGGGCCAGTCGCTATCATGCGCTCCCATACAGCGCGGAACCTGTCAAATAGCGACTCCTCACCCAATATTCAACATTACGGCAAACCGACTGAGTCACTATCAACTACCGAACAATGGACAAGCACAGCGACTACTAGCGGGTGCTCTGAAAATGCCGCTACAGTCGCTCAACTGTCGCTACCTGCCGCTATTAATGAATCCGCCTCATAGTTATATATTTACATAGTTACACAGTTAGTTATATAGTTACATAGTTATATAGTTACATAGTTACACAGTTAGTTATATAGTTACATAGTTATATAGTTACATAGATAGTTACATAATTTTATATAGTTACATAGTTACACAGTTAGTTATAAAGTTACATAGTTATATAGTTACATAGTTACACAGTTAGTTATATAGTTACATAGTTATATAGTTACATAGATAGTTACATAGTTATATAGTTACATAGTTACACAGTTAGTTATAAAGTTACATAGTTATATAGTTACATAGTTACACAGTTAGTTATATAGTTACATAGTTATATAGTTACATAGATAGTTACATAGTTATATAGTTACATAGTTATATAGTTACATAGATGGTTACATAGTGATGTAGTTACATAGTTACATATATAGTTACATAGTTATATAGTTACATAGTTATATAGTTACATATATAGTTACATAGTTATATAGTTACATAGTTATATAGTTACATAGTTACATACGGCTGAAATAAGACATATGTCCATCAAGTTCAACCAAGGGTGTTGGGGTCAGGGGGAAGTTATTTTTTACTTTGTTTTATAGGTGGAAGTTATTTTATTTTTGTTTTTTTACTTATAACCGCTAATAGTAATTGTTAATGTTATTTTCTTCTAAATAAGCATCTGATCCTTTTTTGAAGCTGTCAGCGTTTGATGCTGTAACAAGCTTCTGTGGGAGGCTATTCCACAGATTTATAGTTCTTATGGTAAAAAAACGATTGTCGCCTCCGGAGACGGGGAGGCCGATTCATTAATAGCGCCAGGTAGCGACAGATGAGCGACAGTAGCTTTATTTTCACAGCGCACGCTAGTATTCGCTGTGCTTGGCCATTGTTCGGCTGTTGACAGTCGGTGTGCGGTAATGTTGAATACGGGGTTAGGAGTTGCTGTTTGACAGGTTCCGCGCTGTATGGGAGCGCATGACAGCGAACGGCCATATCGAACGACTCCCACCATATTCATTAACAAATCACGCTCCAAAAATTCTCGCGCTGTGAAATGCATGTTTAAACCCCAGAGCGCTGGCGGCGATGGGTTAAAAGTAGTTTTTTAACCCCCAAACAACCACATTTTTGGAAAAAAAAACATGTTTTTCAAAACATTTTGTAATATGAATACATTAATATCAGACCTGTAATATCAATTCTGCACAATTTTTTTTTTTTTTTTTTTACCTTAAAAAAAAAATCTAACATTGCAGAAGTGGTCACAGAATTTTTGACATTTAAAAAAAAAAAAAAAAATTATAGCAATTAATTATGAATATTTAAAGATTGCTCCATTGAAATGCATTGGAGAGCGCCAGGTAGCGAGAGGTCATACCTGTCGCTGTTCAAGGTCGGACGCTGGCGCTGTGGGCTGAGGCTGGAATAATGATGAATGAGTCGCTATATGGCGCTATCTCAGTCGCTAAGCAGGATTGGCTTGATAAATGTGTGATTGCGGAGGGGAGCCGGCGTTCTCGTGGCGGTGAGCGTCATTACCGTTCGCTCACCATTCGCTACCTGACGCTATCCCTTTTTAAATAAGGGCCTAAATTTCTTTTTTTCCAGTGGAAGGCAGTGCCCCCTTGTCTTTAGAGAGGATTTTACCTGAAATAGTGTTTCCCCCATATTTTTGTATGGGCCATTTATATATTTATACAAGTTAATCATGTCCCCCCCTCATTGAGGGGATTGAGTGAATTCCTCTGGATGAGGTTGACTGCATGCTGAGGGCAACACCCAGCTCAGCCTTACCCAAAGCAGTGCGACCCACCGGGAAGTCGCCCTGTGTTTACTATATCTAGTCCATCCCTGTCCCAATCAGTGGGGCCATGTATGGGGGTGGGGGGGGGCTCGGGATGTAGGGAGCAGGGGGGGTTGTTGGATGCCTGGGAGTCATTCTGGACTCTGCCCTCTCTTTCAAACCACATATTCACTCCCTGGCCACCTCCTGTCGCCTCCAACTTAAAAACATCTCCCGCATCCGTCCCTTCCTCTCACCTGACACCACTAAAATGCTAGTGCCGCCCTGGTCATATCCCGACTGGATTACTGCAACATCCTTCTTTGTGGCTTACCAACTAACAGACTGGCACCCCTCCAATCTATCCTGAACTCTGCTGCTCGCCTCATCCATCTCTCCTCTCGCTCCTCCAGTTCTGCGCCTCTCTGCCAATCCCTACACTGGCTGCCAGTCCCACAGCGAATCCTGTTCAAAACTCTAACTCTCGCCTACAAAGCTCTCTCCAACCAGGCCCCTCCCTACATCTCATCTCTAATCCAACAATATCAACCGAGACGCAGCCTCCGCTCTGCTGCCGACCTTCTCCTGTCCTCCTCCCTGGTCACCTCCTCTCACGCCCGCCTCCAGGACTTCTCACGTGCAACTTCAATCTTCTGGAATGCCCTCCCGCACCCAATCCCCCACTCCACAACCCTCAAAACCTTCAAAGGCGCCCTTAAAACGCGCTTATTCAGACAAGCATATAATCTGGCCTAACCAATCTTCTAAAGGGCACAAAGCTCAATACTGACTGTTTGTGATCCTTCCCCCTCGTCTTCACCCCTCTTCCTTTACACTGTAAGCTCCTCGGGGGTGGAGCTCTCTCCCCTATTGTATCTTGTACTCATAATATCCATTGTCATCTCTGTAAAACTGCATTTGAAATAGTATATGTATCGTATGTTTCTACCCTGTCTGTAATTACTACTTTGTAAAGCGCTACGGAAGATGATGGCGCTATATAAATAAACAATAATAATAATAATAATAAAATGAGGATTGAGTGAATACCTCTGGGTAAGGCTTCCTGCATGCTGCCCAGCCAAGCCTATCCCAAATCAGTGTGACCTACCTGGAAGTCTCCCTGTGCTCCCTATATCCAGTACGTCTCTGTCCCAGCCATTGGGATCATGTTTGGGGGGGGGTCTGGATGTAGGGAGTAGAGGTGGTTGTTGGATAGGGATTAAACTGGACCAACAGCCTGGAACAGCTGGAGAAAAGAAAAACTCTCCAAAACACCCTTGCCCCCTCTGCATGCATGATACCGAATCATTGTCAGCACTTACATTTGCTTCTGCATCCACTCAAAGCTGAAACACAACCTCACCGAATTTCTAGTGGTAGCGGCCATTTTGGAGCTTCCTCTCCCGGCATCTTAGCCGTGCTGCTGCCTGGATTCTGAACTGGCAATGCACAATATATGCCTGCAGATCCATGAGCCGCCATTTTGTTTTTAGAATTTACCACAGCACGATTTGGAAAAGGTAAATGAATGTTTTAAGCGCAGCAATCTAAATTGCCCCGGGGAGGGACGCATATGAATTTGTTGTGCTGGTCAAGTCATTTTTGACTGTTGGTCCGCTTTAAACCGGACCTTCAGCATAATGGAATGAAAAGCCCAAACCCTTAAAAAACGATTCCCCAGCATCTAAAATTAATATATTTTATGTTTTTAGTCACTTATTATTCCTTCCTCCGCTGGGCTGCAACTCTGTTCAGGACTCTAGGATACGGGCGCCGCCATCTTGCATCAGAAGCATCACACACTGAGGAGAGGAGAGCGGAGTAAAGTGCAGGGGGCGGAGTTATAGTTGTGCTTTGCACAGACAGAGCAGAGCTGGAGTCAGAAGACACTTCCTGTCTGCAGGCTGCCTGATGCTCCATGAGCCGCCATCTTGGATGTGTAAAGGCTCATAACATGCAGTAGATGCAGGTAGGATGATTTTTAAAGTGGGCAATCTGTATGTACAGGGTGTGGGAAACATATAAGATAGGCTCTTATTCAGGGTGAAGGTCCGGATTAATGTGAGCAATCTGTATGTACAGGGTGTGGGAAACATATAAGATATGCTCTTATTCAGGGTGAGGGTCCGGATTAATGTGAGCAATCTGTATGTACAGGGTGTGGGAAACATATAAGATGGGCTCTTATTCAGGGTGAGGGTCCGGATTAATGTGGGCAATCTGTATGTACAGGGTGTGGGAAACATATAAGATAGTCTCTTATTCAGGGTGAAGGTCCGGATTAATGTGAGCAATCTGTATGTACAGGGTGTGGGAAACATATAAGATAGACTCTTATTCAGAGTGAGGGTCCGGATTAATGTGGGCAATCTGTATGTACAGGGCGTGGGAAACATATAAGATAGGCTCTTATTCAGGGTGAGGGTCCGGATTAATGTGAGCAATCTGTATGTACAGGGTGTGGGAAACATATAAGATAGGCTCTTATTCAGGGTGAGGGTCCGGATTAATGTGAGCAATCTGTATGTACAGGGTGTGGGAAACATATAAGATGGGCTCTTATTCAGGGTGAAGGTCCGGATTAATGTGGGCAATCTGTATGTACAGGGTGTGGGAAACATATAAGATAGGCTCTTATTCAGGGTGAAGGTCCGGATTAATGTGGGCAATCTGTATGTACAGGGTGTGGGAAACATATAAGATAGGCTCTTATTCAGGGTGAAGGTCGGCTTTGAGTTAATTCCATGACAGGCTCTGGGTGAGGTTGTCCCTATATCAGTGTGCGCTCCCTAGTCCCTATAGCCAGTCCTGCCTGTGCTCCATATCAGTCCTGTAACACCACGTGCTCAGTGGCTTCACCAGTGAATGAAATGGTTTTATAAACAGTTTACATGTGAACAAGGATCAGATCTAAAGCACTTAACAAGCGTCTATTGCCGGCCCTGGATCTTTCCCTGTTATGTATGTAGAGGTTTATATCTCTAGACTCGGGAGAAGCATCAGCTCCGTCAAAGAGCAGAAGAGTTGTTTTAATTGGATTCATAAAATGCATCACCTACAGCATTAACCCCTTGCAGCGCAGTGTCTGTGGTCCCTCTTACTAGCCCACAAGGACAATAAAGGTCTGATTTATGGCCGTATTATGTCTGTTTTCACTCTCAGAGCCAATGGTTCAAGCGGTTTTAAATAACTCAGTTTATTTGTCTTTTAAAGTGGAGAAAGCCCCAGGCCCCGATGGTCCTGAGATCTATAAGATTCCTAGTCCCCAATTGCCTAATCTTATAGATTCCAGGGCCACTAGATTCCCTCCCCCCAGGGCTAAAGGCGCGTGCCAGGCATTTGTGGATGGCGGGCGCCGGCACACTCCCTGTTAGAGGGTGGAAGGGGATGTGGCCCCAGAACCCAGGTCCCTGTTAGAGGGATCTATAAGATTCCAGGGCCACTAGATTCCCTCCCCCCGGGCATCCAGAATCGGGATTCCCCACTGTGTGGAACCCCCCATGGTCTCCCGGCAGCTCACTTTCTTTCCCGGTCCAGCGGTGCATGCGCAAGCAGCATCACTTTAGCAAGGCGCGCACCCGTACCAGGCATTTGTGGATGGCGGACACACTTCCCTGTTGTGAGATTGCAGCCCCCAAAACCCAGCCCCTGTTAGAGGGTTGGGGGGGATGAGGCCCCAAAACCCAGGACCCGACGGCTCTGGGATTTATAAGATTCCAGGGCCGCTAGATTCCCCCCCCCCCCGGGACATCCCGAATCAGAATGCCCCGCTGTGAGACTCACCTTCTTTCCCGGCCCAGCGGCACATGCGCAAGCCGCATCCTTTTAGCAAGTCACGTGCCTGCGCCATGCATTTTTGGATGGCGGGCACACTCCCTGTGAGAGGGTGGCGGGGGATGCAACCCCAAACCCAGCCGCTGTTAGAGGGTGGCGGGGGATAAGGCCCCAGGCCCGACGGCTCTGTGATCTATAAGATTCCAAGGCCGCTAGATTTCCTCCCCCCCCCGGAGCATCCAGAATCGGGATGCCTCGCTGTGGGGAACCCCCCAGGCCGCCCGGAAACTCACATTCTTTCCCGGTCCAGTGGCGCATGGGCGAGCAGCATTCCTTTAGCAAGACTCGTGCACGCGACAGGCATTTGTAGATGGAGGACACACTCCCTGTTAGAGGGAGACAGGGGGTGCGGCCCCAAAACCCAGGCCCCGATGGCTCTGGGATCTACAAGATTCCAGGGCCGCTAGATTCCCTTCCTCCCGGGCATCCAGAATCGGGATGCCCTGCTGTGTGGAACCCCCCAGGTCGCCCAGAAACTCACCTTCTTTCCTGGTCCAGCGGCGCATGCGCGAGCAGCATCCCTTTAGCAAGGCGCATGCCCGCACCAGGCATTTGTGGATGGCGGGCACACTCCCTATTAGAGGGTGGCGGGGGATGCGGCCCCAAAACCCAGGCCCCTGTTAGAGGGATCTATAAGATTCCAGGGTCGCTAGATTCCCCTCCCCGGAGCATCCAGAATCCTGTGTGGAACCCCCCAGGTTGCCCGAAAACTCACCTTCTTTCCGGGTCCAGCAGCGCATGCGTGAGCAACACCCCTTTAGCAAGACTCGTGCCCACGACAGGCATTTGTGGATGGCAGACACACTCCCTGTTAGAGGGTGGCGGGGGATGCGGCCCCAAAACCCAGGCCCCCATGGCTCTGGGGTCGGTAAGATTCCAGGGCCACAAGATTCCCTCCCCCCCTGGCATCGAGAATCGGGATGCCCCACTGTGTGGAACCCCCCCCCCAGGTTACCTGGAAACTCACCTTCTTTCCCGCTCCAGCGGCGCATGCTGGAGCAGCATCCCTTTAGCAAGGCGCATGCCTGTGCCAGGCATTTGTGGATGGCAGGTACACTCCCTGTTAGAGGGTGGCGCGGGATGCATCCCTAAAACCCATCTCCTGTTAGAGGGTGTTGGGGGATGTGCCCCCAAAACCCAAGCCCCAACTGCCTGGGATCTATAAGGCCCTGTCTGCTCTGGGATGTGTGGAACCCCCCCAGGTTGCCCGGAAACTCACCTTCTTATTATTTTTGGCATATACAGCGGAAACTTACCTTCTTTCCCGGTCCAACAGTGTATGCAGGTATCTCTGCTATCCCTTTAGCAACGCGTCCCCGCGGCCGCCGTCCGCAAATTCCTGGCTCGGACAGGCTTCCTGTTAGACGGTAGCGGGTGATGCGGCCGTCAGCGCGCTGGGATCCGCTCGCCTTAGACAAGCTCTTTGACGAAGGGGACGGGAGTGAATCCGAGCGCGCTGGGTGCTCTGGGGGCAAGGACCAAAACTCTGGATATTCAAAATCCTGGGGTTTAAGTAAAGTAAACCTTATTCAACAGCCGGAGACATTATTACCTGATTTACCCTGATTGAAAGAACTGGCTCTACAGGATGCTTTTATATATATATATATATATATATATATATATATATATATATATATATAGTAAATGAGCACTTTACAGGGCCCGGTCCCTGGCGGTGCGCTGTCATTGGCGGCGGGATGCAGTAGACGCGGTGATGGATGAACTCCATTAGGGATCCTAATTGTGTGGATTGTAAAAACGGTGAGACGTCTTGTTTGTGCTTCTGTACCAGATGTGCGCTCTGCATCCCAACGCCCCTGATTCGTCTTCCCCGCTTCTTCCACCTGAAACATTCATCCATTCTCATTATTCATCATCTCAATTATATTAAAGGGGCCGATCGGGTTAAATGTCTAAATACAGCATTTAAAGCGCTACGTACGCTCTTATCATGGGTGTAACTTGAGGGGGCGTAGGAGGTGTGACCAGGGCCCAGGAGTTCAGGGGGGGCCCCATTTTTGGTTCTCCCCCACCCTATTTATCACCTTCAGTCACATCCTTGGCAACAACAAAGTCAATTAGTAATCCCACTTGTGAGGAAAATAAAGATCATTTCTAGTTACCCCGTTTCTCATGATTTTTTCTGTTTTTTTCAAGGTTTTTAAGGATGTTTTCAATACAGCCCTACCCCAAAAATAAGCACTAGTTACAGTTCATTTTAGAAAAAACACGCTTAAAAGAGGAGATTATAAGACCCAAAACAGGCTAAGTGCACAACTGTCCGGCCTTTCGTGGCGGCGTACATTTCGTGCCAGTGCTTTTGTTGTAGGAATTTAGTTTTGTGTTTGTTTCTGTTTGCGTATGCGTTATGAAAAAATCCCTATTCCCAGGTCCTATGCCCTGCCTTCCTGTCTATTGAAGTCCATTAAAATCTATGTCAAACTGCCACTCAACATAAAATACATGTATAGTCCTGCACTGGAGATTTCCCATTCCCCGTTCACAGTCACCAATTTATTGTATATATATAATATATGTCACCATATATTGCAGTGGCCACTGGCTGCAGCACCTTCGGTCACATCCTTAGCAACAAAAAAACCAAGTCAATTAGTAATCCCGCTTGTGAGAAAAACAAAGATATTCCACGGGGGATCCTAGTCGGCTGGCCCTGAAATATTTTAGTCTGTAAAGTGGACCACAATCCACCCTGAAGTCTATGAAACTCCAGGGCAGACCTACTCCCTCCCATGGGGGCATCCCAAACTGAGATGGCCCGCTCTGTGAAACCCCCTGACGCGCTCAATTTTTTTACCTTTTCCTTAGGTCCAAGACGCATGTGCGCTCGGTGCCATCACCACTCCCTTCCCTGCTCGGCTGTACACAGCCCGCCCACCGCAACTGAACAGCCGTGCACAGCCAAAGACAGGCAAGTGATGCCAGCGGCGCTCGCAAATGCGGCTAGGATTCCAGCAGGCTGCTCTAGCCACTTCATGGGCCCGGGGAGAGAAAAGTGACCTCGGCAACCTGGGGGGTTTCACACAAGCCAAACCGGGGTGCCCCAGGGGGACAATCCACTTTAGGCAGATAATCTACTGTTCAAAGACAGTGTGCTGGGTGGCCAAATCAACAAGCTGCAGGAGCAAAGCATCTTGGGATAATGGCATTACTGCTCCCTGTGTGAGGCAATAGCACCCTTAGCCTGAAGAAATGGTGTAACAATTACCTTTGCCTGGAGTATCACTTTAATGTTCGCACCAGGTCCCCAACACATTTAGTTACTCCACTGGCTCGTATGATTTGCTGAGCACATCCAACACCCGTCTCCCGGACATCATCGCCAACTTGGTAATGCCCCAAGCTGCCTCTTCTTCAACCTTGACCTGTACCATAATTTGGGGTGTCAAACTGCCACTCAACATAAAATACAACGCTGGAGATTTCCCACTCCCCTTTCAGAGCCACCAATTTATATGGCAGGGCCACTGGCTGCAGCACCTTCAGTCACATCCTTGGCAACAAAAGAACCAACTCAATTAGTAATCCCGCTTGAGAGTTTAATGTCTCTAAATGTAAAACCCTGCACTTGGGTAGAAGGAATCCCTGCTCTGAGCACCGTATGGGCAGCACTGTGTTATTCAGGACCTCGGAGGAGAGAGATTTAGGGACACTGATTACTGATAGCTGCAAGATGATTGGACAGTGTAGCCAGGCAGTGGGAAAAGCAAGCAGGATGCTCGGCTGCATAGCTCGAGGCATCACCAGTAGGAAGAGGGAGGTTGTGATGCCGCTGTATAGAGCCCTGGTGAGGCCACAGCTAGAATACTGTGTGCAGTTCTGGAGACCTTACCTGCAAAAATACATTATTCAAATAGAACGTGTCCAAAGGCCGGCAACAAAAATGGTGGAAGGACTTAAACTTAAAGCTTATCAGGAGAGACTTAAAGAACTTAATTTGTATGTCTGGAGGAAAGAAGGGAGAGAGGGGACATGATGGAGACCTTTATATATGTGACAGGATGGAATAAGGTTCAGGAGGGAAGTGTTTTTAAGAAGAAATTTAATGATAGAACAAGGGGCCCAACCTGAAGCTAGTCGTAGGGAAGATCAGGAGCAATGTTAGAAAATATTATTTTACAGAAAGAGTAGTAGATGCTTGGAACAAACTTCCAGCAGAGGTGGTTGAAAAATCAACAGTCACTGAATTTAAACATGTCTGGGATAAGCACACATCTATCCTAAGATAAAGAGAACATACAGTATATACATAAGATACAGAGAACATACAGTATATACATAAGATACAGAGAACATACAGTATATACATAAGATACAGAGAACATACAGTATACACATAAGATACAGAGAACATACAGTACACATAAGATACAGAGAACATACAGTATATACATAAGATACAGAGAACATACAGTATATACATAAGATACAGAGAACATACAGTACACATAAGATACAGAGAACATACAGTATATACATAAGATACAGAGAACATACAGTATACACATAAGATACAGAGAACATACAGTATATACATAAGATACAGAGAACATACAGTATATACATAAGATACAGAGAACATACAGTATACACATAAGATACAGAGAACATACAGTATACACATAAGATACAGAGAACATACAGTATATACATAAGATACAGAGAACATACAGTATACACTTTAGATACAGAGAACATACAGTATATACATAAGATACAGAGAACATACAGTATATACATAAGATACAGAGAACATACAGTATACACATAAGATACAGAGAACATACAGTATATACATAAGATACAGATAACATACAGTATACACATAAGATACAGAGAACATACAGTATATACATAAGATACAGAGAACATACAGTATACACTTTAGATACAGAGAACATACAGTATATACATAAGATATAGAGAACATACAGTATATACATAAGATAAAGAGAACATACAGTATATACATAAGGGCAGACTAGATGGACCGTATGGTCTCCTTCTGCCGTTACCCTTCTATGTTTCTATGTGAGGAAAATAAATATATAATTTATAGTTACCCTGTTTCTCCAAAAATAAGCCCTAGCATGGTTTTTAAAATAACTGCTCCCTGCGTGAGGCAATAGCACCCTTTGCCAACAATCAACAGCCCTGCGTTACAATTCTCCAATCATGAGGTCTACGTAGCCCGAGGGGCTATCGCCAAATCTGCGATTTCACTGTGCAGTAAAATTAGAATCAACTGTGCACTAGACCCCCTGATGAAGTTGGAAGGTATCCAATGAAACACGCCAGGCAGGTTAAAAATAAAAATATCCAATATTAAATACAGAATACCACGGTGGATCACAATACTCTGGAGACTACTGTGGATTTCTCAGTTCTTCACTGTACACTTGTATGTAATTGCATATGGCCTCTGTAATAATAATAATAATAATAATAATAAAAATGTAATTTAATTTAACAGCTACTACTGGCTGTTATAGAAATGCAATGAGCTGGAGGTCTATGGAGGTTAGGGAGAAATTAGTCCCCAAATGACCATTATAATACACTGGCTTCTGCAGTACACAGTGCGCCCCCTTTATCGCGTAGATCAGTTATTTGGTGTTATTTCTTTCTTTGAGGTCCCTTGGAACTTTGACATGAAAAGTCATAAGTCTGGTGGTGACATTGAAAATTGGAATGGCTTATACCCACAAATCTGGCCGTATCAGGAATATGTCCTCATGGTCTTTCTCTCTTCTTTAAAGGCAAATCACTCAGCCAATGCAATATGTTAGGGTTCGTAGAAACTTAGAAGGGTGATGGCAAAAGGAGACCATACGCTCCATCTAGTCTGTCCCTATGTGTATATTGTGTATATTGTATGTGCTCTGTATCTTATGTATATACTGTATGTTCTCTGTATCTTATGTATATACTGTATGTTCTCTGTATCTTATGTGTATACTGTATGTTCTCTGTATCTTATGTATATACTGTATGTTCTCTGTATCTTATGTGTATACTGTATGTTCTCTGTATCTTATGTGTATACTGTATGTTCTCTGTATCTTATGTATATACTGTATGTTCTCTGTATCTTATGTGTATACTGTATGTTCTCTGTATCTTATGTGTATACTGTATGTGCTCTGTATCTTATGTACATACTGTATGTGCTCTCAGGGCCGTATTTGGTGTTCATGGTGCCCTAGGCACTTTAAGTGCTTGCACCCCCTTTTTTAAGTTAGTTCACGGTCCATATAAAAAAAGGAAAGGGTGCAATGGGCTAGATGCAGAGAATGTGTGTGGAGGGCACAAAGGGGGAAATGCGGAGAAGCAGACAAGCATGTTGCATCTTTTACTGCATTCTGACATACAGGAGTCACATGACCACACCAGTAGAGGGCATATGCTCTGGTCTGTGTTCAACCCATTGCCCCCCCTTCACACAAATACACTCTGCATCCTTCTGTGGCTGGGGGGTGTTTTTTAGGAGGCATTCATGTTCTGGATATGTGAGTTTTAATTTCTTTTCTTTACTACATTAGTAAGGGCAGTGTCCTCCCCCTCTTCCAGGTTGCCACCCTAGGCACGTGCCTAGGGTTGCCTAATGGTAAATACAGCCCTGTGTGCTCTGTATCTTATGTGTATACTGTATGCTCTCTTTATCTTATGTATATACTGTATGTTCTCTGTATCTTATGTGTATACTGTATGTTCTCTTTATCTTATGTATACTGTATGTTCTCTGTATCTTATGTATATACTGTATGTTCTCTGTATCTTATGTGTATACTGTATGTTCTCTGTATCTTATGTGTATACTGTATGTCCTCTGTATCTTATGTATATACTGTATGTTCTCTTTATCTTAGGATAGATGGAGGCTTATCCCAGACATGTGCTCATTCACTTACTGTTGATTTTTCAACCACCTCTGCTGGAAGTTTGTTCCCCGCATCTACTACTCTTTCTGTAATATAATATTTTCTAACATTGCTGTCATTAAATTTCTTCTTAAAAACACTTCCCTCCTGAACCTTATTCCCTCCTGTCACATATATAAAGGTCTCCATCATGTCTCCTCTCTCTCCCTTCTTTCCTCCAGGCTGTACAAATTAACTCTCATGATAAGCTTTAAGTTTAAGTCCTTCCACCATTTTTGTTGCCGGCCTTTGGACACGTTCTATTTGAATAATGTCTTTTTGCAGGGGAGGTCTCCAGAACTGCACACAGTATTCTAGCTTTGGCCTCACCAGGGCTCTATACAGCGGCATCACAACCTCCCTCTTCCTACTGGTGATGCCTCGAGCTATGCAGCCGAGCATCCTGCTTGCTTTTCCCACTGCCTGGCTACACTGTCCACTCATATTGCAGCTATCAGTAATCAGTGTCCCTAAATCTCTCTCCTCCGAGGTCCTGGATAACACAGTGCTGCCCATACGGTGCTCAGAGCAGGGATTCCTTCTACCCAAGTGCAGGATTTTACATTTAGAGACATTAAACTCCAGTTTCCACAGTTTTGACCATCTATCCAGTAAAGCTAAATTCTTTTCCATGTTGCAGACACCTCCAGGAATATCCCCCCTATTACTAACCTTTCATCATCTGCAAACAGGCAAACGTTTCCTACCAAGCCTTCTCCTATGTCACTTACAAATATATTAAAAAGAATGGGGCCCAGGACAGAGCCTTGCGGCACACCACTTGTAACTCACCTTTGGTCAGATTGCACGCCATTAACAACAGTTCAGTACATAATCTTTGTCTCATAAGGAATGGTTTCTCGATTTCGCACGACTGCCTTTGGGGGATTTGGACAAAGGTCTCAGCATGGTTCTAAAACCTGGTTAGATATCATTTTTATAACCTTAAAATTAGCCATTGTGCTTCTCAAAGTATATAATGATGTAGGTGGGTGTTCTGGATCTCAGACATCTCACTGGGTTGTGACGGCATCATGCCATGGTGGCCTTTGATATTCTCCAGGCCACCAGTGCTCTTGACTGCTGTTGACTCTCCAACCCCTGTTTTTTGTGTTTTTGATTCATGGACAACTAGGTCTCTTTCTGTTGGCAAAGAGGGAGTTCACAGACATCATACAGGCCGGATCCTCGGCATCTGCTCGCCCATACCTTTGCCTCTTTAGGAATAGCTCTGACATTCTGACAGTTGACAATAGAAAGACCAGACCCCAACGGGTAAACTGTAGGTTGTGGAGGGACAACCAGCTCACACCTATCTGCTTTTACTTGATGGATGACTTGGCCTCTTTCCGTTGGCAGAGAGAGATTTTCCAGACACACATCATACTGGATTAACTGAATTAACTTTACCTCTTTAGGAATCAATCTGAAATTCTGTTAGTAGAAAGACCAGATCCTAACTCAAGTATTGTAATAACTTGTTTTTCGCCCCTTCAAAAAGCTGCATAGGCAGCTTATACTTGGATTGCACTCACAAGGGCACTTTAGTGATTAGACTGGTAGCACTAGCTTCATCATAGGTTTTGTTCTCTGTAGCACCTTATATCCATTGATTATATTTAGAAATTGATTATTAATATGACTAGTCTATGTAAATGTACTATGTAATATATGATTAATTACTGAGAGGGAACTCAATATTAATATTGTATTGTATTTATAAGGGGGCATTTTTATTATCATTGTGTGTATATGGAGACCTAGGTAGGATAGTCCGTATGAATTTATGTAAAATAACTAGTCCGCCAAGGGTATTTTACTCATTTATTCTCATTTATTGGAAGTTCCAGGTCCAGGGTAGACAGGCTTTTTCCTTTTTAAAATTTGTTTGGCGTGTTTTATGTGCTCTTTAGCTGTAATTGTGGCTGTTTTTGATTGAAGTAAAATGAAATTCTGTATTACTAGGTTGTAGTGCCCTTAATCTAGCTCCACTTTATATGTCTTGACACACCATTGGATTTATGATAAGAGTGCGGCGGCCATCTACTTGTTTGGAGGTAAGGGAAGGCGGGCACATAGGCGGAGGAGGCGCACGTGGGGATGGGGCAGGGCAAGGCGTGGCATCGCTGGACAGCAGAAGCTGACTTGGAGGAAGGAGGCACCATGGCTGGGTAGGTAAATATTAAGCTTTGCTGCTGCTGGCACTGTATGGTGTACATTCTATTGAGGTGGTGGAGGTAACTTGCACCCGTCCCCCTTGTTCCACAGGCCTGGGAGCCCGTGCCTTCGCTTCGCTTACCTTTATGGTAAGTACCCCCCTGACTGTAGCTGTGATCCCCAGCGGGACACCAGCCTTCTGTAAGCAGGCAACCCCCAATCTCCACCGCCGCTTCTGCCTATAGTCAAGCCCCCATTTGCCGGGACGCTAGGAATGCCTCACCGGACACGGTTTCCCCCAGGTCTTAATAGGCGCAAAGGATGTCTGCTTATGGTGAAGGCCGATGAACCACGAGCCAAGTTTGTTCACAGGTAGTCAGTCCATAAGGTGCGTCAGAACACAGGGATAAGACAGGTGCGGATAGCCAAAGGGTCAAGCCGGGAGATCAGAGATCGCGGGGTATCCAGAGGGGCAGGAAGGTTCGAGGTCAGACAAAGCAAAGGTCGGTACAGGCAGCAGACAGGGATGGTCGATCAAGCCGGGTCGGAAACAGATAATAACTAAACTGAATCACACCCTAATCACAAGAGGCTATAACAGGCACTGAGTACTGGGCTGACTCCATATTTATTAGGGAATTGACCACCCTGGGGGGAAGTGTATGCGCTGATTGGTGCAACTTACAACACTGTGAGTGATTGGAGGCACTATCCAGGGGCTGGTCTGTCTTAGCAGCAAGGCTAATCAGCCCCTGATTCCCATCAGGTGTGGAGCACTCTGCGCCACCTGCCGCTCGCAGCGCCTCCTAGTGGCGAAATTTACAGACACAGCTAGAGAGGGGCGAGGGAGGCTGCCAGAGTGACGCGCCGCGCTCCCCGTCATCCGAGAGCGGTGGCCGCACTCAGCAGCAGGAGCACCGCCCCAAGCGCCGCGTATCCCAGCAGACGCTCGCTGCGGGCCCCCTGGCAGAGGTAAGTCCCTTACAGTAGCAATATTGAAGCAAAGTCTACTAATACCCCTCTTGGCTGCAGGTCCCAAGCCCCCCCTCTATAGAGGAAAATGGTCAATGAAGGACCCCAGACAGGCAATATTGTAAAATACTACAGCAGTTCTTGATATTTGTATTCTCTTCATCTGGAAATGCCGGTCAGGGTCCCTTAGCAACCTGAACCTTTCGCACCGAAAAAATCCAGGCCCGGGGCCGACCACTTTCCTGCGCGCAGGTGCTGCCGGACGGTTGCTGATTACGAAACCTTCTGGTGTCGGTGTCACTCTCAGAGCAAGGGATGGTCTGCATATCTGTGTGTTTAGGCAGGGCTTCTTGGAACGGGGCTGTTGTGTGATGTCATCGACGAAACGCGCCGCGCGCTGTAATGGACCCAGCCTGGGGTCTGCACGGGGACGCTTCCTGTAATGATGCCTGGTGTCTCTGCTGACTCCTCGCATCCAGCTGTTGTGTTGCGCAGGTCACCAGTCACAACTGCCTTGTGTTTAACTCTGCACGCTCCTGCACCTCCGCCATCCTAAGAAAAATCAGTCGCCCTCCTCTATTTCTCCTCAACTGTCCCTCTTTTAAGTCCTATGTATGGAGCTGTGTAATGGTTATATCGGAGCCTCAATCCATAGATGACGTTTTTTTCTATAAAAATTAGCGGAAGCAAGATGTCTGGCCAGCTCGGGCCCCTTGGGGGTAGGTCCACAATGGCTTTATTGGGTATTTATTTAGCATTGTATACAATAAAACACTGTTGCCAATTCTTAAAGATTACTGGAGCTCTTTAAAACGCATTAAACGTTTACATCAATAAATACAATTAAGAGGCTATGGCTTTAACTGAATACTAAACGAACAACATAAGCTATATAAATAAGATGTTCCCACATTATGATACAAAATACAATATAAAAATAAATATACATTTTTAATTACAAAATATATGTTTATACCATATTAAGCAGCAACAGTTTAATATATTAATATTATTATTATTATTATTGTTTATTTATATAGCGCCATCATCTTCCATAGCGCTGTACAAAGTAGTAATTACAGACAGGGTAGAAATGTATAGTACATAGACTATTACAAATGCAGTGTTACAGAGTTTTCAGCGAATATCCTGGATACAAGATACAATAGGAGAGAGAGCCCGATCCTTGCTACAGCTTACAGTGTAAAGGATAAGGGGGAAGGATCACAATATATATAGGGACATATATGAAATGTTTTGCTGGCATCCGCTGAGTGTACGATTTACCAAGTGACATTTTGCATGTTCCGCTGGCGATGGCCATGTTTTTTAGATTTACTTCTACCTTATTTTGTGAATGCTGGCAAACACTTTTGCCTTCGCCACCTTTTAGAGCACGAATCCCATAGGAATCAGTGTTATTTTCTTTAGGTTCTTTTAGCACTTTATTTTTGAGAGTGAACATTAGAAAGTTCCCCAGTATGTGAAAAGCAACTAATAATGTTTTTACATGACTTTTCTATTTTCAAATAAACTTTTATTCTTAAGCTTTTCAAGCAACCCAGACACTCCCCGGATACCCCACATATATTCTGAGACCCCTCCAATGCCGACATATGCTAGAAAATTGTGTTTTCAGCAAGTTTTATGTTTTTTGCTACTGAATTCTGCCCCAGCATATCGCCGCCATTCTCCAAACCACTTTTTTAATGTAAATATCTGTGCCTTTCATCAGCTAATTGTTGTGCAAACCCAGCAAAAATGCATTGCGAAAGTCTGTGTTCACTGGTGTTTGCTGCAGTAAGTTTTGCTTACTTGCTGGTTTGTAACGCGTGCATTCCGCGACCTGCTTTTTGTGAATCAGGGAACATAGTAAAATAGTAAATCACTCCCATAATGAAAAAAAGAGAAATATATATATATATATATATATATATATATATATATATATATATTGCGGGATTTTTGTGCATACAGTATATGCCCATTGTATGCTGGTGCACTCAAATTAAATAAATATAAAGTTTAGCTCAACCAATATATACTTTGTTTTACTTTTGCCATCATGATATAATGCAAACTATAAAAATATTAATACATTACAAATTAAAAAGATCATTCTAAATAAAAACAGTAAATAAGCTTAGAGTTATGCAGATCTAAAGTATGATGTAGACATGGCTTTGTTTGCTTTGTTTGATTGGGATACAGCTTTTTCCCTTTGGTTTATATGGTTATTATACTTACTACTGTAGCTTTTCTATTCTGTGTATACATTTTGAAAACTTTATATATATATATATATATATATATATATATATATATATATATACAAAAAAAAAAAATATATATATAAATATATATATATATATATATATATATATATATATATATATATATATGAAAATAAATAATCTTAAAATGTACAAAATAAGCTTTTTTTATAAATGAAACACAAACACTATATAAAACAATGTAAAAGGAAAGTTTTAATTCTATAAAAATGGAGTGTGCCTTTAGTGCAATATAGAAAATGAAAATGAAAAAGCAATGACTATAAAATAGGAAATAAACGAAAAAAAAAACGCGTACCATCACTATAACACGAAAAAATGACCACAATGTGGTATTTCTATTTTTTTTGTATATAAATAAAATTTACCATTACCATAACAATAATAATAACAACAATATGGTATGTGTATTTTTCTGTATATAAATAAAATGTATCATTAATGTAACAATAAAAAAACAACAATATGGTATTATAAAATTAAAATGTACAACCGCTGTTACATAGAAAACATCCAAAAAATAAAAATAATATGGCCATATGGACTATAACATATATTTTCATTATACAATAAAAGACATGTCATGTGTTATATTGTATATGTGTCATGTTACATACATATGCCGAGGATAATTTGTTTTTGCTTTATATGAATACATTTAAATATCGCTGTAACGTAAAAAGCATAAAATATAATAAGCTTTTCTGTTCAATAGGGTTGATTCAGAGAGACAAAAAAACACTTTCGTTTTTGTGTCGATCTGTTTTTTTTTTTTAATTTTCACGCTCTCTTATGAGTGTACGAGCGATTCTAAGCATGCATTGCAAGCCTTCAGTAAAGTCTTCGTCCGTTCGTATGTCAACGAGAATTGTCATTTTCCAGCTTTCGTTTTCCGTATGTTACTCATGTTACAACGTAGGCTTTCGTTTTTGCCCTTTTTCCATCGTCTCCTCCCACGAATCATTTACGTTTCCCCGTTAGATTCTGTTTTCCTTTTACAATAAATAATCGTCTAGATGAAAATCCTTACGACCTTACGTCTGCGCACTACAAACTTAAGTGTGCTCGCCTACATATTTGGTTCACTAAATTTGGCTACAATGCTTAGCTAAATCACTTCGCGGTCAGTATATTCTTGCATTTCCCACCCCTAAAACGTACCTAAACACTTCACTGTCTCAGTCTTCTTCCATTTCCCACCCCTAAAACTTACCCAAATCACTTCGTGGTCTCATTCTTCTTCCATTTCCCACCCCTAAAACTTACCTAAATCACTTCACGGTCAGTATATTCTTGCATTTCCCACCCCTAAAACTTACCCAAATCACTTCGCGGTCTCATTCTTCTTCCATTTCCCACCCCTAAAACTTACCTAAATCACTTCGCGATCAGTATATTCTTGCATTTCCCACCCCTAAAACTTACCCAAATTACTTTGCGGTCTCATTCTTCTTCCATTTCCCACCCCTAAAACTTACCTAAATCACTTTGCGGTCTCATTTTTCTTCCATTTCCCACCCCTAAAACTTACCAAAATCGCGTTCCTGCGAATCTTCATCTCTAAATATTTTTTTCCCCATTCGTTTTGTGGTAACCAACCCTTAATTAATGTATTTAGAAAAGGAAATGACACAGAAACAGGTGTTTGGTGTTTTTTTTTTTTTATCACAAATGCCACTTTGTGTAGGGGTTTTTTTTTTCCAAAAAAATATTTTGATTAAAAATGTAACAATTTTTGTTTTTTTTTTAAATAAAAAATAACATTTATAAATGTTAAAAAACATTTAAAATGTAAACAATTTTAAAACTATATACATAGCAATGGCAGGACCCAGAACATTATTCATCTTCATCTGTGGTCCCCAACGAGTCGCGCAGCTCCTGCATCTCAGCCACCAACGCAAGGACCCTTGCACTCATTTGTGCCACTCTGGCACATGTGGCCCCTCTATAAAAAAGAAAAAAACATTATTTGTTGGCAAATACATGTTTATCAGCTGTGGCTGGAATGTTTATTAGGTTGCAAGCTAACTCATGAGGCCATATGTAATTATGCTAAGGAATTAATCAAAGGAAGTGGGCATATGTCATTATGCTAAGGAATTAATTCAAGGAAGAGGGCATATGTCATTATGCTAATGCCATTGACTATGGCTTTATGTATCTTGGTGATCATGTCAATTCCCACATACTCAAAATAATGACATTACAACTTACTTCGTTGGTGGCCGAGGTCTGCTTCTGGGACCACCTTCGGTTCTGGGACCTGCCACTGCTGGGAAGTTGAGGCTGTAGAGACATGTCAAATAGGGTCACTTCTAATGTCTGAGTCAACAGTAAGCAAATGACAATTTGAATGTGTGTGTGACATCACCCACCTTCTACATGTCCCTCCTGGGCCTGATCTGCTGCAGTCCCTGCTCCAGATCTTTCACCCGCTACAGAATCATCTAGAAAAAGAGATTAAGGGAATCAGCTTTGCTTTTAATAGCATTTATGTGTGTGCGGTTACATTAAGAGTCACATACCAGAGGCTAATGGCTCGGTCGCTTGGTATGACTCCCTGCCCACGCTGTGACGCTCCTCCTCTGTAGAAAGGTCCAGGGGCTGGTCGGAGGCTACAGAGGAGGGGGTGGAACGTCGCCCTGGAGATCCACCACCTTCACTTTCTGCTGCAGATTTATGTAGCACTGGCCGGCCTGTGCGCCTCTGGGTGCGTCGGATTTGGTACTCCATTTCCAACACTAGAAAAGCAAAGCATTTATAAATAAAGGTCTACCTTCTGTATTATTTACATCTAGCATGCAATCGCTATGTACTTACTTCACATGTGAGCACTTACTTCTGTTTTGCACGGAGTTTTACAAACTTTTAAACCAAACTTTTTCTTCCTGCGCTTCCTTAAGGCCTAGGCATGCATTTAGATGGCAAATCAAAGTCCTTACAATACACTTACGAGTATCAGCTCTTGTTGTTGGCGGGTGAAGATCGTGGGTGCCATCTTTCTTCTTGTCCGCAGAAGATAAGCAATGCCCCAGCGGTTTCCGGGTTCCGCACGGCCGGGCGAGCGGCCGTACGCACGCGTACGCGAACGTGTAAGCGTCATACCCAGGCATTAGTATTTAAAGGGTCCTGGACAAACAGCTCATTCTCTTTGAGATTTTCAACATGCCAGCTAAAAAAGCCCTTGGTAAGGCCACACCAGTCAAAGAGGCCACCAGCAAAAGGCCCCAGCGGCCTGAGGAGCCTTCTTCCTCACGTCTGACCACTCGGTCACAACTACCTACTCCCAAGGTGCGGGAAACGCGCAGCCACAGTGGCCACATTGCCCACCAAGGCCGCAAAACCCAAACCAACCACCAAAGCCAAGGAGGGAGCGGCTAAGAAGAAGCCAACAACAACAAAGCAGGCAGGTACACCAGCAAGAAAGACCACTAAGAAGCAGAGGGTGAGAAGCCCCAGCCCCCAAATAACACCCTCCCCGGCCTAGCACATCCCTTCATAAGGCACGCTCAACTGGCAAAGCCAGTAAGAGCCAGCGTGGCAGAAGCCCCAGCCCAGCCAGCTCTGCCTCTCCAGCTCCACGTGGTAAAAGCTCCCATGGGCATGGAACCACTAGTGGCAAGGCCACCAAGAGACAGAGGCCCAGAAGCCCCAGCCCAGCCAGCACTGCCTCTCCTGGGCCATGTGCCAGTACCTCCCATGGGCATCGAACCACAAGTGGCAAGGGCACAAAGAGGCACAGGGCCAGAAGCCCCACACCCTCAAGCACACCCTCTCCTCCTTGGCCACATTTGCCACCGGCACAGGTGGCAACCAATGGTCTATATGCCACACACACGCCTGGAAGTTCGGTGGCCACCCAGGCAAGGCCCCCTAGTCCGATTGCAAGTCCAGTCCATTCGTTCTCAAGCCACGTGTCGCACATTTCAACACAACAGAGCCAGCCCAGAATGTCCCCCGAATTACAGAGATGAGCCAGAACAGCAAGCAATAGGCCGAACATTGCGGCGAGGACAGTTGAATGGCAGGTTTGGTGAGCCCAAACTCTTGCATTGGCAAGTGGTGCTCACACTCCAGTATGACGAGCTATATGGACGAAAATCAAAATCTACAAGCAAAATGAGAAAGACAGAAATCTTGGAGGAGCTCACCAGACAGGTCAATGCAGCGGGGGAGGAGCTTAAAGATGTGGAGCAGATACAGCGCAAAATATCTGACCTGAAGTATGCAGCACGGAAGAAACAGAATAAACGGCGCAATTACAGGTACATATTTGAGTTATGCATTTGTCTGCTTGTTTTATTGACCACAATGCCCTAAATTTGCGAACCTCTATTTTTCAGCTTACAAACTGGCGGAGGCTTCCCAACAAAATTACAGTTTACACGAGCTGAGGAGATGGTGCTGGCGTTGATACACCCCGTGGCATTAGAGGGCCTCTCTGGCAGACGGGACACGGACATCCCTACCATTCCTGCAGGTTAGTAATGTTAGTGTGTATGTGAAATGTTTTAAACGTGTGAAATGAGGCTCACAGGCATATATGAACACATGCCCCTAGGGAGTGGGGGAGGTTACAGTTTTAGCAGGGTGTTTAATGTCTGCGGAATGTTCATTTTTAGATTTGGCAGTCCATACACGACGAGTATTTATGGTCACTATTAAATTCTTAATATTAGCAAAGCACTGCCTGTTATGTGATTCTACTCAACCATATACAACACAGAGTATGCCCACCAGCATACTCTGAAGACAAATGCTATTTGCAAGCTTAGTGTGGGCCCCTAATGCCCCTTTAGGGATGTGTTAAGCCTCATAACATGCAGTACATGCATGTTTAGACTATTTAAGGTGACCAATGTGTATGTACAGGGTGAGGCATACATATAACAGATACTGATATTCATAGTGAAGGACACCTTTTCCCGCTGTTGGAGTTTGCATTCCTGCTTGGTTTTTAAAGCATATGTAGTAATCCAGATCAGCAATGGATTTTTTGGTGTTTACGTGCCTTTTTATTTTAAACACAGCCCAGCATCAAGCCTCAGCAAGTGTGGAAGCCTCATCCAGTTTGACCACGCCGTCAACTTCCGTGCTGCCTAGGAGCCAGGAACAGATATATAAGGTAAGTGGACTTTGATGAAACTGCTGATGCATGTGAATGCACATGACTAATCTGCATAACAAATATATTTAGGGCTCAAACTGAACCTTTTTTTGCACATGTCCCAACAGACCCACACACTGATGGAGGAAATCCAGGAGATGGAGGAGGATGCCAGCTTGATGGGACCTTCAGAACTGACCCCCCTGGAACCTAATCTGCCACTGTCCCAATATGCTACTGCACCAAATCCTCTGCAGCAGAGTGAAGCTGGACGCATGCTGCCAGCCCATCGTGGGCAGCAGGCTGAGACTGAGCCTACAGTCCCCAGTGGTAGTTCTGCTGCAGAGGATTTGCCGAGCACATCTGCGACTCTTGCTCGCCCTAGAGGTCCAGCATCTGCAGGCGCTCAAACCTGGGGAATTGTTAGACGTAGTCAGCAATTTCGACCAGCTTCCCAGGGGAGGCACGTGCCGATCCTGGAGCCAGCGTGGCGCCATGACAGACGTTTATTTCGGCAGGTGACTCAAAGAACCACAGAGCAGCTTAATGCACAATTAGAGACATTAAATAATACATTCACCACCAAGCTGACAGAATTTAGGACGAGCAACAGCCACATGGCCACCTTAAATAATAATTCACAGCCATGCTCGAGGAAGTTCGAACAAGCAATAGACTCATGTTGGAACAGTGGCAGATTATGAATGCCACACATTCCCAGGTGATGGGCCACCTCCAAGGCCCACCACCAGGGTTTTATGGGCAACACCCATTTTAACAGCTATTTGACCTGTATCTGGTGAGCGCTACCAAGATTGCCTTTTTTATGGCTTTGCTTGTATGATTTTGATTTTTGCCCATATAGCTCATTAGAGTGCTGAGATACCCCACTAGCCAATGCCTGAGCTAAAGCCTCACTGAACCTGCCGCTCAAGCTATCACACTGCAGGCTAATGAAATTATGTCTGGCTCATCCTGTTTGTTGGCAAAATTCGGGGACATTCTGGGCTGGGAAACTACTACCTTGAACCATGGCAAGATTGGACTGGACTTGCATTTGGACTGGGGTTTTTTGTTTGGGTGGGCCACTGACTTACAGGCGTAGATGTGGCATAGGTATGGCTGTTTTCCACCTGTGCCTGTGGCAAATGTGGCCAAGCAGGAGAGGGTGTGTATGTGGCCCTATGTATTACTGGCCAAATATTCTCATGCAAATGGTTGCTCCCTATGTATGTTTATTTTATTTGTTATTGAAACTTTGGCCTGGAGTGCGTTACTTTAAAACTCCCGGATGTGGCCAGTTGTTAGGTGCCATAAGTCTGCACTGCAATGTAATGCAATGTATATTTCTGTTGTACTATGTATGTACATGAAGTCTGCGAGTGCCCTTCAACTCCAAATTTTCATATTTCACTAAAATATATTGAATGTGACTTTAGCTGTTGTTGACTAAGTTCATGCATTAATGTTCGGGTTATTTTGAGATTACTGAAGGTTTTTCTAAACAAACATGTGAGAAAAAAATGCATGAGGCTCAGATCATGTGTGAATATTTTAGTAATTAATTCATTACTATTTTTTTTAAATAAAATACAAAAGCATTCACAAAGGCAAATGAAAGTAAAAATAAACAATTACATGCAACAAACAAACACAGGAAATCAAAATTAGGCAAAATGGGTGCTTATCAAATTGGCACGAACAGCTTGGTCAGAGGCACTAGGTGTGCCATGGTAATTGGCATCAGGCTCCTGGCTGGGTGGAGAGGGGGGCAGATCCACATACCAGGGGACACGCTGCATTATGGCAAAGTTGTGGAGGACACAGCAGGGCAGTATTATATCGATGACCTTGTTGGGGTCATACTGGAGTGCCCCCCCCCGGTATGATCCAAACATCTGAACCTAGTTTTTAGGAGGCCAAAGGCCCTCTCCACAATGGCCCGGGTTTTTCGGTGGCCAGATTGTAGGCGTTCTGGGCTGCATTCTGTGGCCGAAGGACGGGCGTCATCAGCCAGGGAAGAAGCGGATAGCCGGAATCCCCTGAAAGAATAAGAAAATACTTACATAAATTACACATTTAAATCAAAAGTTTATGGACAGGCAGTCGTTCACCCTGACTAAGAGCCTATCTTATATTTTAGCCACACCCTGTATATACAGATTGCTCACCTAAAAAAACAGCCTAACAGCATCTACTGCATGTTATGAGCATTTAAACATCAAAGATGGCGGCTCAGGGCAAATCAGGCAGGCTGCAAACAGGAATTGGCTTAGGACTGTGCTGCTCTGCATTCTGGGATGTCTTACCTTTTCAGGACCCCAGATCTGCTTTGTCTGAGCAAAGCACAGCTCTAACCTGCCCCCTGCACTTTATCCCGCTCTCCTCTACTCAGTAAGTGTCATGCTTCTGAGCAAAGATGGCGCAGACCCTATCATAAAGTAAAGAACAGGATTGCAGCCGAGTGTGGGGAAGAATAATAAGTAATTTACTAGAAAGTAAAAAATATATTATTTAGAAATGGTGGGAAATCATTTTGCAAGGGTTTGTGCTTTGCTAAAGATCATGGTTAAGGTCCGGTTTAACATGGAGCCATCAATTTACCAAGGAGCCATCCACCTGAGAATTCAAACCGACGGTATAATCCAGATCGTCGCAATATGTACGCGTCATGGGATGAGCCTGGAATCCCCGCAAGAACGCTAAGGAACCGCATGTCCGGGGCCACCACTGCTTGCATATTCAGGGAGTGGCCCATTTTGCGGTTCCTGGGAAAAAAGAAAAATAAAAAAAATTAGCAAGGCAAGGTAAACTACTCAAACACTAACTCCTAACATCCTCCCAAAAAACATGTTGGCCAATACAAATAACACTAACTAAGTACATAAGTAGTTTTTAGCAAAAAAAGGAGAGGTATGTTGGATCAAATAAAGATTAACATTCGAATGACTAATTAAGGTCCACATGAAAATGTTTGGCTTTGGCCGACATTAAAAACATTGATGAAGCTATAGACGGTCAAATGGATCACAGGGACAAGTTACAAGGAGCGATTAAGCTATACGCGGTCAAATGGGGCACAGGGACACTTGAGAAGGAGGGGTTAAGCTATACACGGTCAAATGGGACACAGGGACAAGTTACTAGGAGGGATTAAGCTATACACTGTAAGCTGTTTCACAGGAAAATTTACAAGGAGGGATTAAGATATACACTGTAAGCTGTTTCACAGGGACAATTTACAAGGAGGGATTAAGATATACACTGTAAGCTGTTTCACAGGGACAATTTACAGGGAGGGATTAAGATATACACTGTAAGCTGTTTCACAGGGACACTTTACAAGGAGGGATTAATAAATAGTTAAAATACAGTTTGTCTAAACTATACAACAAAATAACCGATTGAACTTACCTATAGATGTACTCGTCGGCTGCAGGAGGGACCAATGCAACGTGGGTGCAATCAATCGCACCCATGATGTTGGGCATGTCGGCGATATTATAAAAAGCCAACTTAAGCGCGTTCCAGGCTACCATGTCATCCAGGAATAAAATATATTTTTGACTAATGGTAGCCATGCCTTCCAAAAACTTGGATAGCGCGCGTCTCAGCGTAGGCTGGGACATCCCCACGGAGAGGGCACCCAGCCTCTGGAACGAGCCATTCGCCAAAAATTGCAGGCAGCCAAGCATCTTGGTCATACCTGAAATTGCTTGCCCCTTCCTCGTGGTGCGGGCTAACCATGGCCGCAGCTCACTATACAACTTATGGAGAGAAGCGCGATTAAGTCTGGTCAGCTCGAACAACTCAACATCATGCATGCCATCGATATGCATGTGTCACCGGTGCAATCTGGCCTTTGGCCCATTAGCTGAAGGCACTCATATTCCTCCACAAAGCCGCAAAACATGGTCAAAGCAAGGTATCCGAGGTCAAAATGGTCCCGTAAGTGGATCGCAAAGGAAACGGTTTTATAGGGTGGTGGTCCCTCAGCAATCAGCTCTCTGAATGAGACGCAAGCCCATACCAATAGCGTAAGTTATCTGAACGAACGCAAAATATCAGATTTTGATGGGAAAATGATCTGAACTAATGCAAATGATCCGATTTAGTTTCGTTCATCAAAAGTGCATATACGCATGAGCGCGAACGAACGTACGAATGGAAAATGGAACAGAAAAACCAAAAAAAATGACAAACACACACAAAAACATACACAGACAGCTACGAAAGTCCAGACGAATGTGTCTCTGAATCGAGCCTAATGTGTCTAAAGTTTACTGTCACTAAATAAATAAAATAAAACGCACACACCAACAGACACCAGGAATACAAATCCTAATATATTTTAAAAATAAGAAAATTAAAAAATCTTATTTAAAAAATGGAAATTTACATATAAGACGTGTAGAATTTTCTATAAAATGAAAAAGACCAAGAAGTAACGAAAATAATACTCAAATGATGATGACACCTACATTAAAAATATAATTTTAATATGACCTTGAATAGGAAATTATTAATAGTATAGTATAGTATAATAATAATAATAATAATAATAATACTGTTAATAATTTAAGAATGCTATGTATAATAATAGTATTGATTGTAGTATTGAGTTTATTCATTTTTAGGTAACATTAGAATGTAAGCTCCACCGGTACAGAGACTGATGGGAATGGCTCAGTGTTCTCTGCACTGTGTTTTGCAATATGTAGAGTGTAGAGTGTTAGCTCCTCAGGAAATAGCTTAGAGTTCTCTGTACGTGGCTGCAGTATATTTCAGAGCTATATATTAGCAATAAAAAGGACATCTGAAACAGCGCTGTGCTGGTACAGTGTCCTTGTGTCTGGTTGGCTGGAGGGTTCAGCGAGTCCCCTTGGACGTGTCAGCACCATGGACAGGGCACAGCGGGCAGAGAAGTGCCAGCCTCAGCCTGGTCTGTCTGCTCTTAAAGCCAAAGCATACCAGGTGACAGCATGTACAGTATATATATAAACTGTATAATGGAAAGGAATGTGGCAACGTTTGGGCGGGGGGACAAAGTTTTCCTCGGGATGTGTATAGAATTTACATTTGTACATCCACAATATTGATTAGTAATTGGAAAATACTTCTGTTGAAAATGAAATGAAAATAAAATATCGGGACAGGCAGGAGTGGAAGAGCTGTACTAGGGGCAGAGAGGGGGAGAAGAGCTGTACTCAGCACAGACTGAGAGAGGAGAGCTGTACTCAGGACAGAGACGGGGAGAAGAGCTGTACTCAGGACAGACAGGCAGAAAAGAAGTGTACTCAAGCCAAAAAGAGGGAGATGAACTGTACTCAAGACAGAGAGGGAGAGAGGAACTGTACTCAGAACAGAAAGAAAGAAGAGCTGTAATCAGGACAGGGAAAGAAGAGCTGTTCTCAGGGCAGACAGGAGGAGAAGAGCTGTACCCAGGACAGACAGGGGGAGAAGAGCTGTACTCAGGGGCAGACAGAGAGAAGAGCTGTACTCAGGACAGGGAAAGAAGAGCTGTTCTCGGGACATACAGGGGGAGAAAAACTGTACTCAGGACAGACAGATAGAGAAGAGCTGTACTCAGGACAGACAGGAGGAGAGAAGAGCTGTACTCAGGACAGACAGAGAGAGAAGAGCTGTACTCAGGACAGACAGGGAGAGAAGATCTGTATTTATGGGCAGACAGAGAGATAAGAGCTGTACTCAGGAGAGACATTAATAGAAGAGCTGTACTCAGGACAGACAGAGAGAGAAGAGCTGTACTCAGGACAGACAGGGAGAGAAGAGCTGTACTCAGGCCAGACAGAGAGAGAAGAGCTGTACTCAGGACAGACAGGGAGAGAAGAGCTGTACTCAGGACAGACAGAGAGAGAAGAGCTGTACTCAGGACAGACAGAGAGAGAAGAGCTGTACTCAGGACAGACAGGGAGAGAAGAGCTGTACTCAGGACAGACAGAGAGAGAAGAGCTGTACTCAGGACAGACAGGGAGAGAAGAGCTGTACTCAGGACAGACAGAGAGAGAAGAGCTGTACGCAGCACAGACAGAGAGAGAAGAGCTGTAGTCAGGACAGACAGAGAGAGAAGAGCTGTACTCAGGACAGACAGAGAGAGAAGAGCTGTACTCAGGACAGACAGGGGGAGAAGAGCTGTACTCAGGACAGACAGGGAGAGAAGAGCTGTACTCAAGGACAGACAGAGAGAGAAGAGCTGTAATCAGGACAGACAGGGGGAGAAGAGCTGTACTCAGGACAGACAGGGAGAGAAGAGCTGTACTCAGGACAGACAGGGGAAGAAGAGCTGTACTCAGGACAGACAGGGGGAGAGAAGAGCTGTACTCAGGACAGACAGGGGGAGAAGAGCTGTACTCAGGACAGACAAGGGGAGAAGAGCTGTACTCAGGGACAGACAGAGAGAGAAGAGCTGTACTCAGGACAGACAGGGGGAGAAGAGCTGTACTCAGGACAGACAGGGAGAAAAGAGCTGTACTCAGGGACAGACAGAGAGAGAAGAGCTGTAATCAGGACAGACAGGGGGGGGAAGAGCTGTACTCAGGACAGACAGGGAGAGAAGAGCTGTATTCAGGACAGACAGAGAGAGAAGAGCTGTACTCAGGACAGACAGGGGGAGAAGAGCTGTACTCAGGACAGACAGAGAGAGAAGAGCTGTACTCAGGAGAGACATTAAGAGAAGAGCTGTACTCAGGACAGACAGGGGGAGAAGAGCTGTACTCAGGACAGACAGAGAGAGAAGAGCTGTACTCAGGAGAGACATTAAGAGAAGAGCTGTACTCAGGACAGACAGGGGGAGAAGAGCTGTACTCAGGACAGACAGGGAGAGAAGAGATGTACTCAGGACAGACAGAGAGAGAAGAGCTGTACTCAGGACAGACAGAGAGAGAAGAGCTGTACTCAGGACAGACAGAGAGAGAAGAGCTGTACTCAGGACAGACAGAGAGAGAAGAGCTGTACTCAGGACAGACAGAGAGAGAAGAGATGTACTCAGGACAGACAGAGAGAGAAGAGCTGTACTCAGGACAGACAGAGAGAGAAGAGCTGTACTCAGGACAGAGAGGGAGAGAAGAGCTGTACTCAGGACAGACAGGGAGAGAAGAGCTGTACTCAGGACAGACAAGAGGAGAATAGCTGTACTCAGGACAGAGAGGGAGAGAAGAGCTGTACTCAGGACAGACAGGGAGAGAAGAGCTGTACTCTGGACAGACAGAGAGAGAAGAGCTGTACTCAGGACAGACAGAGAGAGAAGAGCTGTACTCAGGACAGACAGAGAGAGAAGAGCTGTACTCAGGACAGACATAGACTGAAGAGCTGTACTCAGGACAGACAGGGAGAGAAGAGCTGTACTCAGGACAGACAATAGGAGAAGAGCTGTACTCAGGACAGAGAGGGAGAGAAGAGCTGTACTCAGGACAGACAGGGAGAGAAGAGCTGTACTCAGGACAGACAAGAGGAGAAGAGCTGTACTCAGGACAGAGAGGGAGAGAAGAGCTGTACTCAGGACAGACAGGGAGAGAAGAGCTGTACTCAGGACAGACAGAGAGAGAAGAGCTGTACTTAGGACAGACAGAGAGAGAAGAGCTGTACTCAGGACAGCCAGAGAGAGAAGAGCTGTACTCAAGAGAGACATTAAGAGAAGAGCTGTACTCAGGACAGACAGGGGGAGAAGAGCTGTACTCAGGACAGACAGAGAGAGAAGAGCTGTACTCAGGAGAGACATTAAGAGAAAAGCTGTACTCAGGACAGACAGAGAGAGAAGAGCTGTACTCAGGACAGACAGGGAGAGAAGAGCTGTAATCAGGACAGACAGGGAGAGAAGAGCTGTACTCAGGAGAGACATTAAGAGAAGAGCTGTACTCAGGACAGACAGAGAGAGAAGAGCTGTACTCAGGACAGACAGGGAGAGAAGAGCTGTACTCAGGACAGACAGGGAGAGAAGAGCTGTACTCAGGACAGACAGGGAGAGAAGAGCTGTACTCAGGACAGACAGGGAGAGAAGAGCTGTACTCAGGACAGACAGGGGGAGAAGAGCTGTACTCAGGACAGACAGAGAGAGAAGAGCTGTACTCAGGACTGACAGAGAGAGAAGAGCTGTACTCAGGACAGACAGAGAGAGAAGAGCTGTACTCAGGAGAGACAGGGAGAGAAGAGCTGTACTCAGGAGAGACAGGGAGAGAAGAGCTGTACTCAGGACAGACAGAGAGAGAAGAGCTGTACTCAGGAGAGACAGGGATAGAAGAGCTGTACTCAGGACAGACAGGGAGAGAAGAGATGTACTCAGGACAGACAAAGAGAGAAGAGCTGTACTCAGGACAGACAGAGAGAGAAGAGCTGTACTCAGGAGAGTACAGCTGTACTCGTACGTTGTTTCAATCTGTTCAAATCTACTTTTCATAACATTGAGGCATTTGTGTTGCAATCATTCTATAAAGAATTCAGTGTTCAAACTTTACAAATCCCCCCCTTGAACATATGAAAATTGCCCCCTGTGGTAAACATTTCCCGGGCTGGGAGTTTCTATTGTTTATTTCTAAAGCCTGACTATAAATCATAAATCCTATTTAATTTCTACAGCGGTCGGAGGTCCTCAGCCTGCTGGAACATGTCTGGTCTGATCTGAAAATGATCGAGGTAACGTTTAAAAGGAAAGCGGATTTCACTAAAATATGAAGTAAAACCTGACCTCACCCCATGGGGCAAAAATTTTAATTCACTAAAAAATACAGAACAGTATGAAAGGAGCGTTTAAGGACCAGTAACAGCTGTAGAACATTAAAGTTAAAGAGACAGTCAAATAAACTCAGAGATAGGGCTTTTGTTAATGGGAGGGTCGGATAAAGGGTTTTACTTGGTGTTTTGGTCAACTGTAAGGGTTCTGGGTTGCCTTTAGGGTAAGTTATAGGGTTGTTTGTTAACATTTGTGAAAAGTATAGGGCTTTGACCGGATGGCATGGTCGGCTTGTACTTGCTTCTATTTTATTGCGGACAGCATGGGCAGGCTGATTCATTACTAGCTCCAGCTATCGGCAGATGTACAGAGGCGCTAAGAGCGACCACTAGTAGATGCTGTGATCGGCTATCGGACGCTGTAACAGAGCACCTCAGTCGCTGTAGTAACATGGCCAGCATTGATGAAAGAGATGTATGTTGGGTGTTCTAAGAGATGTATGTTGGGTGTTCTAACACCAGTACAGTGCTGCAGGGAGCGAAAGGTAGCGACAGCTCATTGCGATCGACTCTCAGCAACTCATCATATTCAACAAAAAACAGACACAGCGCCGCCGGCGCTGCAAAGCTTGGCCCTGTAGCATAGAGCGCCTGATGCTGTGTGATTAAAGTCTGTTTTTGAACACATATCCACCAGTAACAAAGCGAAAACACATGGAATGGCATTGTTGTAACATTAACACTTTAGCGCCAGACCTGTAATGACAATTCTGCATAAAAATATGAAAAAATCCAAAAAGTTTTCAAAAATGACTCTTTCTAGGCCAGGAGAGGTCACACAATGATTTGAGAGAAAAACATAAAAATAAAACAAAAAACCCTGTTTTAACAGAGGAAAAGGAACGTCCATTGAAATGTATGGGAGTGCGACAGGTAATACCTGGCTCAGGAAGCTAGAGCGCCAGCCCTTTACACTGAGCTGCCTGTAATGATGAATCGGACGCTACATGTCGCTCACCAGAATCGCCTTCATAAATGTAGTTTTGCGTACAGCGGCCGGCATTCACCAGACACTGCCTGCCGCTACGAAGCGCTACCTGCCGCTATCCCTTGATGAATAAACCCCCTAGTTGTGTGTGATAGCCCGTTGCTGACCTCTGGCCTGTACTGGCCATTATTTGACTTCCACATAATCCTAATTCTAACCTACACTCACACATTACTGACCTCTGGCCTTGTGACTGAGCTTTTACCGCTACTGCTTGGCCCCGACTCCAGGACTATTACAGACCGTCCCCACTGCCATGCCTTTTTCCATTCTCTGATGGTGATGTGATTTAATCAGATTACTGCTGATATTTCAGGTACATAATCAATGTAAGTAACCTGTCAATGTACGTGATACACACATGAAATGATACTTATATTTACTCATTTATTTGTGTAATACTATAGATGTTACATATGATAGAAGGTGCTGAAGAAACCATATACTGGCGAAACTAGTTCACCTATATCGTTCAATCACGCAAGTTTGGTATACATAAGGAGAATGGAATCATGTTCATGTGAACTTTTACGTTACTGTGAATGAGTGTTTTTAAAGTGGACCAACACCCAGGGGTGATCGGCCCGGAAATCTATAAGATTCCCGGGCCGATCACCTCCCACCCCGCGGGACATCCGAGATCGGGATGACCCGCGGGGTGAAACCCCCCAGAAACCCCAAAAAGATCTTACCTGATCCGCCGCCGCCTCCCGCCGCCTCCCGCGCGCCCATCCAGACGTGCGCGCGCCCGCGCCGGCCCTCTGTGAATGGCCGGCGGGGGCGCGCGCGCGCCGAGAGTGACGCGCGGGAGGCGGCGGCGGCGGAAGAGGCTTGTACGTTCCTGTCCCCCGCCTAGACGTTGGCGGGGATTGGCTGCGGCGTTCACGTGGGAGCGGGGAGAGGTGAGTTTTTTGGGGTTTCTGGGGGGTTTCACACAGCGGGGCACCCCCGATCGGGGTGCCCCACCGAAGTGGACCAAAACCCAGGATAGTCAAAATCCTGGGTGTTGGTCCACTTTAATGTAGTAAGTTTATTGTAATAAAAATTGATATATTTTATACCATTAGGTTGTTAAGTGTGCTCATGTCCATGCATGCGTGGTAAACTTGGGCTTGAGTTCCCATCAAGACTAAGGGGGGTTGGCCTAAGCCCTCTACTCTATGTGTAATCTATTACAGACTAGCCTGACAACAATGACTATCTCTGATCATCTTCCTGATACATGTGTTTTGACCTTGAGCTGCTCCTGACATTCTGCTGCCCGGCTGTCCCTCGTTCTGCCTCCAGGGCTACCACAGACTAGACCGGTCCCAACCCTGTCCTAGACAGCCACCAACAGGTCACGTTTTATGGACCTCCACATAGTTGGCTCTATAGGTTTGTCTGTTGTCTTTTAGGGTTTGGTATGCTGTAGAGTAGGGGTGCGGTGGTACCAGGGCTGGCGTCAGTACCCGGCAAGACAGGGCAGCTGCCGGGGGCCCCCACCCTCCAGGGGGGTCCAATGACAGGGGCAGCCTTTGGGGTATGAAACGGCACTTGACCGGCAGTAGACTGGGAGGGCACCACCACAGCTGGTGCCCACATCTCCTGGAATGGCAGGGTTCCACACAATGGGGCATCTCGATTTAGATTCCATGGGAGGAAGTGCTGGGTTTTGTTCTGCTTTTAAGTTGCCCACCCCAGCTGATTTCCTGGAGCATCCCAATCTGTGATACCCTACTGTGTGATACCCCCTGGGATCGTTGGCATATCCACTATGCAAGCAATTCCACCCCTAAGTTTTAATCCGCTTTACAGGGGCATCTCAATTTGGGATGCCCCTGTTTGTGAAAGAACCCCCCTGGTTTGGCTGTTAAAGTGGACCGTCACCCATGGGTGATCGGCCCGGGAATCTATAAGATTCCCGGGCCGATCACCCCCCTCACCGCGGGACATCCGAGATCGGGATGTCCCGCGGTGAGGGACCCCCCCCAAAACCCCAAAAGAACTCACCCGATCGGCGGCGGCAGCGGCCGCCACCGCCTCCCGCGCGCTCCTCTAGCCGTGCGCGCGCCCGCGCCGGCCGTTTGTGACTGGCCGGCGCGGGCGCGCGCACTGTCAGAGGGGCGCGCGGGAAGCGCCGGCGGAAGCGCTGCCTTGTCCGCCGCTTGTCCGTGGGAGCGTGGTGAGGTGAGTTTGGGGGTTTCTGGGGGTCCCCTGAAGTGGACCAAAACCCAGGATAGTCAAAATCCTGGGTGTTGGTCCACTTTAACTCAAACTGGCGACACAGCGCATTCACCAGTTCCAGGAAAGTAATAAACAAAGGGAGGGGGGGGTCACACACAGGGGCATCCAAAATCAGGAGAATCTAGATTCGTTTAGACTCCGAGGTCGCCGCCAGCAACGCTACAGTGATGGGTGCAGAGCTGTCACTGCACATAAGCCACCAAGCACAGCCTCTGGCAGCTCAATGCAGGGAGCCAGCCGGGCGACTACACTACCCCCCACCCAGAATGGCAAAGCAGGAGTTCCCGAGCAGAACGCACCCGCACAAGGGGGGCACAAGGGACTCCATCTGACTTTCCAGTAAGTAGGCGGGTGCCAGACAACCACCAATCAGTTACTTGGCTGGACTATTATTTTATACTGTATCTGGGGCCTCCACCGCACTTCCGGTTCTGTTCACACTATATGGTTTTAGGTGAGTACACAGCACCCAGATGGTACTTGATATAATTAGAAAACTATAGATACTTGATGAATAAAGGTCGGGAAGCCCTGATGTAGAGCTTTGGCTAGATGTCATGGTCAGTGTTGGAGTTTGGGTTAGCATTAGGATTAGGTGCAGCTTTTTGCTTATGTTTAGGTTATGGGGTTTGGTTAGGTGTTCTAGTCAGTGTTGGGATTTTGGTTTGGTATATGAGGCTTTTGTTAATGTTAAAGCAGAACAAAAGCCATGATTTTATATATCCCGGGTTCCGTTCCCTGCCGAGAGGACATCCCGTTATGTGGTGCTCTGCTGTTTTAAACCCCCAGATTGGCCATAATAACTTATTTCCCTGGTCCTGCGGTGCATGTGCTGGCTTGCGTCAAATCAGAGCTGTTTGCCATGAATACGTAATGCTCGGCAAATGGCTCTGTGGCCACTGGGAGCGCAAGGAGGTGCATCCCCAGCAGCGGGGGGCGCTCCCGTCCCCAGTCTATCTGGATAGCTGGGGGCAGAATTGTGCGCACAGCCCAGAGATGCTGGGGATGCGGCCATCGATGTTTATATCGGTGTGGAAGCCAGGAAGATGGTGAGTTTTACCGCGTCCAGAGGGGGTTTACACATTGGGGCATCCCAATTCGGGATTGCCTGGAATATTTTAGACTCCAGGGCTAGCTGCTTTGGGTTTTGGTTCCGCTTTAAGATAAGGTATAGGGCCCATAAGGTATTATGGTTAGTTTTAGGGTATTTTATTGTTAGGGTTAGATATGGCTTTTTATGTAATATAAAGGGCATGTAGAGTGTTTGATTAGCTACAGTTTTATGGCCAGTATTGGGGTTTGGTTGGTTTTAAAGTGGACCAGGATATTGACTATATAGTATAGTCATAGTCATAGTGGGGGGTTCTAATAGACTCCCCCCATAACAGGCTGAGTGGCAGAATCCCCCCCCCCCCCCATAATGTGCTGAGTGGCAGAATCCCCCCCATAACATGCTGAGTGGCAGAATCCCCCCCCCCCCCCATAACGTGCTGAGTGGCAGAATCCCCCCCCCATAACGTGCTGAGTGGCAGAATCCCCCCCCCCCCATAACATGCTGAGTGGCAGAATCCCCCCCCCCCCCATAACATGCTGAGTGGCAGAATCCCCCCCCCCATAACGTGCTGAGTGGCAGAATCCCCCCCCCCATAACATGCTGAGTGGCAGAATCCCCCCCCTATAACATGCTGAGTGGCAGAATCCCCCCCCCCCATAACGTGCTGAGTGGCAGAATCCCCCCCCCCCCCCATAACATGCTGAGTGGCAGAATCCCCCCCCATAACGTGCTGAGTGGCAGAATCCCCCCCCCATAACGTGCTGAGTGGCAGAATCCCCCCCCCCCCCATAACATGCTGAGTGGCAGAATCCCCCCCCCTTAAACATGCTGAGTGGCAGAATCCCCCCCCCCATAACGTGCTGAGTGGCAGAATCCCCCCCCCCCCATAACATGCTGAGTGGCAGAATCCCCCCCCCCCCCATAACGTGCTGAGTGGCAGAATCCCCCCCCCCCATAACGTGCTGAGTGGCAGAATCCCCCCCCCCATAACGTGCTGAGTGGCAGAATCCCCCCCCCCCCCATAACATGCTGAGTGGCAGAATCCCCCCCCCCATAACATGCTGAGTGGCAGAATCCCCCCCCCCCATAACGTGCTGAGTGGCAGAATCCCCCCCCCCCATAACATGCTGAGTGGCAGAATCCCCCCCCCCCCCTATAACATGCTGAGTGGCAGAATCCCCCCCCCCCCATAACGTGCTGAGTAGCAGAATCCCCCCCCCCCCATAACGTGCTGAGTAGCAGAATCCCCCCCCCCATAACATGCTGAGTGGCAGAATCCCCCCCCCCCATAATGTGCTGAGTGGCAGAATCCCCCCCCCCCCATAACATGCTGAGTGGCAGAATCCCCCCCATAACAGGCTGAGTGGCAGAATCCCGCCCACAACATGCTGAGTGGCAGAATCCCCCCATAACATGCTGAGTGGCAGAATCCCCCCCATAACATGTTGAGTGGTAGAATCCCCCCCCCCCCATAACATGCTGAGTGGCAGAATCCCCCCATAACATGCTGAGTGGCAGAATCCCCCCATAACATGCTGAGTGGCAGAATCCCCCATAACATGCTGAGTGGCAGAATCCCCCATAACATGCTGAGTGGCAGAATCCCTCCATAACATGCTGAGTGGCAGAATCCCCCCATAACAGGCTGAGTGGCAGAATCCCCCATAACAGGCTGAGTGGCAGAATCCCCCCATAACATGCTGAGTGGCAGAATCCCCCCATAACAGGCTGAGTGGCAGAATCCCCCATAACAGGCTGAGTGGCAGAATCCCCCATAACAAGCTGAGTGGCAGAATCCCCCATAACATGCTGAGTGGTAGAATCCCCCCCATAACATGCTGAGTGGCAGAATCCCCCCATAACAGGCTGAGTGGCAGAATCCCCCATAACAGGCTGAGTGGCAGAATCCTCCATAACATGCTGAGTGGCAGAATCCCCCCATAACATGCTGAGTGGCAGAATCCCCCCATAACATGCTGAGTGGCAGAATCCCCCCATAACATGCTGAGTGGCAGAATCCCCCATAACATGCTGAGTGGCAGAATCCCCCCCATAACAGGCTGAGTGGCAGAATCCCCCCATAACATGCTGAGTGGCAGAATCCCCCCATAACATGCTGAGTGGCAGAATCCCCCCCCATAACAGGCTGAGTGGCAGAATCCCCCCCCATAACAGGCTGAGTGGCAGAATCCCCCCCATAACAGGCTGAGTGGCAGAATCCCCCCATAACATGCTGAGTGGCAGAATCCCCCCCATAACATGCTGAGTGGCAGAATCCCCCCATAACATGCTGAGTGGCAGAATCCCCCCATAACATGCTGAGTGGCAGAATCCCCCATAACATGCTGAGTGGCAGAATCCCCCCATAACATGCTGAGTGGCAGAATCCCCCATAACAGGCTGAGTGGCAGAATCCCCCCATAACACGCTGAGTGGCAGAATCCCCCATAACATGCTGAGTGGCAGAATCCCCCCCCCCAACATGCTGAGTGGCAGAATCCCCCCATAACAAGCTGAGTGGCAGAATCCCCCCATAATATGCTGAGTGGCAGAATCCCCCATAACAGGCTGAGTGGCAGAATCCCCCATAACATGCTGAGTGGTAGAATCCCCCCATAACATGCTGAGTGGCAGAATCCCCCCCATAACATGCTGAGTGGCAGAATCCCCCCATAACATGCTGAGTGGTAGAATCTCCCCATAACATGCTGAGTGGCAGAATCCCCCATAACATGCTGAGTGGTAGAATCCCCCCATAACATGCTGAGTGGTAGAATCCCCCCATAACATGCTGAGTGGCAGAATCCCCCCATAACATGCTGAGTGGTAGAATCCCCCCATAACATGCTGAGTGTCAGAATCCCCCCCATAACAGGCTGAGTGGCAGAATCCCCCCCATAACATGCTGAGTGGCAGAATCCCCCCATAACAGGCTGAGTGGCAGAATCCCCCCATAACATGCTGAGTGGCAGAATCCCCCCATAACATGCTGAGTGGCAGAATCCCCCCATAACATGCCGAGTGGCAGAATCCCCCATAACATGCTGAGTGGCAGAATCCCCCATAACATGCTGAGTGGTAGAATCCCCCCCATAACATGCTGAGTGGCAGAATCCCCCCATAACATGCTGAGTGGTAGAATCCCCCCCATAACATGCTGAGTGACAGAATCCCCCCCCCCCCATAACATGCTGAGTGGCAGAATCCCCCCATAACATGCTGAGTGGCAGAATCCCCCCATAACAAGCTGAGTGGCAGAATCCCCCCATAACATGCTGAGTGGTAGAATCCCCCCCATAACATGCTGAGTGGCAGAATCCCCCCATAACATGCTGAGTGGTAGAATCCCCCCCATAACATGCTGAGTGACAGAATCCCCCCCCCCCATAACATGCTGAGTGGCAGAATCCCCCCATAACATGCTGAGTGGCAGAATCCCCCCATAACAAGCTGAGTGGCAGAATCCCCCCATAACATGCTGAGTGGTAGAATCCCCCCCATAACATGCTGAGTGGCAGAATCCCCCCATAACATGCTGAGTGGCAGAATCCCCCCATAACATGCTGAGTGGCAGAATCCCCCCATAACATGCTGAGTGGCAGAATCCCCCATAACAAGCTGAGTGGCAGAATCCCCCCATAACATGCTGAGTGGCAGAATCCCCCCATAACATGCTGAGTGGCAGAATCCCCCCATAACATGCTGAGTGGCAGAATCCCCCCATAACATGCTGAGTGGCAGAATCCCCCCATAACATGCTGAGTGGCAGAATCCCCCCATAACATGCTGAGTGGCAGAATCCCCCCATAACATGCTGAGTAGCAGAATCCCCCATAACAAGCTGAGTGGCAGAATCCCCCCATAACAAGCTGAGTGGCAGAATCCCCCATAACATGCTGAGTGGTAGAATCCCCCCATAACAAGCTGAGTGGCAGAATCCCCCCATAACAAGCTGAGTGGCAGAATCCCCCATAACAGGCTGAGTGGCAGAATCCCCCCATAACAAGCTGAGTGGCAGAATCCCCCATAACAGGCTGAGTGGCAGAATCCCCCCATAACACGCTGAGTGGCAGAATCCCCCCATAACATGCTGAGTGGCAGAATCCCCCCATAACATGCTGAGTGGTAGAATCCCCCCCATAACATGCTGAGTGGTAGAATCCCCCCATAACACGCTGAGTGGCAGAATCCCCCCATAACATGCAGAGTGTCAGAATCCCCCATAACAAGCTGAGTGTCAGAATCCTCCATAACATGCTGAGTAGCAGAATCCCCCCATAACATGCTGAGTAGCAGAATCCCCCCATAACATGCTGAGTGGCAGAATCCCCCCATAACATGCTGAGTGGCAGAATCCCCCCATAACATGCTGAGTGGCAGAATCTCCCCATAACATGCTGAGTGGCAGAATCCCCCCATAACATGCTGAGTGGCAGAATCCCCCCATAACATGCTGAGTGGCAGAATCCCCCATAACATGCTGAGTGGCAGAATCCCCCCATAACAAGCTGAGTGGCAGAATCCCCCATAACATGCTGAGTGGTAGAATCCCCCCCATAACATGCTGAGTGGTAGAATCCCCCCATAACACGCTGAGTGGCAGAATCCCCCCATAACATGCTGAGTGACGGAATCCTCCCATAACATGCTGAGTGGCAGAATTGGCAGGGATTGATATAGGGAGGCAGAGCTGCAGAAGCAAGAGGAGAGGTGGATGAGGCGAGTTTAGAATAGATTGGAGGGGTGCCAGTCTGTTTATTGGTAAGCCGCAAAGAAGGATGTTGCAGTAATCCAGTCGGGAGATGACCAGGGCATGCACTAGCATTATAGTGGTGTCAGGTGAGAGGAAGGGACGGATGCGGGAGACCAGACACCGGGCTTGAGGAGTTGCAGTACATGCAGATGATGGTCAGTCATAGGGCTTCAATAAACAGCCGCATATAGGATCAGTAGAATGACATTAGAGGCCTGGTCATCCCTCCATTAGCCCTCCATATAATATAGGAGACTATTGTTTATGTCCTCATGTGATTCATAGGGCTTCAATAAACAGCTGCATATAGGATCAGTAGAATTGCATTAGAGGCCTGGTCATCCCTCCATTAGCCCTCCATATCATATAGGAGACTATTGTTTATGTCCTCATGTGATTCATAGGGCTTCAATAAACAGCCACATATAGGATCTGTAGAATTAGATTAGAGGCCTGGTCATCCCTCCATTAGCCCTCCATATAATATAGGAGACTATTGTTTATGTCCTCATGTGATTCATAGGGCTTCAATAAACAGCCACATATAGGATCTGTAGAATTAGATTAGAGGCCTGGTCATCCCTCCATTAGCCCTCCATATCATATAGGAAACTATTGTTTATGTCCTCGTGTGATGGGAGCTTCTGGCGAGGCCTGCTGATCCAGCGTCTCCTCACAAAGTTCCCTGAAACCGGACTTTCAGCATGATTTTTTGAAAAGCCCAAACCCTTATAAAGCGATTCCCCAGCATCTAAAATTAATATATTTTAAGTTTTTTGTCACTTACTTATTATTCTTTCCCCCCACTGGGCTGCAACTCTGTTCAGGACTTTAGGTTACAGGTGCCGCCATCTTGACTCAGAAGCATCTCACTTACTGAGGAGAGGAGGGCGGGATAAAGTACAGGGGGCAGGTAATAGCTTGGGGGTCAGGGAAAGGTCAGCAATCCCAGAATGCAGAGCAGCACAGTCAGAAGGCACTTCCTGTTTGCAGGCTGCCTGATGTTCCATGAGCCACCATCTTGGATGTTTAAAGGCTCATAACATGCAGTAGATGCAGGTAGGATGATTTTTAATGTGAGCAATCTGTAAGTACAGGGTGTGGGAAACATATAAGATAGGCTCTTATTCAGGGTGAAGGTCCGGATTAATGTGAGCAATCTGTATGTACAGGATGTGGGAAACATATAAGATAGGCTCTTATTCAGGGTGAGGGTCTCGATTAATGTGAGCAATCTGTATGTACAGGGGGGAAACATAAAAGATAGGCTCTTATTCAGGGTGAGGGTCCAGATTAATGTGGGCAATCTGTATGTACAGGATGTGGGAAACATATAAGATAGGCTCTTATTCAGGGTGAAGGTCCGGATTAATGTGAGCAATCTGTATGTACAGGGGGGAAACATAAAAGATAGGCTCTTATTCAGGGTGAGGGTCCAGATTAATGTGGGCAATCTGTATGTACAGTGTGTGGGAGACATATAAGATAGGCTCTTATTCAGGGTGAAGGTCCGGATTAATGTGAGCAATCTGTATGTACAGGGTGTGGGAAACATATAAGATAGGCTCTTATTCAGGGTGAAGGTCCGGATTAATGTGGGCAATCTTTATGTACAGGGTGTGGGAAACATGTAAGATAGACTCTTATTCAGGGTGAAGGTCCTCTTGAAGCTGCTGTGCAGGGGGAGGTGGAGGCCTAGCTTAGTGTTATGAGCCTATACAGAGAGCAGTGAGTGTTGCCCCCGGAGACGGGGCCTACTATAAATGCTGGCGTTCAGCATGCTGCTTATAGGAGAAGCGGTGGGCGACGGCGTGTGCCTGGGTTTTAGAAGGGGCTTTGCCCTGGAGGTATTTGTTTTATTCCTCCTGGATTATGTCTCGGCGGCTTTTCTCGCTGGCGTTTGGCTTTAGGGGGAATTAGCGGCCTCGCTGCTCATGAAACGCCGCACTGTGTGTTGTGAGGTCACCACAAAATTCATGGAGCTACGCCGACATGGAAGGAGAGAGCAATGCACAGCTGTCCTCTCTATTCCGGAGGCCTGATTAAACACCATAGCTCCCAAGTGTCCCTGATTTGGAGGGACTGTCCCTCTTTTGAGTCCATGTCCCCCTGTCCCTCGTTGTTCTCATGTGTCCCTCTTTGAGGTGTGACATGCAGATCTGCAGCAATAAGTGATTCATTTGACTATTAAAAGTGTTTCTATTGGTGTAACTGTTACATCCTATCTCCTATACATCCCTCAATGAGGGGGTGTGGCTTCATTTACATATTGTCCCTCTTTGAGGTGTAACATGCAGATCTGCAGCAAATGATTCATTTGCCTATTCAAAGTATTTCTATTGTTGTAACTGTTACAATATATCTCCTATCCATCCCTCAATGAGGGGGCGTGGCTTCATACATCCCTGGGTGAGGGGGTGTGGCTTCATTATCCCTCAGCGAGGGTGTGTGACTTCCTACATCTCTCAATGAGGGGGTGTGGCTTCATCCATCCCTCAATGGGGGGCGTGGCTTCACCCATCCCTCAATGAGGGGGCGTGGCTTCATACATCCCTCAGTGAGGGGGCTTGGCTTCACCATCCCTCAGCGAGGGGGTGTGGCTTCCTACATCTCTCATTGAGGGGGTGTGGCTTCATCCATCCCTCAATGAGGGGGCGTGGCTTCATCCATCCCTCAATGAGGGGGTGTGGATTCATCCATCCCTCAATGAGGGGGCTTGGCTTCACCATCCCTCAGCGAGGGGGCGTGGCTTCCTACATCTCTCAATGAGGGGGTGTGGCTTCATCTTTCCCTCAATGAGGAGGCGTGGTTTCATCCATCCCTCAATGAGGGGGGTGTGGCTTCATTTACATATCGTCCCTCTTTGAGGTGTAGCATGCAGATCTGCAGCAAATGATTTGCCTATTCAAAGTGTTTCTATTGTTGTAACTGTTACACCCTATTTCCTATCCATCCCTCAATGAGGGGGCGTGGCTTCATCCATCTCTCAATGAGGGGGCGTGGCTTCATCCATCTCTCAATGAGGGGGCGTGGGCTAATTTAAAAAATGTCCCACTTTCTCACTCTGAAAAGTTGATAGGTATGATTAAAGATGGGTGAGAGAAGCAGGGCCGGGCCTCCAGGCTTATGCGGGCCCTTGGGCGATAGAGTCTCAATGGGTCCCTTGGTGTGGTATGATACTCCATACGTGCATGTATGGTGAATACTGCTAAAGAATAGAATGAATAAAAGAATTTAGAGAATGACAGTATAGAAGGAATGAATTAGAAATTAAGAATGAAAGAATAGAAAAAGTACAGGGAAAGAAAGCAGGAAAGGCAGAGAGAAAAGGAATGACAAAAAAATAGATGGAAAGAAATAAAGGAATATGCAAATGAATAGAAAGAACAAAAGCATAGAATGAAAGACAGAAACAAAGAAAAATAATGAATGAATGAATGGCAGAAAACAATAATAAAAGGAAAGAACCACATAAAAAGATCATAGATAAGTTATTGAAGGTAGGACTCAATCCCTGGATAGTTCAGTGGATTTCTAGTTGGCTGAGGGATCGGTATCAGAGCGTTGTTGTTAATGGTGTGCAATCTGATCAAAGTGGTGTGCCGCAAGGCTCTGTCCTGGGCCCCATTCTTTTTAAAGTGGACCAACACCCTCCCGTGATTGGCCCGGGAATCTATAAGATTCCCGGACCGATCAGCCCCCTGACTGCGGGGCACGCCGATCGGGGGTGCCCGGCTGTGTGAAACCCCCCAGAAGCCCCTAAATCCCTACCTGATTCTCGATCCTGCGGCACACGCCGCCGCCTCCCGCGCGTCCCTCTAGCAGGACGCGCACCCGCGCCGGCCGTTTGTGAATGGCCGGTGAGGGCGCGCGCCCTGTAAGAGTAATGCGCCGGAGGCGGCGGCGGGCGTGCTCTCTTGTCCGTCGCTGCCTCCCGCTTGTCCTTCGGCGGGGATTGGCAGCAGCGGTCACGTGGGAGCGGAGAGAGGTGAGTTTTTGGGGCTTTCTGAGGGGTTCAATCGGGATGCCCCGCCAAAGTGGACCAAAACCCAGGATAGTCAAAATCCTGGGTCTTGGTCCACTTTAATATGTTTGTAAGTGACATAGGAGAAGGCTTGGTAGGTGCTGTTTGCCTGTTTGCTGATGATACAAAGGTTAGTAATAGGGTGGATATTCCTGGAGGTGTCTGCAACATGGAAAATGATTTAGCTTTACTGGATAAATGGTCAAAACTGTGGTGGCTCTCGAGGACAGGGTTGGGAAAGACGGGTCTAGTCTGTGGTAGTCCTTGAGGCAGAGCAGGGCCACTAGCCACAGGTTGGGGACTCTATGGTGTATTTACAGGAAGGGGCCGCGAGCCACAGGTTGGGGACTCTATGGTTTATTTACAGGAAGGGTCTGTGGGCCACAGGTTGGGGACTTTATGATGTATTTACAGGAAGGGGCCATGAGACACAGGTTGGGGACTCTATGGTGTATTTACAAGAAAGGTCCGCGAGACACAGGTTGGGAACTCTATGGTGTATTTACAGGAAGGGTCCGCGAGCCACAGGTTGAGGACTCTATGGTGTATTTACAGGAAGGGTCCGCAAGCCACAGGTTGGGGACTCTATGGTGTATTTACAGGAAGAATCCGCGAGACACAGGTTGGGGACTTTATGATGTATTTACAGGAAGGGGCCATGAGACACAGGTTGGGGACTCTATGGTGTATTTACAAGAAAGGTCCGCGAGACACAGGTTGGGAACTCTATGGTGTATTTACAGGAAAGGTCCGCAAGCCACAGGTTGGGGACTCTATGGTGTATTAATAGGAAGGGTCTGCGAGCCGCAGGTTGGGGACTCTATGGTGTATTTACAGGAAGGGTCCGCGAGACACGGGTTGGGGACTCTATGGTGTATTTACAGGAAGGGTCTGTGAGACACAGGTTGGGGACTCTATGGTGTATTTACAGGAAGGGGCCATTAGCCACAGGTTGGGGACCCTATGGTGTATTTACAGGAAGGGTCCACGAGCCACAGGTTGGGGACTCTATGGTGTATTTACAGGAAGGGTCTGTGAGACACAGGTTGGGGACTCTATGGTATATTTACAGGAAGGGGCCATTAGCCACAGGTTGGGGACTCTATGGTTTATTTACAGGAAGGGTCCATGGGCCACAGGTTGGGGACTCTTAGGTGTATTTACAGGAAGGGTCCGCGAGACACAGGTTGGGGACTCTATGGTGTATCTACAGGAAGGGTCCGTGAGTCACAGGTTGAGGACTCTATGGTGTATTTACAGGAAGGGTCCGCGAGACACAGGTTGGGGACTCTATGGTGTATTTACAGGAAGGGTCTGTGAGACACAGGTTGGGGACTCTATGGTGTATTTACAGGAAGGGGCCATTAGCCACAGGTTGGGGACTCTATGGTTTATTTACAGGAAGGGTCCGTGGGTCACAGGTTGGGGACTCTTAGGTGTATTTACAGGAAGGGTCCGCGAGACACAGGTTGGGGACTCTATGGTGTATCTACAGGAAGGGTCCGCGAGTCACAGGTTGAGGACTCTATGGTGTATTTACAGGAAGGGTCCGCGAGACACAGGTTGGGGACTCTATGGTGTATTTACAGGAAAGGTCCGCAAGCCACAGGTTGGGGACTCTATGGTGTATTTACAGGAAGAATCCGCGAGACACAGGTTGGGGACTCTATGGTGTATTTACAAGAAAGGTCCACGAGACACAGGTTGGGGACTCTATGGTGCATTTACAAGAAAGGTCCGCGAGACACAGGTTGGGGACTCTATGGTGTATTTACAAGAAAGGTCCGCGAGACACAGGTTGGGGACTCTATGGTGTATTTATAAGAAAGGTCTGCGAGACACAGGTTGGGGACTCTATGGTATATTTACAGGAAGGGGCCGCGAGACACAGGTTGGGGACTCTATGGTGTATTTACAAGAAAGGTCCGCGAGACACAGGTTGGGAACTCCATGGTGTATTGTAAAAGTTTTCGGGGAAAGAGTTTGGTGTCTGGGAACTAAATTGCTTTATTTTTTAATATGTTTTATCGATAATGAAGATAAATAACAGGATAATATACAGGATGATATGAGTTACATGATTGATAATTAATGATGACAATCTTATTTTCAGATAATAAGGAACAACTAACAAACGGAAAAGGATGTTCAGTATTATCACACTTCCTTAACAGAAAACACTTCGAGTATCGCGTGACAAACTGGAGACAAGGGTAGGTCATTTTTTTATATGTTATTTGTTTTTTTTTGTTATTTGTTATTTTGGAACCCCTACTGCTTGTTGGGAAACTGTCACGGTGCACTTACCTCCTGCCTGGTTGGCGGGGGCTCAGGCGGCTGGCCGGGACTCCTCCTGTCCGGCAGCTGCCTAAACGCCGGATGCTGGCTCAAGCAGCATTGGCTCGAGTGGCGGCGAGTGTACCCACCTCCTCCTCTCCTCACTTCCCCAGCAGTTCTGCACGTGCTTGCACGCACACGAGCACGGCTGTATTATGCCCTCCGACGGCGCTGCAGGCAGCGCGGCCCCCGGAGGCTGAATTAAAGGGTGCGGGTGAAATGCCCTAAAAAGTTTAAATTAAGCAATCAGTTCTCAGATCACAAAGTAGCCAATGTGCTTTGCGCCTTCCATCCTATCCCATGCACCCATGTCCTATAAAGGGGTTCCCACGACATATCATTCGCCCGTGATAGCGTTTAGCTGGGTGTGATTTACCCTGAGATTCCCGTGTTGTTCATCCGTCGCCAACCTTGCTAGCCCGACTATCCTGACTGCTGCCTGTACCGACCTCAGCCTGAATTACAACTACGAACCCGCCTCATCCCTGGTGGCGCAAAGCTCTCTGATCTCCCGGTTTCACCCTTGGCGTGACCTCTGACCTTGCCTGTTTCTCCCTCAGAGTTCACAGAACCGTATTCGGTACTTACCTCGGCTACCCTATTAAGCCCAGTCTAACCTTCAGTTCATCCGTCTTCACCCCCCCCCCCCCCCGTGAGTTTACATCCTTTGAGCTAATAAATCCTGGGAGCAAACGTGTCCGGCTTCCCAGCAAACGGGGGCTTGGCTAAAGGTGAAGCTGGCTGCGGAGATTGGGGGTTGTAGGGTCACAAAGAAGACAGGTTTGTCACAGAACATTGTTGTAGACTGTCTTTTTTTACTACTTTTGTACATGTTGGACAAAAAATTGCTTTTTTACGGGTTTTTATACATAAGCTTGTTCTGTTATCATGGAACATCACTGAGTGAGCTTTTCGACTTTGACGCACAAAAAAGTACAATAAAAAATGTCTGTTCTAATGTTTCTTTAAAAAAAAACTAATGTCTGTGATGGGGCATTTTTCCATGTGAGGTCCATCATTTTTGAAGAGAGGTAAAGATTTTTATTTGGAAAGTTTAGAAATAACAGCAACCTATGGGGTATGCTAAAGAATTTGCCATTTTTTTTCTGCATACCCCATAGGGTGCTGTTGTTTCCAAACTTTTAAAAACTCTTTTGTTGTTGTTTTTAAACTTTTGAGAAATTATCCTTACCACAGTGGAGAAGCAAGGGACCTCACCTGTAAATATGCTCAATCATTTCTGCACAATCATTTCTTGTTGGACTTTTTCGTTAAGAGCTGGGGTCAGGAAAAAGACAGCAATTCCAGAAATCAGAGCGTCACAGTCAGAAGACACTCCCTGTCTGTAGGCAGACTGAGGCTCCAGGGGCTGCCATTTTGGATCTTAAAAGGTTTAAAAAGTGCAATAGGTTCAGGTAGGTTGATTTTTTAACGAGGGCAATGTGTATGTACGGGGTGGGGAGGAACATACAAGATAGGCTCTTATTCAGGGTGAAGGTCCGGTTTAAACGTACTTCAGAAAATATATAGCATGACCCCCTTTTTAATTGGATTGTGGCACATTTATTGTTCTAATATTCCTAACAGTGTAATGAAAATAAGAAAAAAAAGTATAACTCGAAAAAGTGCAACAAATTGGTGGCTGTGAATTAAATTGCCCCGCTAAAACTCTTTCCACCTGCCTCGCCGGTGACCTGAATATCCCGCTCGTGGAAATTTGACAGAATGATATTTCTAAAGCGTGAGATTGTGTAGTAGAAATGTTCTGCCACCCAATTTCGCTCTGTTTTCTTCTCTATCCACCGTTCCTTCCGCCTTGGCGAACTGTAGAGTAATTGTTTATTTCATGCTTGTGTCCTGGAAAGATTGCATTTGGGCAGAAGAAAAAAAAAAACAAAACATAACACTGAATTCTCTCCGTTAAACCCGGCCATTTTTACAGCGCCAAGAGCGGTCATTTCCCCAAAATATACTCCACTGTATGGGAAAATATAGACAGGAATGAAAGAAGGTTTTGGAGAACGAGTCCTTTTTTCTCTCTTTTTTTTGGGATGTTAAGTAAGAATGCATTGAGGAGTATTTTTCCCCCCAGAAATGTTCCTGAAAGGTGTTATGTTTACAAGCCTGGCAATGAAAGTCCTTCATTGATCTTGGAACCTGTACAGTAGAGTGTGCAGCTGTGCGAGCTTCCTTGCACACCACCTCATTATCCAGCTCTCGGAGGGACCACCGCTGGCTGGCGAGGAAAAAAACAGAACTTTCACTGGCCCTTGTGTTCTGTTTTTCAGTTGCTTTTTTTTTTTTTTTTTGAAACACCTGGACGCCTAGCACAGCCTCGGGATGAACTCTCGGAGGCTGTGGCATCAATTAGAACGAAACCCTGGATGTAGAGTCGTAGGCCGGTTCAGAAAGACGTTTCTTGGAGCTGCCTCTTAATTGCTCACCAGTACTTAATTGCTCAAAAAGCATCAAGTCTTTAAAAAAAAGGACAAACATTTTTTCTGTTTGTACGTAGTTTCGTTTTTAGCTTTTTTTTTTTTTTTTAACTAGGGATAAGTTACCAAGTCTTACTGATGGTAAAAATTCCTGGTGGTCTTGCAGACTGCATTGTTACTTTTTCTAGATATGGAATTAGCAATAAATGACAGTTACCATGTTGTTGTGTGAGATTCCTTTATTTTTATTGGTAGATTTTTATCATTTCATATACTTCTTTTATTAATTTTGCTTCTAAAATTGGTTTTGCCTATCTTTTTCCACAATTCAAGGTGTGAACCGATTAGCTAGGAGAAAGGAAAGGCTCAGGCACGTGTTCATGTTTCTTGATGGGCTTTTTTTATAAACTGTAATTAGAATACTGCTAAGTGGCCATTTTTGAACAACAACCATAGTTATGGGCGTCTTTTTTTTTTTTTTTTTACTCCCTTCAGAATCAGATCTAAAAGTGTTATTTAAGGATATTCAAGTACGCTGAGCAGTTCAGGAGTTAACTGTCTTAGTTGAATTGAAATTTTAAGGGTTGAAAAACGTACTCATTCCATGTGAAGGCGCCACGTGGTCTCCTCCTCTCCGCGATTCTATTCTCACCAGTTTTAATTTAAACTTTTGAACACTAACCAAACAATGTTTGTGATTGCTCTCGCCGGTCTCGCTCCGGACACGCTTTAGTATTTTTATGAGGTCTCACTGTGGAGCACTCGCCAATTAGCTTTGAATAAACTCTCAGGTAGCCGTAGACGTGAACTCTTTGCCTCTCCCGTACCTATTTAAGATAAAAGACTCTAGAGATGCTATCTCCTTTTTTTAATATATGTGTACATGTTTCTTTTTAGCCCGTTGCCTCAGTTGCGCCGTGGAATGGAAATATGCCGGGAGGGGGAAGAGGACTTTGGATCGTGAATGAGCGTCAAAGGCGGTGGGAGGGCGTTGATGAGAGCCTTGTGTGTCTATTGGAACAGAATTCGCCGGCTGACTCCAGAACGCTCCACGAAACAGATCAAAACGGTGGCGTGCTAGTTAAAATGGGGGGGGGGGGGTTGGAAATGTGGAAGTGAGACCAATTCAATTTGAGCCATTTCGCATGACAAGAACAATGAAGGAGCTCGCGTTTTATTGGAGCTTCGGGTATTGCGCGTGCCAGAAAGTTGCGTGGGGTGCAAAGATCAAAAGCGATCGAGAGCTTGGAAGCTGAAGCCAAAACACTATGATGAGGGGGAAAAAACAGCGGAGGGAGGGAAACGAGGAGACAAATAGCTCCGTGCGGTGGGGAACTGTTTGAAATTCGGCATTGTTCCATCCTTTTGATATTGGGGCCCGAGCCTTGTTGACAGCCTTGATGTGGCACGGTGGTCCAAGGATGCAACTTGGACGTCCATAATGGATCCAAGAATAGAAAGTTATGCACACAAGGCCTCCATTTACCATCTGGATATGGTTTTCTAGCCATTCAATTAAACAGACTTATGAGATTCTCAAAAGTTTGTACCTTTGCTCAATGGCCACGTTGGAAACTATTCAAGGAGTAAAGTTGGAACTCCCACTCTAGCACCAGGAACTTAATTGGTACTTGGAAACCTTAGCGAAGCAGCTGCCTCAGACTGCTCTACTTAGGCTTAAGCAAACATCCTGAAATCTTGTTAGCCGGATGTAGATTTGACAGGTTTTTATTTTTTCTGTACATGTTTTGGTAACGATAGCTTAGCACAACCAAAAGATATTTGTGGCAAACCAAGGCGGCTTATTATTATTGTGGAAGCATTTTTCCAATTAAAGCAAAAATGTAGATTGGTAATGGTGAACATTCTTTTCGTCTGCTATTAGTAATAGTTCTGGTCACCGTGAACTATTTTTGTGGCATCTGTTCTAAAAGCCATTGACCACAATACATAGGTTACTCATGCCAGTCTTCACAGTGGCACCCATGGCATTCAGATACATGAACTTTGTTTAATTACCATAGACAGGAAGTTTAGCTAAAGCTTTCCTCAAAACAACTTTGAAGTGCTTCCAACTCTACTCTGCTCGATCCAAACTTTAGGTCAACTACGTAAAGTTCTTCCAAAAGTAATTGCATTATTGGGCCTTTTTCATTACATTACATTAGTAAGTTTAGGTCAATATAGTAATAAATAATTTGGTTAAAGGAGCACTATCATGAAATTGTATAATATTAAAAATATAATGAAAGGACGTGTCATTTATACACCCAAACTAAATCAAACTCCTGCCAAGCTTGTGATTTATTCTCTCCTGGTAGGAATAAAATCCAAGGGTGGCAGGTCTAGTCACCCCGGATGTCCTTTTCCTTCCATTAAAAGAAAGAAAAACATGCCTGGCAGGATTTCTTTGTGACCCATTCTCCCGCCATCCAGCAAATTTATATGGATTTCTAACATTGGGCCATTTTTCGCGATAGTGCTCCTTTAAGGTTTAACATTAAAGTTCATTTTAAAAAGGTTCCAGAAGTTAAGTTAAACTTAATACAGCTGGTTTCTGAGGCTTGTATTGGACAGCGTGATGGACTTCATCACAGAACTAACGTAAGTTTCTGAAAGGGAAAGCATAACGATTAAAGGGTCGGGGAACCATTGCTCGTTGGGTTCCAGCTTAAATAACAGGGACATTGGTTATTTTCAGGAAAAAGGGGACATCAGGTTTAGCCCAGTCAGTCTTCGGCCAGGGGTCTGGAACACAGCTGGGGCAACTGTATTTGCCATATGGCTCCAGCCGCATCAGCAGTTGCTGGAGAGAGCACCCACCCCGGGGGTGGGGGGAGGCAATCGCCTCCCGTTCCAGGGATTAGCTGCAGGGCTTATGGCAACGATATGAAGCCTCCCGATCCGCGGCGGTGCTAGACAGGAATGGAGAGTCTGCTGACATAGTCAGGGGGAAAATTATGCACCTTCTGCTCCCTAATAGGCATATCTGCTGCAGCACTAGTAATTGCAATGTTCTCCTAGGTGGTTGCTTCATGGATATACACATTTGGATTTCAATTACATCAGTGATGTCAGGTGGGAATACCAAGGGTGAGGGGTGGGGGAAAGGATACTTTTCTTGGTCAATGAACATTTAGCATTCTTAGGCATCTCTTTGTTCTTTGGTTGCATAGTTAGTAAGGGTAAAAAAAAGTCCATTACTGCAACCAGAGGAGAGGGTAGAAGAAAATGTCATACCTAAATACAGATAACAGCCAAACGTAACAGGCGATTCATTATATTTAAAAAAAAAAAACTATTTTGAAGCTGTCTGCTGTTGTTGCTGTGACCAGCTACCGTGGCTCTGAGGGAATGTCCCCTTGTCTTTTGAGGGGGTTTTACATTAAAGTGATACAGCAGACAAAGGTAATTATTACACCATTGTGTCGGGCTACATTTGGCACTGTCCTACACTGTTTTCAGTTTTTAAATTGAAGAAGAAATAGACAAGATATCGAGGTTTTTCTCCATATTTTTCGTATGGGCCGTTTATGTATTTGGACAAGTTTTTCTTATCCACTCAAGACCAAATATTTTATATTTCTGTAATCATTCTCCATAATTATGATAATTCAATCTCTTTTCCCTATATTCCAAATGTGTCCTCTCTAATAACTGGTGCCCAGAACTAGACCACATATTCTAGATGAGGCAATACCAGTACCTTATAAAGAGGCAATATTACTCACCTATCCTGTGATTCCATGCCTCTGTTAATGCATAATAATATCTTAATAGCCTTATAAGCAGCAGGTTGGCATTGTATACTATTTAGCCTGTGGTCTAGCAGTACCCCCAGATCCTTCTCAACAAGTGACTCTCCCAGTTTTTTTCCCCCAAGGACATATGTGGCCTGCAGATTATTACACGCCAAGTGCATGACTTTACATTTCATTTGCCAAGTGCATGCCCAGAAATGCTGAATCCAGCTCACCAAGTGCAGTGGTGTGACTCCTAAAGCAGGATTAAGGGGCTTTTAACCCCGAAACGCGTAACCTTGGTGAGGGGGGCAGAATGGAGTCACACCACTGCACAGGACACGTATGGTTTTAAAGTTTATATTAAATGTTTTATGGGTCTTGGTGGGCTGGATTCAACATTTGTGTTTCACTGGGATTTACAGAGGTCCGTCCTTGCTCCCAAAAGGTCATGACGATTCTGGCTCTGACCCCTGGGCCCCGGATGACACTGACAGATTATTGACCCAGATTTTTGAGGTTATGTCTATCTCTCTCCCTGTTTAGGCTCCCAGGCAAAGAGGGGAGCTTTTCCATACAGCAAAATCACGTTTGGAATTTCCAGAGCAGGCACATTTCCATAACCTTGTGCTCAAGGAATGGGAGCGCCCCAGTAAACTTCCCGGGGTTCCAAAGAGTTGGGATAGGAAGTATCCCTTTCCTGCTGAGGTGGTTAAATGTTGGTCATCCCCCCCCCCCCCGAGGTGGATGCCCCGATCCTAGGGCTATCTAACACCTCTGTCATGCATTCCCCTGATTCTACTACCCTGCGGGATGCCGAAGACCGGCGTATTGATCAGCTGGCATCCCACGCCTTTGCATGTGCGGGGAGGCCGCTGCTCCCGGTCTGTGCCCTAGAACCCTTATCAGAAATATGCTTGATAGTGCCCCTGATGATTTGCCTTGTGAAGTGTTTAATGCACTCTCCAGTTGTGATGTTTTTGTAAATTTTGTCCTCTCAGCATTGGATGACACCATCAGAATGTGTGCCAGAACTTCTGCCCTTGTGGTGGCTATACGCCGCTCGGTTTGACTGCGCCAGTGGGCTGCTGACAACGCTGCCAAGCAGGCCCTCACTGGTTTTCCCTTTAACCCTTTAAACGCCAGCCACGTAAATTTTACGTGGCTGCCTCTCCAACAGTTAAACGCCAGCCACGTAAAATTTACGTGCCTGACTTTCCCCAGTAAAAAAAAAAGTAAAAATAAAAGACACTTACCTGACCCCTCGTTCGATCGGGTCGGGTCTCCTCTTCAGCCAGAGGGGCTCCGATCGCCCATCGGGGCTCCTCCGGCTGCAGGGGAGGGCCCGGAACAGGGTGCCCCCCCCCCCAGTTTCAGCAACCGCCCGGTTTACTGTAAAAAAAAAAACAAAAAAAAAAAAAACAGTCACCTACCTTTGTCCCCGCCGGCTCCCGCAGGCTCTCCTCTTCACGGGGGGGGCTCCGATCCCCCCCCCCCGCTCTTCTGTCTTCTGGAGGGGGCATAACAGCCCTCCTCCCTTGCCGTCTTCCGATGGCGGCCGCCATCTTTGGTGACGTCACGGGGCGGGGCCAGATGACGTCACCGCCGGGTGTCATCGGGGCACCCGGCAGTTCGTCTCTCAGATGCCGGTGACGGCTGGGCTGGGAAGGAGGGAGGTAGGCGATCCTCCGATCGCCTGCCTCCCCCCTTCTCTGCCCAGCCGTCACTGACAGCAGATCGCCGCGGGACACAGAAGATGAAGATCGGAGGTGAGTAAAGTAAACGTTTTTTTTTTTTTTTTAATAAACTTTTTTAAAAAAACGTGTCTTGTCTTTTTTTTTTACCTTTTAACCCTTTGTGAACTGGTAAGGGGTCCATGTGGCCCCTTATACCAGTTCACAGGGCTCGGGGGTCTGGCAAGTCACCTGCGCTAGCGGGTGGCTTGCCATTAACCCCCGGCACCCCCATTACCTGCCTCCCCAAAGGCCAGGGGGGGGCAGAAGAGCCCGGGCCCACATGGGCTATGTGGGCTCGTAGGCTGCAGGGTGGGGGGGCCACAAAAGCTGGCCCCCCCACTCTGTGCCTACAAGCCCCCATAGCTGGTCCCGGGCTGGTTACTGTGGGTAAGGGGGACCCCACGTCAATTTTTTTTTTGATTTTTAAGGGTTTTTAACCCTTAAAAATCAAAAAAAAAATGGGGTCCACCCCCCCTGGGAGGGGGGACCCTATGTCATTTTTTTTTTTTATTAACCCTTTGTGTTCTGTCATCCAGCAGCTATAAAAGGCTTCTAGCAAGTGAGCAGAAGCCAGTGATCGCCGAGGGACAGAGTGCTCCAGGATGGATGGGAGGTGAGTACAGTGTAAAAAAAAAAAAAAAAAAAAATAATAAAATATTTTTTCTCTTTTGTGTGTCTGTGTCATTTTTTACTTTTAACCTCTTGTGAACTGGTAAGGGGTCCATGACCCCTATACCAGTTCACAAGGCTGGGGGGATGGCAAGCCACCTGCGCTAGCGGGTGGCTTGCCATTAACCCCCGGCACCCCCATTACCTGCCTCCCCAAAGGCCAGGGGGGGGCAGAAGAGCCCGGGCCCACATGGGCTATGTGGGCTCGTAGGCTGCAGGGTGGGGGGGCCACAAAAGCTGGCCCCCCCACTCTGTGCCTACAAGCCCCCATAGCTGGTCCCGGGCTGGTTACTGTGGGTAAGGGGGACCCCACGTCAATTTTTTTTTTGATTTTTAAGGGTTTTTAACCCTTAAAAATCAAAAAAAAAATGGGGTCCGCCCCCCCTGGGAGGGGGGACCCTATGTCATTTTTTTTTTTGATTAACCCTTTGTGTTCTGTCATCCAGCAGCTATAAAAGGCTTCTAGCAAGTGAGCAGAAGCCAGTGATCGCCGAGGGACAGAGTGCTCCAGGATGGATGGGAGGTGAGTACAGTGTAAAAAAAAAAAAAAAAAAAAATAATAAAATATTTTTTCTCTTTTGTGTGTCTGTGTCATTTTTTACTTTTAACCTCTTGTGAACTGGTAAGGGGTCCATGACCCCTATACCAGTTCACAAGGCTGGGGGGATGGCAAGCCACCTGCGCTAGCGGGTGGCTTGCCATTAACCCCCGGCACCCCCATTACCTGCCTCCCCAAAGGCCAGGGGGGGGCAGAAGAGCCCGGGCCCACATGGGCTATGTGGGCTCGTAGGCTGCAGGGTGGGGGGGCCACAAAAGCTGGCCCCCCCACTCTGTGCCTACAAGCCCCCATAGCTGGTCCCGGGCTGGTTACTGTGGGTAAGGGGGACCCCACGTCATTTTTTTTTTTGATTTTTAAGGGTTTTTAACCCTTAAAAATAAAAAAAAAAATGGGGTCTCCCTCCCCTGGGAGGGGGGACCCTATGTCATTTTTTTTCTCGATTTAACCCTTTGTAGTGTGGATGGTTTTTGTGTTTTTTTTTGTGAATGTTATAAAATACTTGTTTCAGTTAGGGGGGGTCTCCTGGGCAGGAACGGGGGGCTACCGATAAATATGTGGTACCGTTCTAATCGGTAGAAATGGGGCTTTCACATGCAATATGATTTTCCTTAATAAAATACATTTTTTATTTAAAATAAAGGAGTCAATTTTCTAAAAAAAAATTTTTATTTATTTATTTTTTTTCACTTAATAATATTGTAAAAAAAAAAAAAAAAATTACAAACAAGACATTTCATGTTAAAGTCTAAACTCTGCTGCAAAAAAAAAAATATATAATTTTTCTGAAAGTTCCAGCAAAAATGGCGCAAAACATGTCGCAAAACATGACGCAAAATGGGGAAAAATGGCCTGTCAACAGAGGGTGACAAAATCTCAAGTAGGCTGGCAATTAAAAGGGTTAATAGTACCTATGAATGTTGGGTATTGTTCTGTTCGGGGGACCTTGCGCTTTCAGACTTAGCTTGTTTTTTCTGGTTTGCATATTTATATTTTAGGAAAAGGTGTTTTTTATTCTGCTTTTTTATAAATTTTTTAGGGAAACCCTGCGCAACCAAAGAATTCTTTGAGGAATTAATTCCAGAAAGATGAGCCCACTACAGCAAGCTGGGTACCCTTAGAAAGCTTAACGTGTGTACTTTCAGGGAATATATGGTTTATGGGGGATATTCCAAATGTAAAGGGTTGTTTTGGTTGAAAAATCGCAAGGTGCGCACTTTGTCTGCAGAGCTGAAATTTTCAAGTAAAATTACCGTTACGCACATGCTTTACTTTGGGGTGTTTGGCAACTCTTCCCTTGACAGAACCTATGCATGTTGGGTATCGTTCTGTTCGGGAGATGTTGCTTTTTCAGATTAAACTTGATTTTTCTTGTTTGTATATAGTTTTTTTAGGAAAATGTGGCTTTGATTCTGCTTTTTTATCCTTTTTTTAGGGAAACTCTTTGCAACCAAAGATTACGTTGAGGGATTACTTCCAGAAAACTATGGCCACATCCACAAGCCTGGTACGCCTAGAAAGCCTGAGGTGTGTACTTCCAGAGAATATATAGTTTGTTGGGGGTATTTTAAATGTAAAGGGTTGTTTTTCTGGAAAAACCGCAAGGTGCGCATATTGCATAGCATAGTTGTATTTTATCTGAAAATCTCCTAAAGCGCTGTTTCAGTTTGGGGGAGTCTCCTGGGCAGGAAAGGGTGTCTACCTATACATATGTGGTACCGCTGTAACCGGGAGAAATTGGGATTTCACACGCAATAAGATTTTATTGACAAACTTACATTTTTTATTCCAAAAAAAACTACAATATGTAAAAATTTTTTTTTTTTTTTTTTTTTTGCACATATTTCACCCAAAAATATTAAGAATACACCTAACAAATGACAAACAAGACATTTCATGTTAAAGCCCAGACTCTGCTGAAAAAAACAATATATCATTTTCCTGGGAAATCCCTGGAAATCCCCTCAAAAATCACAGTTGAACAAGGGGAGCGCAAAATAGTGCAAAATGGTCTGGCAACAAAGGGTGACAAAATCTCAAGGTAGGCTGGCGGTTAAAGGGTTAAAGGACTGCGTCTGTTTGGAGACCGCCTGGACCTTTTTGCTAAGGGAGGCAGGTTACCCCAGCGCAGGTGGCAATCTCGGCCCTTTCGGGGTCAGGGTTCCTTCTCCTCCCCTTACCGTGGTGCAAGACAGGGAAGGGGGGTTTCTTTCCCTGGGGCCCAGGGAGATTTCTGGGGTAGAGGCAGAGGACGTGGACGTCCTGGCTCCTCCTGGGGTCCCAAAGCTAGATCCTCTCCCAAGCCCCCTCAGGCATGATGGGGCGCCCTCACCCATCCGGGTGGGGGGACGGCTGCAGCACTTTGCTCACGTCTGGAGGATTCATGTCTCAGACCGGTGGATTCAGGAGGTAGTGTCCTCCGGTTACAAGTTGGAGTTTGCTGCTGATCCCCCTCCAAGATTCATCAGATCCCGGATTCCTCAGGACCCTGTGTCAGCTCAGGAGCTAGTGCAAGCAGTGCAAGGCCTTCTGGAACTGGGGGTCATCTGCCAGGTTCCTTTAAGAGAAAAAGGCAAGGGCTTTTATTCCAACCTATTCACGGTACCCAAAAAGGATGGTTCTGTCAGGCCCATCCTGGACTTAAAGATTCTCAACAAGTTTGTCAGGGGCAGGTGCTTTCGCATGGAAACTCTGCGCTCTGCCATCAGTTCCCTGCGCCAAGGGGATTTCATGACTTCTGTGGACATTAAAGATGCTTATCTTCATATTCCTGTGTTCCCAGGTCATCAAAGGTTCCTCAGGTTCACTCTGATGGATCAACACTACCAATTTGTGGCCTTGCCCTTCGGCCTCACTTCAGCTCCCAGGGTGTTCACCAAGGTGCTGGCTGGAGTGATGTCTCTGCTCAGATGTCAGGGTGTCAGCGTGCTTCCCTATCTGGACGACATCCTTATCACTTCCCAGTCTCTACATCAGGCAGAGTTGGATACTCAGCTGGTGGTGTCCACTCTGGAGTCATTTGGATGGGTGATCAACCACCCCAAGTCCTCACTGTCCCCTTCCTTGGTAACTCCATTCCTAGGAATGAATCTGGATACAGTTCAGGCAAGGATCTTCCTTCCTCAGCAGAAGGTGGACAGTCTGATTGCACAGGCTCAGTCCCTCCTAGCTTGTCCCCATCCCTCCATCAGGCAGGGGATGCAGCTGGTGGGCCTGATGGTGGCATGCTTCGAAGCGGTCCCTTATGCTCAGTTCCACTTGAGGCCTCTGCAACTTCATCTATTGTCTGTATGGGACAAGGACCCAACGTCCCTGGACAGGGTCTGTGTGCTCTCTCCCCTGGTCAGGAGGTCCCTCTTGTGGTGGATGGACTCAAGGAACCTGTTGGGGGGCAGATCTTTTCTTGCCCCTTCCTGGGAGACGGTCACCACGGATGCCAGTCTGTCAGGTTGGGGGGGTTTCTGGAAGTCCCTGCGGTTCCAGGGGAGGTGGGGCCCTCAGGAGGCCCACACACCTATCAATGTCTTGGAGCTGCGAGCGATCAGGTTAGTTCTGGCTCGCTTGACTACTCATCTTCAGGGCCTGCCTGTTCAGGTGCGCTCGGACAACCAGACGGCAGTTGCCTACATCAATCATCAGGGAGGGACCCGGAGCAAGGGGGCCCTCCAGGAAGCGTCTCTGATCCTGACTTGGGCGGAGGCCAATGTCCCCTGCATTTCAGCTGTGTACATCCCGGGGGTGGAAAATCACCTGGCGGACTCTCTGAGCAGGGGAACCTCTCACCAGGGAGAATGGTCCCTATGCAGCAGGGTGTTTCAATCTCTGTGTCACCGTTGGGGCCAACCAGACGTGGATCTGTTTGCGTCCTGCCACAATCACAAGCTCCCAGCTTTTGTCTCTCTGACCTCGGATGCGCTAGCAATGTCATGGAAGGACTTTCAGTTCCTGTATGTCTTCCCCCAATTCCCCTGCTGGGCAGGGTTCTGCGCAAGATTGCTCTGGAAGGGGTGCCAGCAATTCTGGTGGCCCCCAGGTGGCCAAGAAGAGTGTGGTTCGCAGACGTGGTACAGCTGGCAGTAGATCAGTACGCTCTGCCCTTGGTGCCAGATCTGATCACTCAGGGCTCACTACGCCATCCCAATTTACAAACTCTGGCTTTGACGGCTTGGCTGCTGAAACCTCCATCTTGATGGAGAAGGGGCTGTCTTCCTCAGTTGTGGATACTTTGATTAAAGCTAGGGTTACAGGGTTTGGCGTGCCTACATTGACTGGTGTGAGTCTAAGTCTCTTCCCTGTCATGTGTTCTCTATTCCCAGGATTCTGGAGTTCCTGCAGCATGGGTTGGAGATGGGGCTCCAACTCGGTACTCTGAAGGGTCAGGTTTCTGCCCTGGCTATTTTCTTCCAGAAGTCCTTTGCTCAGCACCCTCTGATCAGGACTTTTTTCCAGGGGGTCACTCATGTGCGTCCCCCACGTAAACCTATGGTGACTGTTTGGGATTTGAACTTGGTTCTGTCAGCCTTGCAGGGTGCTCCCTTTGAGCCTGTGCATCATGCTGCCTTGGCCATTCTTACACTCAAGGTTGTGTTTCTGGTGGCTATCACTTCTGTCAGGCATGTGTCTGAGTTGGAGGCGCTGTCCATTCAGCCCCCCTACTATGAGAGACACCAGGACAAGGTGGTGTTTAGTTTTAAACCTGACTTTCTGCCTAAGGTAGTGTCTGTCTTTCATTTGAATCAGGATATTGTTCTTTCTTTCTTTGTGCCCTAATCCTAGTAATGCTAAGGAGAGAGTTTTGCACTCTTTGGATGTGGTTAGGTGTCTGAAGTACTATCTGGTGGCTACTGCACCTTTCAGGAAAACTGATGCTCTTTTTGTGGTCCCTTCTGGTCCTAGGAAGGGTTTGGCTGCTGCCAAGTCTACTATCAGCAAGTGGATTCGTCAGGCTGTGATTCAGGACTACTCTGCTAAGGGGAAGAATCCTCCCTTCCTCCTTACTGCTCATTCCAATGCTATTGGTGCCTCTTGGGCTTTTCAGCACCAGGCTTCTGTTGAACAAGTTTGCAAGGTTGTTACTTGGTCTTTTGTTCATACCTTTTCAAAGTTTTACAAGGTTGATGTTAGGGCCTCAGCTGACGCTGTTTGTGGCCGAAAGGTTCTGCAGGTGGCAGTGGTTTAAACTGCCTGCTGCTGATTTTTCTTGGGGATCCCACCCTACTTTTTGAACACTGCTATTGGATGTCCCAACTGTAAGTATTAGATTTGGAGCAGGACGTACTGTATACTAAGAATAATACAATTCTGTGATTACTCACCTGTAGAATTGGTATTATGAGTATACAGTACGTCCTGCTCCACCCCACCCTTGGTTTGCATTTTCTTGGATCCCCTGTATGGTGATTGTTATCATTGTTATAGTTGATAGTTTGGATTGTTTAATTCTCCCGGCTTCTCATTAACTGCTTTTAAAATGCTGTGGATTTGTGGGAGGTCCCTGGGTATTTGAGGGGCCGGGAGGAGCCTATTTTCGATGTCTCTGCCGTCCAGCGCCATCTGGCAGAGTATATCCCAACTGTAAGTATTAGATTTGGAGCAGGACTCATAATACCAATTCTACAGGTGAGTAATCACAGAATTGTATTTTTTGCAAATTAAAATGAAATGAAATTGCAAACCTCTAGTTTAATGGGCAGACTTCTCCTCTTGACTGTAAAATGCCGAAGCGGTTTCGCTGGTCTTCGGCAAATAGGAAGCTCGTGACCTTACAATGATGAAGTGTGACAGTTATTTCCCTAACAAAACGCAACTTAACTCAAAATATGAAGATTGTAGGCACACTGCAAATGAAGTGATAAATGTGAGCTGTACTCTAATATTCGAGAGATACAAATGTTCCATTTCAATAGCACTTAATACCCTGAAATGATTTTCAAAAAAATCTCGGAATGGTTCTATTGCCAGGATTTGACTTTCCCCAATTTTGTGCTCTTGTCCTTATTTGAATTCTGGACCTGTCCATCTGCTGTGAGCGAATTCCCGGAAGATTAAACGATAATCTTAGCTCATTTGATAGATTCCGGAGAGTGCTGATATTAAGCAGACGCATTTAATTTCCAACATTTTTAAAGCCTGAAGCTAACACAGAGCAGACAATGGGCATTATGGATGACTTTAATTTTAGGAAAGACTTAACATGTATTTAAATATGAATTGTAGTCAGCGCAAAGATTTAATAAAAAAGACAAAATTGGGCTTAAATTAAAACGCTAAACCACTCCAATGACTTGCATAAATTACACATTAGATGTTCCAGGAGTTTCCGCAGAGAGCTCGCAGTATAAAAACATATTCTATTAATTGTGAGGTTACCACAGATGAACCAGCGAGGAGCTTATGTCTATGAAAGTTTTCATTCTTCCAGCCCAAGGGTGATCTGTTAGTGATTAGTCAAAAGCCACCGGACTGGACTTTGTGAATTTCTTTCTCTGTTCATCCTCAATTTGTACGTCTGGTAGGAAAAATGTTTTTGAGGGTAATCCAATAAACATAATCCATTTACCATGATCCAGACAGCACCACTTCAAGGACCTTAGTAAGGAAGCCGTTGAATGGATTTACATGATCAGAGATGTGGTATTGATAAAGACTTTCAACGGCCTGGCGCTTATAAATCACAGAATCGTATTTGGAACTTCCCAGAACATCATCTACAGTATCCAGAGGGGAATTTCTATTCGGCTGTTTGGCCACCACAAGAAGGGCTGGTAAGAGCAGGTCTGGCTTTTGGAGTAAAGTGTCACGCTAGGGGTGCTATACCTTTTTCTTATTTGTCAAGGAATTTTCACCAGCTTTTTTTCTGGCATATTTCCAGCTATGGCTACTAGACCACTGTAAGGAGATAAACAGGCTGAACTGAATGGATCACACATACATATGTAGGGCTGTTTTGGGGGGGTGATGGTAAACATCCCACTCAAGATGGACCTGTTGTTAACAAAAAGAGACTGAGCCTTCGCTAAGTAGAAGAGTGGGTTAAATGTTTGGTGTGCCTGTGCCTCCACCCAGAATAGGGCCCTTGCAACTAATATGGAACACCTTTCTGGGAAATAGATCAAGTTGTCTAAGCAAAACAATACATTTGGAGCAGAGGACTACTGCTCCCAGCAACCATTTACCTAAGTCACTTACTGACACAGTCAAGTATAACAACACTATGAAATTTATGTAGTAAAGGTTAACTCGGCAATAGAAATGAATCATACACAGTACAACACAATGAAAGGCCAGCTGGGGCTTTAGTTAGTCTGTAAACATATACCCGGGTATATACAATCTATAGCTAAATCTGCTCTTGACACTCAGTCGATCAGTCATGCAGTGCATTCGAAGCTCTCCACAGGGCACACAGCAGCTGGACACACAGGTCAGCAGGTAGAAGGCAAAAGGAAGTTCAGAAGCAGCAACAGACAATTCCCCACGTAGCACCAGCAGCTGGACATGCAGGTAAATAGAGTAGTAGTCTGTGAATTGATCCAGGCTCCACTGTGAGGCTGTGTATGCAGGTGGCAGCAGCACAGCTCCTGGCAGTAAGCTGTGTGCTCAGTTCTACATAGATCATACAAGTAGTATGCCCTGTATTTATAGTCTTTGATGCTTCCAGAAAGGGGCTGCAAACCCCAAGTAGCAGGGGCAGGAAGTGTACCATCAGTAGCTAAAAAGAGAGTGATCTATGATCTCCAGCAGGCCTGTAATGTTCCAGTTGCAACTCTGTGGTACTGAGCACTTCCCTACACATACTATGTTACTATGTTTGTTAGGTTCAGATGAGATCAAGGGGGTGCCAACTGCTTAGCTCAGTGTCACACTAACTCAAGTGCAAAGTCAAGCTAAGTGCGAGGAGAACAGACCAACTCACCTCTCGACCGGAATGTCCTGAGTCTAGGGACCAACCTTGTCTTTACTAGGGTCCCCAAAAATATAAAGGGATGCACACCAATATCCCAATCAGTACATCGTTTTATTTATTTAGACATACAACATACACCAAAAGCATTAAAATATATAGAGACACACAAGACAAACCAACATAAATAGATGAGTAGGCGGTGGGGAGTGAGTTATATATGCTAAAAACAAGTTAATCAGCAATAAATAAATGAATAAATGTATACATGCATTTGAGACTAATAAGTAAATCCAATAGTGTCAACTATTGTGTAAAACCTGACTATTGTTACAGAATTAAGATATATATATATATATATATATATATATATATATATATATATATATATAAAGTGCTAGTGCATAAATGTACGATAGGAATCAATTACAATCACCCAAAGCTAATGCCATCAACCACCAATATAGCACAAAAATTAAATAACGTCTAAAGGTAAACCATATCCAGCAATAACATAACTGCAATAAAGATCTCCAACAAAGTCAATAACAATGTAAATCTCAGTATGGTCTCCCCACCACCTACCACCACCATGGAGCTAGGGTCCCCTTCACTGGTCCCAGTCAGGATACCCTGACAAACAGGAACAACACCCAAAGAAGTCATTTTTCTTTTCTTTTAAGAGAAACCCCTGGGCCACTGACTCATCACCACTGGGTTAACCCCATGATCACGCCACAATCACTCACCTTTCGGGTACTCTCGCGTTCAGTTATAGTCGGCTATCGGTTTAGAAACAGGGTTTAAAAGTTAGTCCATCTAGACCAGGGAACCCCAGCCTATAGCACATAAGGTACACGTGCCTCGCGGACCCCTGCTATGTGGCTCATGCAATGTCTTAATGTGTGAATGAAGAATTGGGAATTTAGAGAAGTTGGGGCTTGGAGATTTGCGCGTGGGGAGCAAGTATCATATTGGTCATTGAGCTTATTGATTTTAGGGGATAAGGGGGTTAACACATAAAATATAGTTATGTCATATACATGCACACCACGCACGATGACATTGTCACCAAACTCTTTTGAATGTGGCTCGCAACCTCTCAGTGGTGGATGTGGCTCTCTAAAAAGGTTGGGAACTCCTGTGGCCTGGGGGTCACATGTGGCCCTCGGGACCATATGATGTGGCCCCTGATCTGCTGTGGGATAAGTGTGTGGGGGGGGGGTAAATAGAACTGACATGTAAAGAAAGTTAAATAGAGGCTTAGCAAGACTGAGATGTTGCAAGGACAGTGATATAAGAGGGGGCCTTGCCAAATAGAGGGGGCAGCGGTGGATTGGAGGAATGTGGTGACATTGATAGTGCAACAAACCCCCTAGGTGACATCTCACACTATAACAAGACGTGCTTTGCCACCACTCAACCCATGCAATTTCATGAGGCCCCCAGCTCTCAGGGCCCCTCCAGAACTATGCAGAATGCACACTGGAAGTAGCTGAGGTCTTACTGTAATACTGGCACCAACAGGGGAGCACAGCAGAGATGAGGGTGCATTGGGGAGAAGGGTAGAGATGTGGGTGCAGTAAGGAACGGGACAAAGATGGGGAGCAGGTAGGAGATGTGGGTGCATTGGGGAGGAGGGTAGAGATGCGGGTGCAGCAAAGAACAGGGCAAAGACGGGGAGCAGGGTTGAGATGTGGGTGCATTGGGGAGGAGGACCGAGATGTGGGTGCAGCAAGGAGCAGGGCTAAGATGTGGGTGCAACAAGGAGCAGGGCAAAGATGTGGGTGCAGCAAGTAATGGGGCAAATATGGGGAGCAGGGTGGAGATGTAGGTGCATTTGGGAGCAGGGTGGAGATGTAGGTGCGTTTGGGATGCCCCGTTGTGTGCCCCCCCCCCAGGCGCGCGAACAAACTAACCTCTTCCCGGTCCTATGACGCATGCGCGGCTGCTCATACAATCAGTGCACTGCATCCAGGAGCTCATCTAAGGTGATCCGAGCGCGCATTCCCTGCTTCCATCCAACAGGGAGCGTGCCCGCACCCGCCCTTCACAGGCATGTGCCCTGCTAGAGGGATGGCGGGATGCGACCGCTGCTCGCGCATGTGCCTTTGGCTTGGGAAAGAAGGTGAGTTTATGGGTGACCTGGGGGGAGGGGTTTCACATAGCGGGGTATCCCGATTCTGGATGCCCTGGGACAGGGAATCAAATGGCCCGGGAATCTTATAGATCTAGTTCGATTCCTGGGCTGATCTCCTTGGGTTTTGGTCCACTTTAAGTGCTGTACCTGTCTGGCTTCTCACAGCAACACGACCTTCCGATTTGTCATTAATCTTCTCATCACATTTCATTAAAGATGTGGAACTCATCAGCGTGGGCGGGGGACCCCGACAGGCACTTGATTAGTGAGATTGCAATTACACACAAATTAAGGATGCTTCATAGTCGCATGAAACCATCAGCCGTGACCCAGCTCTGCTGGTCGGGCAGAATCTCAGCTTTGTCTGGAGGGACGCTCTACTACGTGTTCGGCTCACATGCTGAATCCTGGCAAAGGAGTATTGTAATGCGCCGTATTTGCAGATTTTTCCTTTGGATAATACATCTCCTAGTGGTAAAATTGCGTGTCCACTTACTTGTTGATATATCACAGTCTACATCTCACATAACACTTTTAAGTGTCCAGGAAATGTGTTACATTCAGGTGGTTAATCTTTACCTGATGCCCCTAACTGTTGTCCTTGTGCATCTGCCTGACTCGCGTTGTGGCAGGAGAAGCTTTTAAGTTTCACTTTCTTCCTGATCACATTCTCCACTTTCTCGAGGAAGGTACAGGTGATCAATTGGTGGAGTCTGAGAATTGGGTCAGTAACAAAGTGAAACTTCAAAGCTTCTTATTTCGTGACACAATGTGAGCCAGACAGCTGCACAAGGACAACAGATAAAGGCATCAGGTAAAGAGAATATTGCTATGGGCCTCAATACCTGTTAGGTCTCACAAAATAGTATTACGTACATATATACTGCAGTCTCATACATATATAGAATTATTAATTTCAGTCTAGCAAACTGTTGCATTCCAATTTAGGTGTACTTTAGGTTAGATCAAGTGACTTGCGGGGCTGGTACTGGTAAGGGTGTAACACGATTGTCAACAGGAATAATTCCTGGCGCGTTTCGCCTTTCCAGGCGCCCTTAGAAGGTTTTGAAGGATTCACCTTAATATGTTGTTGAAAGGCTTGATTTGTCAGCTTGCTGTTAAAGAGTCCAGCTGGAGTCCATCTGAGTGCCACTCCTTGGGGCATCCCGAAGTGGGATCGCCTGCTGTTTGAACCCCCCAGATTGCAAGTTTCACTCACCTTCTTCTGGAGTCCTCGCCGCATCTGTACGCTCTGACCACATTCCCACTCACCTCTAGCCTTCTGAATAGGTAGCACAGGCATGCCACGGCTGCATGGTGGGAGGGGGTGAGGCTGGCGGCACTGCTTGGCTCCCTTCCGGCGCCACTCAACTGCTTAGCCGCTCAGGCATCGAAGGAAGCCGAGTGACGGTGAGCATGCTCATTAGCCGAGCGCTCCGCTCCAGTCGGCACACTCGTTCTCGCCCGGGTCTGTACCATGGGAGCAGAAGGAAGGTGAGTAAAATGGGGCAACCTGGGGGTACACACAGCGGGTGCAACTCAATTCGGGATGCCACTGCCGCAAAGGGGAACAACACATGGGAGAAGTGAAATTCCTGCGTGTTGTTCCTCTTTAAAGGAATGTTAGGTACTTGCTGGCTGCTTTGGGCCAGCCAAAGTGATTTTCACTTTTCTGGGTGCTGTTCCCCTCAGTGGGGGCATCCCGAATTGGGATGTCCCCCTGCCTCTATGCACTTAGGTCACTCGCCTTCCTGTCGCTTCCACGACGCAAACCTGAGCTAGAAGGAGCACACTGATTGGCTGAGCTCTGCTGGTGGGTAAGCCGCCTGGACAGCTAAGCACTAAAGGGAGCCCAGCGCACCACCGTCCACCATCCCCCACTCACCCCCTAGTCGTTGCATGCCCGCGCGGCCCATTCAGAAAAGGCCGGATGCGGGTGCATGCACGGCTCACACCTCTGAGCTGAGGAGGAACTTTAATATATATATATATTTATATATATATATATATATATATATATATATATATATATATATATTTTTTTTTTTTTTTTTCCACCTTACTTTAGGCCTTCTCTCTTTTTCTGTGTTACTTTCTTATTTATCCTTCTTCCATCCATGCTCCATCTCTCTCTCTCTCTCCCTATATATATATATATATATATATATATATATATATATATACATATCCTTTATCCTTCTTTCATCCTTGCTGCATTCCTCTCTCTCTCTCTCTCTTTTCTGTATTTCTCTTTCTTTTCCCTGCCAATATGCCAGGTGACCCAATGCCAGCCCCGCTCCTATCCTTACCTTTCTTCTTCTCGAGCCTCCTGTTCCCTTCTTCTCCTGGAGATCTTCCCCTCGTCTAACACAGCGTCGCTGCCTTTCCTCTAATTGGAGTAAGCGCGTTTGTAGCTTTGTCGATAGCATCATATTGCCGCGCTGCGCTTTGAAAACAGGATGAAGAGACTTAACTCACACCAGCAATTAAGGATCAAGCCGAGAGGATTATCCCCCTCCTTCCCTGCGCTCTTACCTTGCACACCATCCTCTGAGCCTCTCCAAATCCCATATTAAATATAGCAGATAAAAATGCTTTGCGTAACTCATAGAAAGGAGAGAGCAATTATCCCACGATTGTGCCGATGCAACCTGGGAGCTAATTGGCATGTTCATTAACATCTGCGCGCTATACACAGCGGCCGCCCTCCGTGTTATTGCATCTCACACCCCTGAGCCGAGGAGGGTCATTCCAGGTCAGAGGAAGGGGCGGCCAATAGAATGGCAGCCCAGACCTGCCTTCTCCCATACACCGACATCCACGTGACACCATGCCAGAGGAGCTGACACTCTATTGCCTCCTCTACACTCACATTAATATATATATATATATATATATATATATATATATATATATATATATTGCTGTTATATACCATAGTGTTGTATTGCTGTTGCTGTTATATACCATAATGTTGTACAGAGAGCACTGAGCCATCCCAATTAATATCTCCTTTACACTCACATTATTGTTTCTGTTTGGAACATTATTAATATATATATATATATATATATATATATATATACAGTCAGTTCCCGTTAAAATAAGAAAGACCTACCCTGAAAATAAGCCCTTCAGGTTTTTCGGAGAATGCTTTAACCCGAAAATAAGCCCTTCAGGCTTTTTGGAGGATACTTTAATGTGGAATAAAACCTGTGAATTTGACTTTTTCAGGTTTTGTTCCATTCCCCTGGGGGCATGCCAATTTGGTTCTGCTGTGTGAACCCCCCTCCCCAGAAAGCCCCAAACAACTCACCCCCTACACACTCCAATGCCGCATGGGCCGGCTCAGCCAATGATAGCCATCCAATGTCTTTACCTCCCTCCTTTGGCAAACGGCTCTTATTGACTGTAATGGAGAGTCCGTGCTGCCACATCCCCCGTATCCCCGGCCTCTCGTGCTGTTTATTCAGCAACAATCAGGAACATAAACCTGAACAGGATACATCAGCAACACATCTCAACATGGAGCAAAGGACACACAGCTCCTTTCTGTTTGCAGGTTAAACACACTATGCATACAGTCACATGGTCTGCATAAGACTTTCTGGTTTTCTTTTAAACTAACTTTATTAATAGCATAACAAGCAGACAGTCATATACAGGATGTAGTTGTTGCATGAAAATTATTCCAACACCCTCACACAACGACTTATCCCGTTAGTCCCATTGCGGTTCTGAACTCCTCAAACTTGGCTCTTGATAGTGGCTTTGTCATGTCATCGCTATCATCTTGTCAGACTCACAACAAACAAACTTGAGTATCTCTCGTGCCACTAAATTACACAGGTGGTGATTCACATCAATGTGCTTAGTCCGTGCACTGATCTTCTCACTGCTGACAAGTTTAATGTATCCTTTTTGTCCTCATATATAACGGTTGGCTGAGTTAGTGGTTTATGAAATCTTCCATAAGTTGTTTCAACCAAATTATTTCTTGACTTGCATGAGCAGCAGACATGTATTTTGCTTCTTTTAAAAATAATGCAACTGACACCTGTTTTCTGCTGGACCAAGAAACTCAAGATTCTTCTAACCTAAACAAGTAGCAACTTGTTGATTTCCGATCAGTTGAATGTCGAGCCCAATCTGGGTCTAAATAACCTCTGAGAGTCAGATCTCCTGATGCAGATATCTGAAGATTTAGCCTTTGAGTTTATTGAAGATCTTGTAGCAGTCTCTTAATTACATTGCAGTCTCTTTGGCGAGGCTTGTCTACAAAGAATTCCAACTGAGGCTGTGATATCTGGGTGATTAGTAGTTGCTATGTACAGAAGTGCCCCCACTGCTTGTCGGTATCTCTCATTGTTGGGTAGCAGATCTTCTTCTGCTTCTAACTTCCAGTAGGATTGAGGAGATTTTAGAACTTTTTTTGAGAAGAAAACTCCCATCTTTCGCTCTGTGCGGTTGAGAACTTCACCTAGTTGTGCGATTTTTCTTCCTTCTTGATGGGCGATAATTAGATCATCTACATATAGAAGGACATAAGTCCATTTCTCTGCTCCACATTTTGTGTATAAACATGGATCAGCTTGAGATTTTTGAAATCCTTCATCAATCAAGAATTTGTTCATTTTGGAGTTCCATGGTCTTGCCAACTGACCATAGAGAGATTTTTGCATTTTACAAACAAGATGTTCTTCAATCTTTTTGATATAACCTTCAGGTTGATCCATGTACAGCTCTTCTTCAATGTCGTCATTTAGAAAGGCAGTTTTGATGTCAATATGTCTCACTGTCATCTGTTGAACAGCAGCTACAGTCATTAAAGTTCTGAATGTGGTTTGCTTAGCAGCTAGAGAAAATGTAGCATCATAATCTTCACCATATTTTTGCGAGTATCCTTTGGTGACTAATCTTGTCTTCAACAGGTACCCTTTACCTTCACAGTCATATTTGTTCTTGAAGACCCATTTACACCCGATTTCTTTCTTACCTTGTGGTAGCTCAGTAAGCTTCCATGTCTGGAGATGGTGAAAAGACTCCATCTGTGGCCTCAATCCACTTTTGCTTGTAGTGGACAGGCAGTTGTCGCATCTGCTGCCAAGACTGTGGCTCTGGTTTAGGAAGTGATTTGACTGTATAAGAAAGGCGCTTAGCTGGGATTCCTTTGTTTGGCCTCTCTGATCTCCTGACTGGAGGTTGACTTGGTTCCTCTGTATATTTCTTGGTGGTTTCAAAACTTATCCAGACTTCAGTGCTTTACTTTTCAGCATCTGGAGCTTGTGTCTGTTTTTGTTCATTCTGCTTTGGTTGAAATACAGGCAAAACTTCATGAAATTTCATTGACACAGAGTATCTCCATCTCAATCAATGTGGGGGTGTGGCCTAATTACCAATTGTCCCTCTTCAGCCATGTCTCAGCCAGGAGTCTAACCTCCAACCTTTGGTTGAAATACTGGCAAAACTTCACAAAATTTTATTGAAACAGAGTTCTCATCAATCACCACATCTCTGCTGATTGTCGCTGTGTTGGTGTCTGGGTGCAGGATCCTGTGTCCCTTTTGAGTTTCACTATAGCCAACCAGGACCCCTTCTTTTGCACGAGATTCCCACTTGGAACATTTTTCTTTGGAAACATGCACAAATTATATCCTGAGGTGCTTCAAAAATGACCATAGTTCTGCTGTACTATATAGCAGTGGGGCAGCGAGACCCGGATTGCACGGCCAGCATCCGAACGTAACAGCACTGGCCACGGCCGGCCCTGGTGGCTGAAAGGCTGCATTGCGGTGGGTTTAGAAGAAGCCAGAAGCAGTAAGTATCCAGGCGCCCGGTTTCTTGTTAACGGCAGCAATGTTAACAACCCAATGCTCGGGCCCGGTGCCCCGCTGATATATAGTACAGTGGAACTGTGGTTATTTTTGACCATAGTTCTGCTTTAATGCCTCCTTAAACCGGACCAACAGCCTGGTACAGTTGGAAAAGAAAGGTAGCCGCCATTTTGGAGCTTCCACTCCCAACTGACATAACTGACAGCACTTCCTGCAAATGCATGAGCTGCTATCTTATTTTTAAAATCTATCAGAGCAAGAGTTAGAAAAGGGTAAATTCATTTTTATGTGCAGCAATCTAACTTGCCCTGGGGAGGGATGTATATGAGTTTATTTATATATCACAGTTCCACTGTACTATATATCAGCGGGGCACCGAGACCCGAGCATTGGGTTGTTAACATCCGCCGTGTAGCCTATCAGCCTCCAGGGCCGGCGGTGGCCAGTGCTGTTACGCTCGGATGCTGGCCTTGCTGGTGTGCTGTTGCAGTCACGTGGGAGTGTCCTGGAGGCTGATAGGCTACGCCTTAGCGGCCTGGTGATTGATCCTTGCCACGGAGGCATAACGATTAGGGATGCCCCACTGTGTGAAACCCCCAGAACTATACTCACCTTCCTGCCGATCCCACACAGGCCCTGGTCAGCGCTTTATGTTGTTCATACTAACGCAAGGCATAAATATGTTGCTTTGGAGAATGTACAGTGCGTGCTCCTGCACTTGGCCTATCTAGTTGGGTAGTAGTAGGAGAACAAACAGGTGCAGGGATGCCAGGGATGCGGCCGCGGACCACTGTCGTGACGGAAAGACGAGGTGATTTCGGGTGGTCTGTGCTGGTTTTGGGCTAACACAGTGGGACATCCCAAATCAGGTGGCCCCAGAGGCACCTTAGGGTTTTGTTCCACTTTACAAACTTACACTATTTTAGGTGTTGTATGAATGTATGGTCGTTGTATGCTTGCGCACACGTAGAAATGTTTCCTCCCCATCATCCGTGCAGTGAGACAAACACAAGCAGTGAGTGCATACACACGCCTGGAGCAGTCCACCTTGGCTTAGGCTCTTTGCTCAAGAGCACCCCAGCCATGTCCCAGCCGGGAAGGAAACCTCCAACCTCTTTGCCATTCATCCATGGCTCCCTTTATTGCCTGTTATTCAATGCTTATGTGTAAAGGTCTACACATGTCCCCTCTCGCACACTGCTTTAAAGTGGCTCAAAACCCACACCCCAACAGCAATGAAATCTATAAGATTCCAGGGCCGCATATTCCCTCCCTCTGGGGCATCCAGATTCGGGATGCCTTGCTGTGTGAAACCACCCAGGTCGCCCGAAACTCATCTTTACCATTCCAACGGCACATGTGAGCAGTGGCCGCATCCCTGCTATCCCTTTAGCATGACGTTTCCCCTGCTCCAGGCATTTGTGAATGGCTGGAGCGGGCGCGCTTCTTGTTAGAGGGTAGCGAGGGAGGCAGCCGCCAGGGCGCTCAGATCCACTTGTCTTAGACGAAGGGGTGGGAGCGGATCCGAGCGTGCTGATTGGACGAGAGGGCTTCACATGTGTTGTAAAACCGAGGAAGGGTGAGTGAGATCAGGTGACCTGGGGGGTTTCACACAGCGGGGCATCCCTGGGGCAAGGACCAAAACCCAGGATAGTCAAAATCCTGGGTTTTGGTCCACTTTAATGCATCCATATAGCAGCGACATAGTCCGTAGCGCTGTAACGCTGATGTGTTCATTCGTTGTGCGCCTTCAGGAGAAGCCTCAGGCGGCTGCTCGGGAGGATGGCAGACGGCTCGCAGATAATTAAACAGGCATTTTGTACGTGTCTGCGATGGCGTAACCTTCCGACGGCGGCGGCGCGCTCCTTTCCCGGCAGGTGAAGAATAAATTGTTGCACATTTAGAGGCGGCCGCGCTTGGCTTCACGTTTCGTTTAGAGCAACTGACTGTTCTGCTGCCAGCTTTTGTGCCGCTATATCCGTCCGTATCCGGGAACACATGAGCAGCGCCGGCGCCAGCACTGGGCTTACCAGGGCAGGTGCCAGGGCCTCTGCACCATGGGGGGCCCATCTTATATGGTCATGTGGCACGCCTCTTCCCAACGGTGAGCAGGTCATTCCCTCTCCTCAAGCAGCCCCTTTGCAGGAGGCAGGGGCGTGCAGTAACCAGAACTGGGCATCAGCCAGGGGCAGACTGGCCTTTTGGAGATTCTTTCTTTCTTTCTTACTCTTTCTTTATGTCATTCCTTTTTTCTCCTCCATTTCTTTGTCATCGCTTCTTTTCTTTCCTTGTATTCTTTCTGCTGTTATTCCATTTTTTCTCTACTTTATATTTGTCATTTCTTTCCAATCTTTCTTTGTCATTGCTTCTTTTCTATCTTTCCTTCTATTCTTTCTTCCAGTGTCACTTCTTACATTCACCCCTTCTGTCATTCCTTTCATTCGTTCTTTGTCACTCCTTCTTTTCTTGCTTTCCTTCTATTCTTTCTTCCAGCGTTAGTCCTTCTATTCTTCCCTTCTGTCATTCCTTTTTATATAGGATTAAAGGTATAGCTTACGGCAGCCGTGGCCTGCGCATGCGTGGCTGGATCGGGGGGGGGGTAGCTTTTGGTCCACTTTAAAGAGGCACAAGATCCACTAAGAGCGTTTTTGCATCGAATGTGTCTTGAGACCACCTGTCAGTGCCGAACGCGAGACGGGCGAGCTCGCCACCCTGCTCTCCCCTTTGGGGCGTCACATGGTAATGGAGACTGGCGTGGAATACATTAGGAGCGTTACCGCTAATGCAGGGAGCGCTGGCTCAGAATACACGGCGGCTGGTAATGAAGCCATTGCATTAGGATAAGCACTCGGGCCCCCGCGGCTCAGCAGACGCAGCTTTAATGTCGGCAGGCATCCAAATCAAAAATGAATGTATTAACTGAACGGCTCTGCCCTCACTCTTAGGACTGGAAGTGCTGACGGGTTAATGAAGGGGGATGTGGGGGCAGGTAACGTAACTGGCGCAGCGCGAACGCCGAACCTGCCAGGGGGATTTGAGCCACTTGATTAATTCTATGCAAATTAGAAGTCAGAGTGAGGAACCGGCGACCGAAGCTGTTGGAACGCTTCAAAAAAATCTAAAGTTTTCAATGGCCACTTAGGTCAGTGACAAAATATATATTAGCTCTTTGGCATCACACGTGAAATAAAACCTTTATCGTTACATGATTGGGTACAATTACATTCACTTCAAACATGATTAAAAACAAACATACACATATCATTAAAATTCCCTAATGAGAAGTTCAAAAAGAGCAAAATCTTTGACCATGACTTATACAGAGCCGGTCCTGCCGACTACGCCAGTTATTCACTATTGGCTACTCAAAAAAGCTTTAATGGTTCAGCCCACTGTTTCTCAACCTGCAGTACACGTACCCCAGGGGGTACACAACAGTGTTCTGAGGCAAACCTTCAGGGGGTGTCTGACTGGTCTGCTACATTATTTTACAAGTGAAACCCAATCCCTTCTTGCTTTAAAAAAGAACTGTGACCTACTTATTTTGCTATTATTTGTAATGAATCACCCCCTTTGGGGTCCTTGTTTGGAACCTCTTCTCGCTAGGGGGTACTTGGCATAAAAAGGTTGGGAACCACTGGTCTAGCCAATGATGACTAGTTGGCGTAGTCGGCAGGGCAAGGACTATCAAGGTAATTTAGTCAATTGGTGCTTGGCAATTTCAGAAATCTTGCAGCAGAACTGAATGTTGACTTCCATCCCAACGCGTTGCTTCAAGGACTTCACCAGGGAATTGACACACCCCGTGTCAGAATAACTATATGATTATTTTAGTTAGTAGGATGACTTGATATAATAATTAAATAAGTACATTTAAAATTCAGTACCATGAATTACATTTGAATGATGTGAATAAATTGTGATGAAACCTTGTGGCCTCGGTTGAAGTCACAGTCATGCTGACATGCTGGGGGGCCATTTCACTACCACCACAGAACTGAGCCAGCCCTGTTTCATACACCCTCTTCCCTTTATGTCACTATATCGGACCAGAAGCCAGTCCGGTAGCGTGTGATATAACCAAGAAACACCAACCAATTGGGTTAAGGATGAATTTAAAGCAGCACTATCGCGACAAATGGCCCAATGATAAAAATCCATCTGAATATGCTGGATTGCCGGGGGGGGGGGGGGGGGGGATGGGTCACTTTTACACCTGGCATTAAGGAATATCCAGCCACGCTTGTTTATCTTTCTTTTCATAGAAGGAAGAGGACATCCAGGGTGACAGGCCCTGATATACTAGACCTATTACCCCTGGATTTTTTTCCTGCCCAAAGGGAATAAACCCCAAGCTTGGCGGGAGTGTTATTTTGTTGGGGTGTATAAGTGATCCCTCCTCTCATTAGCTGATGTGTTTGTATGTATTTTTGATATTACACAATTTCGCGATAGTGCTCCATTAATAGGGCAGTCCAAGATTATACTATATATTTTACTGCATCCTCCGCTTCCCTCTAACAGGGAGTGTGCCCGCGTCAGGCATATGTTAATGGCACTCTCCCTGTTAGAGGGAAGCGGGGGATGCGGCCGGCAGAGCTGCTGCTCTTAGACGCGCTGTGGGACTGGGAAGAGGTGAGCTGGACTCGTCGTCCTGGGGGGTTTCACACAGCGGGGCACCCCTGGGGAAAGGACCAAAACCCAGGATAGTTATTGGCTATCCTGGGTTTTGGTCCACTTCTAAAAACTAATATGAGGCATAATTTTTCAGTGGAAGGAGAGATCCGATCCTGATACCAATGGACCCATTTTCTGGTGCTGTGCAAGCTATGAGACAAGACACCACTGCTTGATATGGCTCCTAACCCGAGTGCTTCATATTTTAGCTCCTGAAGGTCCAGTGATGAAGCAAGAGATACTCAGACGTACCTTACAATCTCCAGAACAGGCAGATGTAACCAGTTATGGCTAATTTGCACAGTGGCTCGTAATTCTGCATATAGTACTGGAGCCAGTATGTTCACAAGATTTCATTGAAGCTCCCCTGACATCATAGCTTCCTGGCAGGGGGTTTCCTGATGGTCCTCTCCAGTCTAGGCTAGGTGTAAGCAGTACTAGCAAGATCTTTTGAAGGGGAGGCCACTTGTGGAGCACTGTTTACTAACCTGTTATTGGGCAGACAAGTTGCAGAATAGGTGTAAATTTCCATACACTCAGGGAATCAGAGATTTTAAATTAGGTTTTTGTTTATAGTCATGAGCAGGTCAGAGAGGTGATATGGGATTTTCATCATATTCCTCACAATGATAAAAGCCTGAAAGGTTTTGAATCTAACCGGACTAACACTTGTTTTTCCTTAAATGGGTGTTGGTCCCTCAGACAGAGAATAAAAACAAGCTTTGGGGGAGCCCCTAGGAACATAACACCCCCAGAATTTCCGATATCCTTACTTTCACTTCGGGAAAGGAGTCCCACGATTGGCTGCCAGTTCACTAATGGCGTTCTAATGGCATGGCGTTCCAGTGGCTGGCGCCAAGGACGCAGCCATGGCCCACGTGACCACCCAGCAGCCAATCGCAGGACTCCCAGCCCAGGATCGGGTTCTGGGGGGTTATGTTTGGGGGGCTCCTGCATTTTGGATGCCCCCCGAGCTTGTTCTTATTTGTTGTCTGCGGGACCAACACCCGTTAAAGAAAAAACAGGTGTTGGTCCGGTTTAATATCGGTATAGAATGGATGCTTTACACAGAACTGGACATTGTATAAAGTAGGATGGTCTAAAGAGGCTTGATGGGGTCCGGGATCCCATAGCAGTCAGATTTCATCTTTTTTTAATGCATTGACTAACTGAATTCTAAAGCGGAGTTGCCAAGCCAAGTGGAACCAGTACCCTGATGATTAGCTTTCCCACAGGTTAATAGTGATAATAGGAAAGTGCTATCGTAGCATAAGTTATGATAGAAATTAATTTCAAAAACCTTGTTTATTGAAAAACTAAAAGGCAGCTGCTGTTACATTGTAAGCTGACTGATGCACCTGAGACAGGGGTTCCCAGCTTTTATTCATCAAGTGCCAATTCCCATTCTCCGGTTATATCAAATACCACCTAGGTGGTGCTTGTGAGTTGTCAGTTGCATAAAACACACAAAGCAAACACCTTTTTGTGTAGTTCTTTACTTGGATTCATGAAATCAGGCTTGGGGAAAATTTAGATTTTGGATGGTGTACAGAACAGTGAGCAGCCTGGCAAGATCTCTAGTACCACTGCCACTAGGCATTAGATTGGGTTGGGGTACAGGATAAGGCAGCAGCCTTGTCAAGAACCACCTTACAGGATCTCTAGTACCGGTTGGGAACCCCTGGTCTAGGCATCATATTGGGTTGGGGTACCCCTAGTGGTCCTAGTACCACTGGTTGGGAACCCCTGGTATAGGCATCAGATTGGTTTGGGGTTAAGGATAAGGCAGCAGCCTTGTCGAGAACCACCTGACAGGATCTCTAGTACTGGTTGGGAACCCCTAGTACAGGCATCAGATTGGGTTGAGGTATAGGATACAACAGCAGCCTTGTCTAGTGCAACCTGACCGGATCTTTAGTACCACTGATTGGGAAACACTAGTACAGGCATCAGATTGTGTTGGCATACAGGATAAGGCAGCAGCCTTGTCAAGTACCACCTGATGGGATCTATGGTACCACTGGTTGGGAACCCCTAGTACAGGCATCAAAATGGGTTGGGGTATAGGATACGACAGCAGCCTTGTCTAGTACCAACTGACTGGATCTCTATTACCACTGGTTGGGAACTTTTGGTATATGTGTCAGATTGGGTTGGGGTACAAGATAAGGCAGCAGCCCGGTCTAGTACCACCTGACAAGATCTCTAGTACCACCAGTGGTCCTAGTACCACTAGTTGGGAACCCCTGGTATAGGCATCAGATTGGTTTGGGGTACAGGATAAGGCAGCAGCCTTGTCGAGAACCATCTGACAGGATCTCTATTACTGGTTGGGAACCCCTAGTACAGGCATCAGATTGGGTTGAGGTATAGGATACAACAGCAGCCTTGTCTAGTACCACCTGCCAGGATCTCTAGTACCACCAGTGGCCCTAGTTACACTGGTTGGGAACCCCTGGTATAGGCATCAGATTGGGTTGGGGTACAGGATAAGGCAGCAGCCTTGTCTAGTACCGCCTGACAGGATCTCTAATACCACTGACCGGGAACCCCTAGTACAGGCATTAGATTGGTTTGGGGAACAGGATAAGGCAGCAGCCTTGTCGAGAACCACCTGACCGGATCTCTAGTACCACCAGTGGTCCTTGTACTACTTGTTGGGAACCCCTGTATAGGCATCAGATTGGGTTGGGGTACAGGATAAGGCAGCAGCCTTGTCGAGAACCACCTGACAGGATCTCTAGTACCACCAGTGGTCCTAGTACTACTTGTTGGGAACCCCTGGTATAGGCATCACATTCGGTTGGGGTACAGGATAAGGCAGCAGCCTTGTCGAGAACCACCTGACAGGATCTCTAGTACCACTGGTTGGGAACTCCTGATCTAAGGTATTTTTTATGACCCTCTCCCTTCTAAGATTTCCAACATCCTGATCAAGGAGTGTTATCAATAGATAAGAAACCAAGCCATGTTCCTGCGCACTTTGGGAATTAAAAAGTGTGTAAGAGAGATAGAGGGAAAAAAACATAGGACAGTAGGAAATAAAATATGACATTGAATGTCACATCCATATGCCAGCTCACCTGTTTAAGCAATCTATATAATGTGCCATTGTCATGCCTCCTATTGGACTTAATACTACAGCCGGCATCACAGGAAGTACTGTCAGGCTAGACCAGAAAGATCCAATAGGATCCAATAGTCGGTATGAGTTGTTTCTATAAGCAGATAGTAAAGAGGTGTTTGAGAGCGTGAAGGTGTCCAGTAGCTTGCCCTAGTGATGGACCAGACATTAGATTCTATCATACATGATGATGGTTGAAAGTATACTGACTCTCTGTATCTATCTGTGGTGTGTGTGTGTGTGGGGGGGGGGTCTGCTGATGGTCCTGGTCACCTTATCTGAGAGGGTAAATGAGATGGGAGAGGTAAAATGGGAGCCTGTGGAGTGTCGGATAGTCTGATCCCCTCAGCGTTCCCCATTGCGGATTAAGTTACGAGAAGTCTCCGGCGAGTGCTCAGCAGAATGGCAGTGTCAGCACGGCCATGTACAGCTATATGGATTCCCGGCTCTGCACACTGCAGCCCAGCTCTGATGGGGGGGGGCATCGATTAAGCGACTAGAACTTTTACTCAGGTTAACCACTTCATCAATACTTTCTAGGTAACCATAAATCAAGGTGTCCCTCTGCATTTCACACTGACACTGCTTTGCATATCGTCACATTTACTGGAAGAGGACATCACCTTCCAGCGCAGGCCGGCTGCCATAGCCGCCATGCAAAGTGCTCCTCCACCTTCAGGTGACTTTCCCCACCATGTGCCCTTGTGTCTGCCTTCCATGTGCCTTCTATTTCCCCAGCCTCTGAGTGCTCCAACCTATCAAATAAGCCCTTAAAGTGGACCAAAACCCAGGATTTTGACTATCCTGGAATTTGGTCCTTTCCCCGGGGCACCCCGATCGGGGATGCCCTGCTGTTTGTTAGCCCCCAGATCGCCGAGCACAACACACCTCTTCCCAGTTCTACAGCGCATGTGTGGCCGCTCATCCAATCAGCGAGCCGCTGATGCCACGCCGACCAGCATCTAAGGCCAGCGGCTTCGAGCGCCCTGGCGGCCGCACTTCCATCTAACTGGTGCTGGCACACTCCCTGCTATAGGGATAACGGGGATGCGGCCGTGACTCGCGCATGTGCCGCTGGACCGGGAAGCAAGGTAGGTATACGGGGCGACCTGGGGGGTTTCACACAGCTGGGCATCCCGATTTTGGTTGCCCCGGGGGGAGGGAATCAATCGGCCTGTGAATCTTAAAGATTCCCGGACCGATCACGCTGGGTTTTGGTCTACTTTAAAGGAGCACTCTAGATAGATAGATAGATAGATAGATAGATATGAGATAGATAGATAGATAGATAGATAGATAGATAGATAGATAGATAGATAGATATGAGATAGATAGATAGATAGATAGATAGATAGATAGATAGATAGATAGATATGAGATAGATAGATAGATAGATAGATAGATAGATAGATAGATGATAGATGCATATGAGATTATAGAAAGATAGATAGATAGATAGATAGATAGATAGATAGATAGATAGATAGATGATAGATAGATAGATAGATAGATAGATAGATAGATAGATAGATAGATAAATATGGGATAGATAGATAGATAGATAGATAGATAGATAGATAGATATGAGATAGATAGATAGATAGATAGATAGATAGATAGATATGGGATAGATAGATCGATAGATAGATAGATAGATAGATAGATAGATACCTTGGACTGATATACCCCTACACTGCCCCTATACCCCCCCCCCCCTCTATACTGCCCCAACTAAAAGGACAATTAGAATCTATGGATTTCAAACCCATATACTGCCCCTTACTGCCTCTATACCTCTCCAACTCCCAACACCACTGGACCATTGTACACACAATCCTGCCCCTATAACGCAACCCCCCCCCCCCCATTTTTTATTCCCTTCTGCTTTGGCAATGCTAAATGTTTTTTTTTGGACCTGCCAATAAAGCTCTTCTGAATTGGATAGATAGATAGATAGATAGATAGATAGATAGATAGATAGATAGATGATGATAGATAGATAGATAGATAGATGATAGATAGATAGATAGATAGATAGATAGATAGATAGATAGATAGATAATAGATAGATAGATAGATAGATAGATAGATGATAGATAGATAGATAGATAGATAGATAGATAGATAGATAGATATGAGATGATAGATAGATAGATAGATAGATAGATAGATAGATAGATAGATAGATAGATAGATATGAGATAGATAGATAGATAGATAGATAGATAGAAGATGATAGATAGATAGATAGATAGATAGATAGATAGATATGAGATGATAGATAGATAGATAGATAGATAGATAGATAGATAGATAGATAGATAGATAGATAGAATAGATAGATATGATATAGATAGATAGATAGATAGATAGATATGAGATAGATAGATAGATAGATAGATAGATAGATCGATATGAGATGATAGATAGATATAAGATAGATAGATAGATAGATAGATAGATAGATAGATAGATAGATAGAATAGATAGATATGATATAGATAGATAGATAGATAGATAGATAGATAGATAGATAGATAGATAGATATGAGATAGATAGATAGATAGATAGATAGATAGATAGATAGATATGAGATAGATAGATAGATATGAGATAGATAGATGATAGATAGATAGATAGATAGATAGATAGATAGATAGATAGATAATAGATGGATAGGTAGATAGATAATAGATAGATAGATAGATAGGCCCCACCTCATTCTCTGGGCATTCTCTGCCCTGGGCAACCCTCTATGCAGGACTCAGGGCTGTGCAGTAACCAGGACTAGGGATTGTCAGCCATTTGCAGCCAGGACCACCGGGAGAGACTTTATTTATACAAATTCAAATTCAAAAGAGCTTTATTGGCAGGTCCAAAAAAAACATTTAGCATTGCCAAAGCAAAAGGGAGTAACAGATGGGGGGGGGGGGGGGTGCGTTATAGGCGCAGGATTGGGTGTACAATGGTCCAGTAGTGTTGGGAGTTGGAGAGGTATAGAGGCAGTAAGGGGTTGGGCGGGATTAAGGGGCAGTATATGGGTTTGAAATCCATAGATTCTAATAGTCCTTTTAGTTGTGGCAGTATGCTCTTCTCAGTTGATGGCAGGTGGAGACATATAGGGGGCAGTATAGAGGTGGGGTATAGGGGCAGTATAGAGGTGGGGTATAGGGGGCAGTATAGAGGTATATCAGTCCATTGTGTCGCATGCTCCTCTCAGTTGATGGCAGGTGGAGACATATAGGGGGCAGTATAGAGGTGGGGTATAGGGGCAGTATAGAGGTGGGGTATAGGGGGCAGTATAGAGGTATATCAGTCCATTGTGTCTCATGCTCCTCTCAGTTGATGGCAGGTGGAGACATATAGGGGGCAGTATAGAGGTGGGGTATAGGGGCAGTATAGGGGTATATCAGTCCATGGTCTCTTATGTTCCTCTCAGTTGGTGGCAGGTGGAGACATATTGGGCGGCTATTTGCAGGGTGGGCTCCTCTTCTCCCAGCAGGATGTGGAGTTTCCTCTCATCATCTATGGAGGTGAAATCCGGGATGAGGGTGGAGAGTCTCTGGAAGGGCCCCCTGGTGGATTCATATTTGCTGCAGTGTAGCAGGAAGTGGGCCTCATCCTCCAGGGCCCCCTGCTCACAGTGCCGGCACAATCGGCTCTCCCGTGGCTTGTATGTCTGTCTGTGGCCCGTCTCCATCTCCAGGCTGTGGGTTATCGGTCTATAGAGACTCAGGGTCTGCCTGTGTTTGGGGTGGTGCAGCCTCTCCAGGTATGGGGCCATGGTGTTGTCCCTCTTTAGTGATTGGTAGATGGTAAGTTTATTTACCTTTTTCTTTCTTTTCTCCATGTCAATTTTTCTATTATTTGCTTCAATCTTTCATCTGTTCGATCTGTATTATTTCTTTGTTTCTATCATGTATTCATTCTCATTCTTTGTGTCATGTATTCATTCTCATTCTGTCTGTCATTTATTCATTCTCATTCTTTCTGTCATTCATTCTATACTTTTTGTTTTCTTTCTGTCATTCTTTCTTTCTGAGATTTTTCCATCTATTCTTTGTTTGTCTTTAATCTATCCTTTCTTGTTTCCTTTCTTTTTCTTTCTCTTTTTGTCATTTCTTCTATCCATTTTGTCATGCTATTACTTTATTCTTTATTTCTCTATCTTTCTTTGTGTCATTCCTTCTATTTCTTATTTTTTCTATACTTTCATGGCTGTCTTCGGCTCCCTGGTTTCTCTCCGATACTCCCCATGTCTATCTGCACCCCCAGGTCTCTCTGGCTCTTCTAGGATTCTCCCATATCGCTCCAGCTCTCCCATGTCTCTCCAGCTCTTCCATGTCTCTCCAGCTCGCCCAAGTCTCTTATGTCTCACTGGCTCTCCCATGTCTCTCCGTCTCTTCCATGTCTCTCCAGCTCTCCCAGGTCTCCCCCGTTGCTCTTCCCCTGTCTCCCCTTTGTCTCCCTAGCTCCTCCATGACTTTTGGGCTCTCCCATGTCTCACAGGCTTCTCTAGGCCTCTCTGTCTCTTGCATGCCTCTCTACTTCTGGGGTCTCCTATATCTCTCTGGCTCTCCCAGATCTCTCCCTTGTCTGTCCAGCTCTCCTAGGTCTCTCCCATGTCTCTGTGGCTCTTCCAGGTCTCTCCCATGTCTCTCTGACTTTCCCAGGTTTTTCCCATATCTCTCCAGCTCTCCCAGATCTCTCTTATATATCTCCGGCTCTCCCAACTCTACAGGTCTCCCTGCTCCCCCAAGTCTCTTCCTTCTCTCTCTAGCTCTCACAGGTCTCTCCCATGTTTCCCCGGCTCTTCCAGGTCTCTCTTAAGTCTCTCCAGCTCTTGCAGGTTTCTCTTATGTCCCTCTAGCTCTCCCAGGTTTCTCTTATTTCTCTCTGGCCCTCCCATGTCTCTCCAGCTCTTCCAGGTCTCCCCCATGTCTCTTCCCAGGACTCTCTGTCACCCCTTTATATCTCCCTAGCTCCTCCATGTCTCTTGGGCTCTCCCGTGACTCCCTGGCTCGTGTTTGCCTCTCCGTCTATCCAGCTCTCTCCTGCCCACCCCCAGGTCTCCCTCCGGTTCTCCCATGTCTCTCCAGGCTCTTTTCTCCCATTTCTCTTTGGCTCCCCTGTATTTCTCTGTCTCCCACATGTCTCTTTGGCTTTCCTACTGTAAGTCACTTCAGCTCTCCCGTGTCTCTCCAGCTCTCCCAGGCCACCCCCATGTCTCTCTGGCTCTCCCAGGTCTCACCCTTGTCTGTCCAGCTCTCCCAGGTCTGTCCCATGTCTCTGTGGCATTCCCATGTCTCTCTGGCTTTCCCAGGTCTTTCCCATGTCTCTCCGGCTCTTCCAGGTCTCTCTTATGTCTCTCCAGCTCTCCCAGGTCTCCCTGGTTCTCCCACATCTCTCCCTTCTCTCTCTAGCTCTCACAGGTATCTCCCATGTCTCTTCAGCTCTCCCAGTTCTCTCCCATGTCTCTAAGGCTCTCCCAGGCCTCTCCCATGTGTCCCTCAGGCTCTCCCAGGTCTCTCTCATGTCTCTCAGCCTCTCCCAGGCCTCTCTCATGTCTCTTAGGCTCTCCCTGGTCTCACTCATGTCTCTCAGACTCTCCCTGGCCTCTCTATTTCTCCCATGTCTCCCAGGTCTCTCCATTTCTCCCATGTCTCCCAGGTCTCTCCATTTCTTCCATGTCTCCCAGGTCTCTCTCATGTCTCTCCAGGTCTCCAAGGTCTCTCTCATGTCTTTAAGGCTCTCCCAGGCCTCTCCCATGTGTCCCTCAAGCTCTCCCAGGTCTCTCTAATGTCTCTCAGCCTCTCCCAGGCCTCTCTCATGTCTCTCAGGCTCTCCCTGGTCCTGCTCATGTCTCTCAGACTCTCCCAGGCCTCTCTATTTCTCCCATGTCTCCCAGGTCTCTCCATTTCTTCCATGTCTCCCAGGTCTCTCTCATGTCTCTCTGGGTCTCCGAGGCCTCTCTCATGTCTCCCAGGTCTCTCATGTCTCTCCGGGTCTCCCAGCTTTCTCTCTTGTCTCTCCGGCTCTGCCAGGTCTCTCTCATGTCTCTCCGGGTCTCCCAGGTCTCTCTCATGTCTCTCTGGGTCTCTCTCATGTCTCTCATGTCTCCCTGGGTCTCCCAGGTCTCTCTCTTGTCTCTCCGGCTCTCCCAGGTCTCTCTCATGTCTCTCCGGCTCTCCCAGGTCTCTCCATTTCTTCCATGTCTCCCAGGTCTCTCTCATGTCTCTCCGGGTCTCCCAGCTCTCTCATGTCTCTCCAGGTCTCCTGGGTCTCTCTCATGTCTCTCCGGGTCTCTCATGTCTCTCCGGGTCTCTCAGCACTTTCTCATGTCTCTCCGGGTTTCCCAGCTCTCTCCCAGGTCTCTCCGGGTCTCCCACCTCTCTCTCATGTCTCTCCAGGTCTCCTGGGTCTCTCGCATGTCTCTCTGGCTCTCCTAGGTCTCTCTCATGTCTCTCCAGGTCTCCTGGGTCTCTCGCATGTCTCTCCGGGTCTCTCATGTCTCTCTGGGTCTCCCAGCACTTTCTCATGTCTCTCCGGGTTTCCCAGCTCTCTCCCAGGTCTCTCCGGGTCTCCCAGCTCTCTCTCATGTCTCTCCGGGTCTCTCAGCACTTTCTCATGTCTCTCCGGGTTTCCCAGCTCTCTCCCAGGTCTCTCCGGGTCTCCCACCTCTCTCTCATGTCTCTCCAGGTCTCCTGGGTCTCTCGCATGTCTCTCTGGCTCTCCTAGGTCTCTCTCATGTCTCTCCAGGTCTCCTGGGTCTCTCTCATGTCTCTGTGGGTCTCCCAGCACTTTCTCATGTCTCTCCTGGTTTCCCAGCTCTCTCCCAGGTCTCTCCGGGTCTCCCAGCTCTCTCTCATGTCTCTCCGGGTCTCTCATGTCTCTCTCATGTCTCTCCAGGTCTCCTGGGTCTCTCTCATGTCTCTCCGGGTCTCTCTCATGTCTCTCCGGGTCTCTCTCATGTCTCTCCAGGTCTCCTGGGTCTCTCCGGGTCTCCCAGCTCTCTCTCATGTCTCTCCGGCTTTCACGTTTCCATGTTCTTGTTCATGTTGTGTATTTGGGGGGAGTTTGCCGGCAGTGGAGGCAGCTGGATGCAGTTAGGGGGTAGAAGGCGCTCGGCAGTAGGAGCCCGGCTGATTGCTCAGTAATTCCTCTTAAGCTGCTGAGATATTACCTTAATATTTAATAGGATAATTTCTTATCCCCCGGGCTACGTGCGTGGAGCGGGCGCACAGGGACGCAGCATGGGGTGAGCGGGGCCGTGCAGGGGGTGACGGGTCGGGCGCAGGGAATTTACTGATAAATCCGCTGGAATGTTGGCAATTACAGGGGGGGTCTGTCATGGATTCCCATCCAGTGTCTCCATCAATCCCATCCTATAGAGTCTCATCCCAGACTCCCCACTGTGCCGGGCTAATGGAGAACACACGGCCAGCGCTGACTCTGATTGGTGGAGCATCTTGTTTTGCTGAGGGAGACATAGCTGAGGGGACAATATTGGGGTGGTCCTAAATGTTCACAGACCCCCAACCTGAACACCCTGACTTTATATTTTATACCTGTAGGTCTAATAAAAAATCATAATACATTTATAATATGTTTATTTATATAGTGCCAACATATTATTATTATTGTTTATTTATATAGCACCATCATCTTCCGTAGCGCTGTACAAAGTAGTAATTACAGACATGGTATAACATACAGTACACAGACTATTTAGTTTACAATGAATATTCTGACTACAAGATACAATAGGAGAGAGAGCCTGGCCCCTGAGGAGCTTACAGTTTAAAGGATAAGGGATGGAGATGACGGGGAACGATCACACACAGTCAGTATTGAGCTTTGTGACATGTGCCCTTTACAGAATTAAGCCAGATTGTATGCTTGTCCGAATAGGTGGGTTTTAAGGGCACCTTTGAAAGCTTTGAGGATTGGGGAGTGGCGGATTGGGTGGAGGAGGACATTCCGGAAGATTGGAGTAGCACGTGAGAAGTCCTGGAGGCGGGCATGTTATGCAGCACTTTACAATCAGAGAATGTATGCCCATACAAGTTCAACTAAATAAAAGGTTCAAGTGTAAAATGTATTCATTTCATCTTTACCCACCGGATCCAGCAGGGTGAGCACTATGCAGCTTTTTCATGGAGGAAATCATTCTTGGGGCCAACAGCGGGAGTCATTCTTGGGCCCCACCAGAGGAAATCATTCTTGGAGCCACCAAAGCAAATCATTCCTGAGGCCACCAGAGGAAATAATTCTGGGGCCACCAGAGGAAATCATCCTTGGGGCCATAGGGAAACCCGGGACAAAGAATTATCTATGATTAAGGGCGTTTTTCAGCCCGAAACGCGTTAGAGGCTGCTAGGACTGCTTGATGTTTTTACCGCTGGCTTTTTTCTTGGATACTTTTAAAGGACAGCAATAAAAGCTATATTTTAGGAGTGCGGACCCTTTTTCTCTTTTTCCAAACCCGGGACAATGCCTGGTGGGCGGCACTGCTTTGGGGCCAATTGGGCGGCTGCTTTTAACACCCTCATTCAATCCTTGCCCCCTTAGTCTCCATCTCAGCCGCCTGTACCCACAAGACAAGGAACCCCAGCCCCCAATGCTATAGCCCTGGCATCATGGTTGGGGTGCCTGAGCAAGGATGTTTCGGCCGACCAGGGGCTGGTAAAATCCAGGGCTGATTTTTGGCCCCAGTCTGCCACTGGGGGCAATTGTGGCCTAGAGTTATGGGAAGTGGGCTTGTGGCCGGAAGGTGACAGGTGCGATTCCCGGCCATGGAACATGACTGAAGTGCCCTTGAGCAAGGCATCTAACCCCCAGTTGCTCCCTGGGCACCGAGTTTAGGGTGTCCCACCGATCCGGGCACATGTGCACTTCACTGCCGGTTAGTGTGTCATTCACCTATGTGTGATCACTAATATAGTGTTTATTGACTATTGTGTTCATGGAAAAGTGTTTGCATTAGCGCCCAATGGCCAGTATTTGCACTGTTACACTGCTTGGGGCCAACCAGAGGAAATCACTCTTGAGAGCCACCCAATAGGATGTATAAATATAAAGTGTGATGTTTATTAACCAAATGACATATGGAATAAGTAACCGAACATCCCAGACAGACTACGGTGTTAGCTTTACTGCCCTGATGGTGAGCATGGCTCACTGCCTGGGGCGCACCAGAGGACCTTATGATGCTCTGGTGGGCCAGTCCAACACTGTTTACGACGCCTGGGGTTCTTCCATAAAGTGAACCAAAACCCACAGAGATCGGCCCAGAAATCTATAAGATTCCCTGGCTGATTGATTACTTCCCCCTGGGGCTTTCGAAATCGGGATGACCTGTGTGAACCCCCCTAGGTCGCCCATAAACTCACCTTCTTTCCAGATCCAATGGCACATGTGCGAGCAGCGGCTGCATCCCCTCCGTCCCTCTAGCAGGGCGCATGCTCGCACCAGGCATTTGTGAATGGCCGCCATGGGCATGCTCCCTGTTAGGGGATAGTGGGGGATCCACTTGTCTTAGACGAAGAGGTGGGAGCAGATCCTAGCGTGCTGACTGGATGAGAGGCCGTCCATGAGCTGTAAGACCGGGAAGAGGTAAGTTCGTTCGGTCAACCTGGGGGGATTCACACAGAGGGGCATCCCCGATCGGGATACCCCAGGGACAAAGACCAAAACCCAGGATAGTAAAAATCCTGGGTTTTCGTCCACTTTAAAGTGGAACAAAACCCAGAGTTTTCACTTCCCTGGGTTTGGTTCCTTGCCCCCGGGGTGTCCTGAACTGGGATGTAACACCGTGTGAAACCCTCCAGATCGCCCTGAACAAATCACCTAGCCACTGGCCTATAGAGCATGCGCGGGCTCCCGTTCAATCAGAGCCGTGATTAAGTTGTCCAGCGACGACGAAACGCGTTGGGCGGGGCTTGCACTGTGAAGAGATACAACGTAGCTACTGAGGAGAGAAGGCAGCGAGCGCTCCCGCTGTCCGGCGGCCGAGGAGGCGGTGAGGAGACACGCAGCTGCATGCTTGATTCAAATCACACAGAGGAGTAACGTGGGTGAAAGCATAAGAGGTCTTCACAAGCGCTCTGTATTACTATTTGAATCCTGAGTTTTTGAATGCGTTTTATTCTGTGAATGCTGGTAAGCCTAATAAAAACTAGCAGGTGCTTTGAAATTTTAAAAGGGTATTATGCTATGTGCTTTTATCTTTATCCCTGAGATTATATGTTTGGAAAGGCGGATTCTTAAACAACTTTGGATAAATAAGGAGGATACAATTATTACAACACATTCCCAGTATACTTTACAATTGGTCTGGAATAACACAAACAAGTTGTAACATCTTAAAGAGGACCCTAATCATATTGCAAGCGATTGATTGGCAATCTGGTACGTGTATTTAAGATATGGTGATGGAAGTGTGCACAAAAGTCTGATTTTAAGTCACATCTGAGGTGGACACGCTTTGGCAAAAGGAACTTTTAATTATCTTCCGCGGAGTTATGTGGTGATTCACTTATAGAGAATAACATTTGATACAAAGATAGACTGATCCAACAAAGTCTTAACCACTCCAGCGTGAATTTTTTATCATATCCATTATAGCAGATATATTCTAACAGAAGTGGATTAACTTGTTTAAATACAGCGCGGTGTTGATGAAAATATTTTATATCTTTTCATATGTGAACGTGCATGTGTAATGTTCGGCAAACAGCTCTGTTTACATGCCGGGCTTGAGCAATCTAAATGGTTCGGGGCGGGAGCACGCTCACAGCCCGAAGATGCTGCAGGTGAGTGTTGGTTGTGGTGCCCTGATGGGGGGGGGGGGTTACAGAGATTGGGATGCCCAGTGGCCAGCCCTGGAATCTGTTAGAATCTCAGGGGCATGCTACGAGGGTTTTGTTCTGCTTTAAAAGGAAATAAAAGCAGCGGTTTGTTCACCTGCTAAGGAGTTCAGGAAGTAACTCAGCAAAAGTAGGCCATCATTTAGCGAGAGGCGTCGGGGAGATGTGACACAGCAGTAATTACCAGCCTCCCGCCAGCCTTCCGAGGACGAGCGCTAAATGCGTCCGGAACAATAACCTAAATCACCGCCACGCCGGTGCTCATCAGACGCTGCTTTTAGGTAGAAGAAGCGTTCTCCTCCGCCCGGCCTGGAACTGTCCCTGCCGTGCTGGGGATGCTCATTTACTGCTCGCCGCGCTTATTTCCTGCAAAATGCCGCTGATTATCTCTGAGGGCTCCAAGCGGAGCATGGCCTGCAATAATGATGGCCATGCCCGCCCCCGCCACAGTCCTCCTAACTGACAAAGCGCTGCGGCAAGCTAATACTAATATATACATACCTAACAACTTTTCAGGGTGGAAAGAGAGACATCTGTTAAATTAAGCCACACCCCCTCATTGATTAATAGGATGTAACAGTTACAACAATAGAAACACAAGGAATAGGCAAATTAATCATTTATTTCTGCATATCTGCACGTTACACCTCAAAGAGAGACAATATGTAAATGAAGCCACACCCCTAATTGAGGGATAGATGAAGCCACGCCCCCATTGAGGGATGGATGAAGCCACACCCCCTCATTGACGGATGGATAGGGGATAGGATGTAACAGTTACAACAATAAAAACACTTTAAATAGGCAAATGAATCATTTATTGATGCAGATCTGCATGTTACACCTCAAAGAGGGACAAATGAGGACAACGAGGGACGGGGGGACATGGACTCAAAAGAGGGACAGTATATATATATATATATATATATATATGTATATATATGTATATATATGTATATATAGATATATATCGTCAATATATCTGACGAACAAGGCCCTAGAGTCTTATAGAACTTTTAATAAGTGGCTTATTATTCCATTCAAAATGGACCAAAACCCACAGCCATCGACCATGGAATCTATGCAATGTCAGGGCCGCTTGATTCTTTAAAGTGGACCAAAACTGGCCCTGGAGTCTTTTCGTTTAGACTTAGGCTAAGTACCTTTCCTCGGAACATCCCGATTCGGCCCCACTGTGTGAAATCCGCAGTTTGGCAAACATATGTTTTGGCAAACATATCTATCCGCCGGTCCAATGTTGCATGTGCGGGCTGTGGCCAGGCTCCACTATACCTTTACCTAGGCGTGTGCCCACACTAGGTGTTTGTAAATGGCTGGTGTGGGCATGCCCCCAGCCAGCGAGGAGGTGGCCAGGGGTGTTCTTGGCTCTATTCGCTGATTGGCTGCGCTCCTGCGCATGTGCCATTAGATGGGGAATTGAGTCTATGTAAGTGGGAACAGTATCCCTGGTGCTGTGAGTAAAAGGACATTTTTAGGTGCCTTGATAGTTGATAGTGGACCGAAACCCACCCTGGAGTCTATCAGAGCAGGCGTACTCGCTCCACCCTGGGACACCCCGATCGGGGGGGCCTTGCTGTGTGAAACCCCCCAGGTGGTCCGAAAACTCACCTTCGTTCCCGGTCCAACTGCGCATGCGCAAGCAGCAGCCGCATCCGCGCTATGACTTTAGCAGGGCGCGTGCCAGCACCAAGCATTTGTGAATGGCTGGCATGGGCACGCTCCCTGTTAAAGGGTAGCAGGGGATGCGGCCGCCAGCACGCTCGGATGTAGATGAATGCTTTGCATCCAAACACTAATGGTCTCGCATTAGTTCCTGGATAAAGGGGCTCGAGCGGATCTGAGAGCGCTGATTGGATGAGAGAGCTGTGCATGTGCCATAGGACCAAGGAAGGTTAAGTGAGATCGGGCGACCTGGGGAGTTTCACACAGCGGGGCACCACCGATCGGAGTGCCTGGGTGGCAAAGACCAAAACCCAGGATAGTCAAAATCCTGGGTTTTGGTCCACTTTGAACTCCACTTGGAGGCCATCAACCATTATTTCAAGCCCCCCCTGTTATGGCTACAAGGTAGCAGCACTAACTCCAAGTAGTTCACCCTATAGGGATTCTATGGGTCAGTCTCTGAGCTAAGCAGGTGGCCACGTTGGTGCATGCGCAGCACTTCCCAGCCCTGACATAAGGATAAATATTGAGTCGACTTTGAAGAGTTTCCCCTTTAATTGGCGGCAATCTCCGGGGAACTATTTATTATTCAAGGTGATATTTTCCCGAAATGCCAGTCGCCTTGTATTCTGGACGCAACAAGCGCGCCCGGTGCGTAAACAAAACTGACCTTTGGAGGAAAGAGCGTTCCTCTAATTAAATGGAGGTCAGGTGTCATTTATAGAGGAGGTGCGGCCAACCCCTTCCTGACACTTCAAACATGGGAGACAACAAAGCCGGCACTTTTTCAGGTCGACAAAAGCTGTGGGATCATTTGGAGATTCAGAAAACACATAACAGGGATGCACACTTTCTAGAGTCTTTCTACTTTACGTGTCATACTCTGGCCCAGGGGCCAAATCTGGCTTGCAGTGTCATCAGATTTGGCCTACGAGTCTTCCCTATCCTCCCCTTCCCATGCTGTTATCTATGACAGGGCTGGGGCGGTTAAACCAGGCACACGTCCGCACACTTACTGCCCAGTGCCGCTTAGTCCTCGAGAGGCTAGTTAACAAGTCTGTCCTGCGGCCCGGATTGCACTTCTCCTTTGCAGGCCGTTGAGAGTCCAGGACGGGGCTTTGATGTAAAAACCCTGGTGCATTTTTCATCTGGAATGTAGATGAACGCTTTTCATCCAAACACTCTTTGGTGTTTTACACTTGGTTTCTTATTGTGCCACAGTCCATATGGAGTTTTCTCCGCTGTTCTAGGAAAGAGTCTGTTTTGCAAATAAGCGGCTGTCATTGCTGCTTCACCCCAGTATTTTTGTGGTAGTCCAGAGTCTGTCAGCATACATCTGATACATTCAGTCAGAGTTCTGTTCTTTCTTTTAACTACCCCATTTTGCTCTGGTGTGTATGGGGCTGATTTTGATGCTGTATTCCGTTCAGCTTTAAGTACCGTTGTACTTTGTGTCTTGTGAATTTACCTCCATTATCACTTTAAGTATGAGTTTTCCTCTGAAATTGGTTACCTGTCTTTACTACATAGTCATGTATTTTGTCAAGAACTTCACTCTTGTTTTGCATTAGATAAGGTACTGTGTGTATCTTAAATAGTGATCTATGAAAGCCATTATGTACCTGTTGCTTCCAGGTGTAGGTGGGTTTAGGGGACCACATACATCACTGTGAACTAAGTCAAGTGGTCTTAAAGCTCTATTCTGAGGAAGTGTTGCTCCTGTAGCTTTGGATTTGATGCAACATTCACACTTAAAGTGGATCAACACCCAGTATTTTCACTATCCTGGGTTTTGGTCCACTTCCGATCAGGGTGCCCCGCTGCGTGAAACCCCCCAGATCGCCCTAAAAAACTCGCCTCACCCCGCTCCTACGCGAGCGCTCATCCAATCAGAGCACTCAGAGGCCGCATCTCATGCATCCCTCTAACAGGGAGCGCGCCCGCGCCGGCCATTCACAAACGACCGGCGTGGGTGCACTCCCTGCTAGACAGAAGCACGAGATGCGGCCACGGCTCGCATATGCGCAGTTGGAACGGGGATAAGGTAAGGTTTCTGGGCGTCCTACAGGGTTTCACACAGCGGGGCATCCCAATTTCGGATGCCCCGCAGGGAGGGATCTGATCGGCCCGGAAATCTTATAGATTCCTGGGCTGATCCCCCCTGGGTGTTGGTCCACTTTAACAGTAACTGGACAAGGGGATACTGTCAGATCCGTTGTCAGATTCCTCTTTTGCAGTTCCTGTATGCATTCTGGGTTCCTGTGACCTAAACGCCTGTGCCATATGTGTGTACAGTCATTGTATTTATGAGTGCATAGTCTTGCCTTTTCCCTCACTGCGTTGAGGTGATATAGATGGTCATCCAGCTTGGCACTCGCTATGGTCTGCTTGCCGTCCAGGGTAGAACAATTGTCACCGTGGAATTTTACAGGGAGTCCTTTGGCTGTCAGATGTTTCACAGATAAGAGTCCTCCTTCTAGATCAGAACCATAGAGCACATACTTCACTGGTATGGCTATATTGTGTCCCGCATCATTGGGGCATACAAGGGTTTCATGCCCGTATCCCTCTGCATGTATTTTACTTCCATCTGCAAGGTAAATAGTCTCTTTGTTATTCAGATCTAGTTCTGTGAAAAAGCTTCTATCACTTGTCATGTGACTCGTTGCCCCCGAGTCAATGCACCAGTCTCGAAATGTATGATTGCCTGTCACTTTAAATGTGGCATTCCGATCCCCTTAACGTGGATCAGAGATTATGGATTTGACTTTCTGTTTAGTATAAGAGGGATGCTGTCTCATTTGCTCTTCTTTCCATATAGTACAGTCTCTATGTATCCCTGTTTGTTGCACCTCTGGTTTCCTTCCTGTGTATCTTTGTGTCTGTAGCTTTAAGAGCAGTTCTGGTGCTGGTTTCTGTGTAGTCATGCGCAAGCTCCTTTCTTCGCTGATACTCATCTATGAGCCTGGTCTTTACAAATGCTATTGTCAGATCTGTCTCAGGCGGTGTCTCCTGCGCATTGATCACTGCGGTGTATGTATCGGGTAAGCTGCACAACAACATGGCGGCGATGTGACTGTTTGTTATATTCTCACCAACTCATCTGAGTTGTGCGATTACTTCCAGCATGGTACTTATGTGCTCCTGCATGTCCTGCTATCTGCTAAGCCTCATTCTGTAAAGCTTCCTTAGCAGAAACAACTAGCTGTTCAAACTGGATCTCTCATGAAGTATTTTCAGTACATCCCACATGCCTTACTGTATTCTCACTGCATATGTGAATAAGCTGACTGTCTTCCACTAGTAAGCTTATGGTGGCCCGTGTCTGTCTGTTTTTCCTGTCCACAGTCTCTCTGTAGTGATAACCTCCCACAAGTCATCTCTGGATAAATAAATTTACACTTTAAACTTTCATAGCTGATAATTGTCATTATTCAGCTTGGCAACTGAGAGTTTAAGCTCTGAGATGCTGGCTATTCACCCTCCTTATATATAAGAACAGTATAACTTGTAGATAGGAGATGGCTGTGTGGAAGCTTTTTTACATCGATCTCTGCGCCGCCCACGCTGTCTCCCGTTCTGAGCTTTGCCCTCCTCAGATAAATAAATTAACACTTTAAACTTTCATAGCTGATAATTGTCATTATTCAGCTTGGCAACTGAGAGTTTAAGCTCTGAGACGCTGGCCATTCACCCTCCTTATATATAAGAACAGTATAACTTGTAGATAGGAGATGGCTGTGTGGAAGCTTTTTTACATCGATCTCTGCACCGCCCACGCTGTCTCCCGTTCTGAGCTTTGCCCTACTCAGCCGCATTTGGTCATTTGGCTTTATCCCATTGCTGTGTCTTCATCCGGTCACTGGGACCATAACCTGTTGCAGAGTGTGAGTGCTGGATACAGCGGGGTCAAATCCAGATAGACATTAGTGGTATAACAGGAACTTGCTTTACTGGAGCACAAATGCACTAAGAGAACGTCACCTTACATGGTGGCTTAGAAAAGAAAGACAGGAAGAGAGAACTAGCAGTGATAGAGATTACAGCTTGATATACAGGAAGTAATAACAAAGCAGAAAAATATGTAGAAAATCTAAAGTTGCGCATTGGTAACAGCGCCATCTAGTGTCACAACCTGCAATGCACTCTAGCATAGACTAAGCTGGAAGTGTGTTGTACAGTTTCTCCAACAACATGGTGGCTAATACAGACAACAAAAAGGAGTCATAGAGCTTCCCCATTATACAGGAAACACAACGTGCAGCAGAAAATGCACAACAGAGACTACATATAGATATATGTAACAGCGCCATCTACTGTCCTAAATGTAGACAAGCTGTAAGCTGTTGCACAGCTTCTCCAACAGGCCCTGGGATGTTTCGGATTCCAGGACTGGCTTTTTTGTGTTTTGTTCCATTTTAAAGACCTTCAAGAAAGCCCTGTCTGTTGCATTTACTCAAAGGAACTTTTTGGGGCACATCTTCTGCCTGCTGCCCTTGGAAGATTGCGGCGGGGCTTTTATCTTGGCGGCCTGTGCAGTGAGAGCAGCTCGTTGGCCCCGTCTCTTTGTTCTCCGGCGCATTATGTACTCGCACAGCGAGATGGCGGGTAATTGTCTGCTGCAGCATTACAGCGCATTACATCCGCCATTTGTACTTTGCCGAGAGAATTTCAGGACGGATCCCTTAATGTCTTGATGTGTTCCGCGGCTCGTCTGTCTCTGGCGGCCGCTCCTGCCTTGACCACTCACTCACTGCCCCCCCTCCCCGCCCTCCTCCAGGCTGTCTAGAGCGTTATCAGAGAATCAGATGTCTGGCTCTAATGATGGAGATTTTCCTGTGATGGTCGATGCAACATTTGAATGCTGTTTATTTCCAGCACTGCTCGATGACTTCTAACAGCCAAAGAGCTGAAGCAAGAGCGGCAAGAATACTTGAGTAATTGGGAGGGGCTCAGAGCAACTAAAAGGTCATTCACTGAGGGACCAGGAAACCAAAACAACACCCGTGTCTTACAAAATGGGCATTATTACGTGTGCGGGGGGGGGGGTATCCCATTTGCTGAAATGTCTTCCTTTTATTCTCATTAGTGTTGGGCAAACCCAAACTGCAAAGTTCAGGTTCGTACTAAACTTTGCGAATTCGGGTTCCCAAACCCGAACATGAACTTCAGCCAGAAGTCATTGTTCGATTTCAGCATTCGGCCATGAACCATCTTAACCTAATGATGAGCTGGCAGAAGCAGGAAGCGGCTGTACAACTCCAGTCGGGGGTTAGCATTCTTTCCAGTCAAAATGTCCACAGCTGGGACTGTTGAGCTTTCTCAGCCGCGTTTGGTAATTGGGCTTTATCCCATTGCTGTGCCTTCATCCGGTCACTGGGACCATAAATCGTTGCAGAATGTGAGTGCTGGGTACAGCGTGGTCAAATCCAGATAGACCTTACATGGTGGCTTAGAAAAGAAAGACCGGAAGAGAGAACTAGCAGTGATAGAGATTACAGCTCGATATACAGGAAGTAACAACACATCAGAAAAATACATAGATGTCTGGAAACCAACACCCGTGTCTTACAAAATGGGCATTGCTCCCTGTGCAGGGGGGAGGGGTATCCCATTTGCTGATGTTGCTCTCTAACTGAAATTTCTTCCTTTTATTCTCAATAGTGTTGGGCGAACCCAAAGTTCAGGTTCGTACCAAACTTTGCGAATTCTGGTTTCCAAACCCGAACATGGACTTCAGCCAGATTTTGGCGTTTGGCCATCAACCAGCTTAACCTAATGATTAGTTGGCAGGAGCAGGAAGCGGCTGTACAACTTACCTGAACCCCGCGACACAGTCGGCATTCTTTGCAGTCAAAATGTCCATGGCCGGGGCTTCAGAGAGATGGCCGCCCCAATGAGTGAGGACACTGGCAGCAGCTTACAATGTAAGATGTCCTCACTGATGGGGGCGGGCCTCTTTCTGATGGACATTTTGACAGAGGAAAGAATGCCAACCGGATCGTGAGGCTCAGGTAAGTTGTACAGTCGCTTCCTAGAATACTGTGTTCTGTGTACAGTTCTAGAGACCTTACCTGCAAAAATAAATGATTCAAATAGAACGTGTCCAAAGGCCGGCAACAAAAATGGTGGAAGGACCTAAACTTAAAACTTATCAGGAGAGACTCAAAGAACTTAATCTTTGTAGTCTGGAGGAAAGAAGGGAGAGAGGGGACAGTATGGAGACCTTTATATATGTGACAGGAGGGAATAAGGTTCAGGAGGGAAGTGTATTTAAGAAGAAACTGAATGATAGAACAAGGGGCCCAACCTGAAGCTAGTCGTAGGGAAGATCAGGAGCAATGCTAGAAAATATTATTTTAGTAGTAGTAGATGCCGGGAACAAACTTCCAGCATGGGTGGTATATAAATCAACAGTCACTGAATTTAAAAATGCCTGGGATAAGCCTCCATCTATCCTAAGATACAGAGAACATACAGTATACACATAAGATACAGAGAACATACAGTATACACATAAGATATAGAGAACATACAGTATACACATAAGATACAGAGAACATACAGTATATACATAAGATACAGAGAACATACAGTATATACATAAGATACAGAGAACATACAGTATACACATAAGATAAAGAGAACATACAGTATACACATAAGATACAGAGAACATACAGCATACGCATAAGATACAGAGAACATACAGTATACACATAAGATAAAGAGAACATACAGTATACACATAAGATACAGAGAACATACAGTATACACATAAGATACAGAGAACATACAGTATACACATAAGATACAGAGAACATACAGTATACACATAAGATACAGAGAACATACAGTATACACATAAGATACAGAGAACATACAGTATACACATAAGATAAAGAGAACATACAGCATACGCATAAGATACAGAGAGCATACAGTATACACATAAGATAAAGAGAACATACAGTATACACATAAGATACAGAGACCATACAGCATACGCATAGTCCCTGCCCTCCAGTGACATCATCAGTAACATGTGATGCTCCTCCTCTGGGGTAAAAAGCCCCTCTGTACCGACGGCCGAGGATTAGCAAGACCTGAGTCTGTCCTCATTACAGATGCTGGCGGGATGGCTGCAATAGTGGCATGCTCCCCGCATCAAGAAGATCACAGCCCACCTGACCAGGAGAAAGCCCTGACCCAGTGGAGCTGCAGAGAGGATGGCGTCCCATGGGACACAGATGAAGTGCCAATGATTATTTTTTTGTTGATATTTTTAACATTTTTTTAAATTTTTTGAACTTGTTATGGCTCCAAGGCTTCCCTATACCTTTTCATAGGGTAGTGATGGCTGGCGTTCCACCTTCCAGCATCGGCTGGCCCCGATCTGAAGCCTGGACCTGCAGGGCGTGGTGGTGAATGTCACGGCCAACTTACCTTCTCTCCTGTCCCTCCGTGTCTGCGGGCAGCGCGGGCGTCGGCGGCTGACGGGCTCTCTCTCTGCCCGGCAGCCGCATCCCCTGCGATGGCCGGCTCGAGAGGCATCGGCTTGAGCGACGCCAAGTGTGCCCGGCTCTTCCACTTGTCACAGCTCTCACAGCTCGGGTGTTTGCACGTGCAAGCACGGCTTTTTTAGTTTAAAAGGGCCAATAAGCTCTAATAGTACTGGTGGGAGTATGCCCTAATAATGATACTCTGGCTAATTATCCCTCAAGTTGTTCCTGGGTCAATGAGCCCCAAGCTGCCCTGGCCAATCCCCTGCGTCCAAGCACTATTTAACCATCCCCATGTCACCAGTTCACTGCCAGTGAAAGCATGCTGCTGGGTGTGATTTTCAATTCTGTTGCCGACCTTGCCCTGTTTGACCATCCTGTGATTGCCGCCTGGACCGACCTCTGCTTGTTTCTTGACCACAAATCCATCTCATTCTTTGTACTGCGTACCCGTGACCTCCTGGCTTGACCCCTGGCTCGATCCTGATTCTTCTCTTGTCTCTTCCCTTTGGTGCTGCGCTATATAGGACTGATTACCCATGTATGACCCTGACATACCCGACATCGCCCAGTCTTGCCTCGGGTTCATCCGCATTCTCCCCTGTAAGTCCACATCCTTTGTGCTTTGAAGTCCTGGGGGCAACCGTGTCCGGTGAGGCATGTAAAGTATCCCGGAAAACGGGCTGTAGGTGAAGCTAGCAGCGGAGATTGGGGGTTGTGGACTTACCTAGAAGGCGGGTGTCCCACGGGGCTTGACAGTGAACAACCCGGCGGTGGAGGTAAATAAACAACAAAGAAATAGAAACTACGGAAACTGCTGAAATAATTGATAAATCGAAAGATTTTGTCTGGACACCAATTCCAGTGTATGGCTGATGGTGACAGCTTTCTGTCTCTACGATGTGTTGTTTTTTTCCCAGTAAGAGTTTTTCCATGGCTTGCTGTTGACAGTCTGACCTTTTGCGTTGCTGACCGCTGGCGGGACCGACCTTTGCCTGAACTTTTCTCAATCACTTTGCTTAGCGGACAAACATCCTGTTAGAATTTTGGCTAGTTTACTCACCTGTCTTTAAAATTTCCGCTAGCAACTGTGTCCTCCGGACTGTGTACTATCCAGCCTTTCTCTATTCTAGGTTTGGCCCATTTGTTTCTGTGACCTCAGCTGTCAACCTTCACGGAAGTCTGTGCCGTGTGCCTGGCGATGACATTTATCAACTCCTGAGGCTGAAGGGGGGGTTCTCCTATAGCTGGAACATATGGGTCTACATTGGAGGTCAACTGCTGATATAAAAGATGGTGACCATTGAATAAGGTTCAGGAGGGAAGTGATTTTAAGAAGAAACTTAATGACAGAACAAGGGGCCCAACCTGAAGCTAGTCGGAGGGAAGATCAGGAGCAATGTTAGAAAATATTATGTTACAGAAAGAGTAGTAGGTGCTGAGAACAAACTTCCAGCAGAGTTGGTTGAAGAATCGACAGTAAGTGAATGAGCACATGCCTGGGGTAAGCCTCCATCTATCCTAAGATAAAGAGAACATACAGTATATACATAAGATAAAGAGAACATACAGTGTATACATAAGATACCGAGAACATACAGTATACACATAAGATACAGAGAACATACAGTATATACATAAGATACAGAGAACATACAGTATATACATAATATACAGAGAACATACAGTATATACATAAGATACAGAGAGCATACAGTATACACATAAGATACAGAGAACATACAGTATATACATAAGATACAGAGAACATACAGTATATACATAAGATACAGAGAACATACAGTATACACATAAGATACAGAGAACATACAGTATATACATAAGATACAGAGAACATACAGTATATACATAATATACAGAGAACATACAGTATATACATAAGATACAGAGAACATACAGTATATACATAAGATAAAGAGAACATACAGTATACACATAAGATACAGAGAACATACAGTATACACATAAGATACAGAGAACATACAGTATACACATAAGATAAAGAGAACATACAGTGTATACATAAGATACCGAGAACATACAGTATACACATAAGATACAGAGAACATACAGTATATACATAAGATACAGAGAACATACAGTATATACATAAGATACAGAGAACATACAGTATACACATAAGATACAGAGAACATACAGTATATACATAAGATACAGAGAACATACAGTATATACATAAGATACAGAGAACATACAGTATATACATAAGATACAGAGAACATACAGTATACACATAAGATACAGAGAACATACAGTATATACATAAGATACAGAGAACATACAGTATATACATAAGATACAGAGAACATACAGTATACACATAAGATACAGAGAACATACAGTATATACATAAGATACAGAGAACATACAGTATATACATAATATACAGAGAACATACAGTATATACATAAGATACAGAGAACATACAGTATATACATAATATAAAGAGAACATACAGTATACACATAAGATACAGCGAACATACAGTATATACATAAGATACAGAGAACATACAGTATACACATAAGATACAGAGAACATACAGTATATACATAAGATACAGAGAACATACATTATATACATAAGATACAGAGAACATACAGTATATACATAAGATGCAGAGAACATACAGTATATACATAACATAAAGAGAACATACAGTATATACATAAGATACAGAGAACATACAGTATACACATAAGATACAGAGAACATACAGTATATACATAAGATACAGAGAACATACAGTATACACATAAGATACAGAGAACATACAGTATATACATAAGATACAGAGAACATACAGTATATACATAAGATACAGAGAACATACAGTATACACATAAGATACAGAGAACATACAGTATATACATAAGATACAGAGAACATACATTATATACATAAGATACAGAGAACATACAGTATATACATAAGATGCAGAGAACATACAGTATATACATAACATAAAGAGAACATACAGTATATACATAAGATACAGAGAACATACAGTATACACATAAGATACAGAGAACATACAGTATATACATAAGATACAGAGAACATACAGTATACACATAAGATACAGAGAACATACAGTATATACATAAGATACAGAGAACATACAGTATACACATAAGGGCAGAGACTAGATGGAGCGTATGGTCTCCTTCTGCCGTCACCCGCCTAGGTTTCTATACCTCCCAACTGTCCCTCATTTGGAGGTAGGACCGGCCTTTGGGATGTGCGAGGTGTGCCCTCGCATAGGGCACCATGGTCGGGGGGGCGTGCAGCTGCACCTGTCTGCTTGATGCCCTAAGCTGCCCACCCTCCTGCTTGATATCCCTCCCACCTGCTCAGTTTACTGGTTTGCTGTTCACTTGCCTGCTCGCTCAGTTTACTAGTTCTTTTGGGGGGATGGTAATTGGAACTGCTAGGGGTGCAGGTCGGTTGGGTCAAAAGGAAGGGGTGCCATGTTCACTTCTGTTCTGCCCTTTAAAGTGGACCAAAACCGAGGATTTTGACTATCCTGGGTTTTGGTCCTTGCCCCCAGGGGCACCCCGATCGGCAGGCACGCGCCTTGCTAGAGGGCTAAAGGGGATGCGGCTGCTGCTGGGCCATTGGACCAGAAAAGAAGGTGAATCTATGGCCGATATGGGGGGCTTCACACAGCGGGGCATCCCAGGGGGGGGGAGTCAATCGGCCTGGGAATCTTATCGATTCCTGGGCCGATCTTCATGGGTTTTGATCCAATTTAAAACTTCTCCTGGAATTTTACTAGTTATTATCTTCTGTGCTCTATAGCCCTCATCTCTGAAATCTCTTTGGTCCCTCAAAGTGTCTCTTAATTCTTGTTGGGTCTGCGACGCACTGACGGCCGCATCCGCCGCTACCCTCCAACAGGGAGCGTGTCCGCGCTGGCCATTCATAAATGCCTGGTGCGGGCACACGTCCTGCTAGAGGGATATCGGGGATGTGGCTGCGGCTCGCGCCATTGGACTGGGAAAGAAATAAGTGTATTTGGCGACCTGGGGGGTTTTCGCACAGTGGGGCATCCCGATTTTGGATGCCTCGGGGGAGAATCTTATAGATATAGATGGGTTTTGCTCCACTTTAATATGCAGATCTGCATCAATAAATGCTTCATTTCCCTATATAAAGTGTTATATTGTCTTAACATAGTTTTACATTGTTTAAATATTGTTTAAATATTGTTGGGGGATGAGTCATCAGATAAAAAAAAAAGGGAAACGAAGGCCGCACGGCTGCAATGTGACAGGTAAAAAAAAAAATCATCTAAAATATACAACAAAATGTGGCCTTCAAAAAAAAAAGGAGACGCAGAATAAGTGCAATGACATGACGGAGAGGTCATTGGGGGATGGATGAAGCCTCACCCCCTCATTGGGGGATAGATAGGAGATAGGATGTAACAATCCTATCTCCTATCTATCCCCCATTGAGGGGGTGAGGCTTCATCCATCCCCCAATGAGGGACCTGGCTTTATCCATCCCTCAATGAGGGGGTGTGGCTGCATTTACATATTGCCCCTCTTTGAGGTGTAATATGCAGATCTACATCAATAAATGCTTCATTTCCCTATATAAAGTGTTATATTGTCTTAACATAGTTTTACATTGTTTAAATATTGTTTGTTACATCCTATCTCCTATCTATCCCCCAATGAGGGGGTGTGGCTTCATCCATCCCCCATTGAGGGGGCCTGGCTTTATCCATCCCTCAATGAGGGGGTGTGGCTGCATTTACATATTGCCCCTCTTTGAGGTGTAATATGCAGATCTGCATCAATAAATGATTCATTCGCCTCTTTAAAATGTTTATATTGTTGTAACTGTTTCATCCTATCCATCAATCAATGAGGGGGCGTGGCTTCATGTAACAAATGCCGCTCTTTCGCGCAACTGAAAAGTTGGGAGGTATATTTGAGAGAAGTAAAGTTCTCTTAAAATAAAGATTTGATGTTTTGCAGAGTTGACTTGCCACCCCGGTTACACGCTCGGCTGATATACGAGCAGCTTCGGCTGCTGACATTTCAAAGCAATACTAAAGGAAGCTGTTGGCATTTGAAAGAGCGGTGTCATGGCTGTGGCCTGTCATGGATCCGGTGTCTTCTCTCCAGGTAACGAGATCGGTGGCGGCTTGTTACATTCCTGCCTCGGCTCCGATGAAGACTCGCAGCCCCCTATACACATCACCTCTCCGTCATGTCATTGCGCTTATTCAGCGTCTCCTTTTTTTTTTTTGAAGGCCACATTTTGTTGTATATTTTAGATGATTTTTTTTTTTTTTACCTGTCACATTGCTGCCGTGCGGCCTTCATTTCCCTTTTTTTTTTATCTGATGACTTTTTTGATTGCTGGCTATTGCTGACTAAGGGGGTTATTTAAAGGAGCACTATCGCGAAATTGTGTAATATTAAAAATCCATATAAACACTTTAGCTAATGAGAGGTGGGGTCACTTATACACCCGAACTGAATAAAACTCCCGCCAAGCTTGTGGTTTTCTTCCCCTGGTAGGAATAAAATCCAGAGGTTAAAGGTTTAGGCCCTTATTCATCAAGCGATAGCGCCAGGTAGTGTCTGACGAGCGCCAGGTAGCGGCAGCTAACGGCGACTACCGACTCAAGTACGCCCGGCGGCGGTCACAATGACGCATTTATCAAGCAAAATGAGGCTAGCGCTGGCGAGAGCGACGGCTGGCGCGGCATTCATCATGAAGCCGCCTGGACCGAACAGCGCCGCTGCAAATTCCCTCACAGCGCCAGGTATGAGCTGTCGCTCCCTGGCGATGTCCAATGCATTTCAATGGAGCAATCTATAATTATTCCTAATTAATTGGTATTATTTTTTTTTTTTTTTTTTTTAATGTCAAAAAATCGGAGACCACTTCTGCAATGTTAGGATTTATTTTTAAGTAAAAAAAAAAATGTTTAAAAAATATGTGCAGAATTGATCTAACAGGTCTGAGATTAATGTATTCATATTACAAAATGATTCTAAAAACATGTATAATGTTACATTCAAAAAACATGGTTGTTTAGGGGTTAAAAACTAGTTAATACACATCGCCGCCAGCGCTCTGGGGTTTAAACAAGGAATGGACAGCGACGGCACATTCGGAGCATGATTTGTTGATGAATATGAAGCTAGCCGTTCGCTCTGGCCATTCGTTGTCAGGCGCTCACATACAACGCTGGACCTGTGAAACAGCGACCCCCCAGCCCGTATTCAACATTACCGCACACCAACTGAGTCGCTGTCATCAAGCAAACGCCGGCCAAGCACAGCGAATACTGGCTGGCGCTGAAAAAATCACGCTACAGTCGCTCATCTGTCGCTACCTGGCGCTATTAATGAATCGGCCTCCCCGTCTATGAGGGGTGGCATAGTCCGTCACCCGAGATGTTCTCTTCCTTTCATTAAAATATTAAAAACAAGCCTGGCTGGATATTTCTCGATACCGGGTGTATAAGTGACCCCTCCTCCCTCCATCCAGCATATTTATATTGATTTTTATCCTTGGGCCATTTTTTCGCGATAGTGCTCCTTTAGGAAACGCTAACGCCGCGTAGTGCCACATAGCATCGAGTGAACGCCGGGCGCAGTTTGTGGAAACCATGGGCATGGATAGGAGATAGGATGTAACAGTTACAACAATAGAAACACTTATTAGGCAAATAGGCAAATTAATCATTTATTGCTGCAAATCTGCATGTTGCACCTCAAAGAGGGACAAATGAGAACAACGAGGGACAGCGTAACATGGACTCCAAAGAGGGACGGTCCCTCCAAATCAGAGACAGTTGGGAGGCATTCATGGGGGTTATTTAAGAAGGGATAGCGGCAGGTAGCGCCTCGTAGCGGCAGCCAGCGCCTTGTAGCGGCAGCCAGCTTCTGGTGATCGCCGGGCGCTGTACGCAAAACCACATTTATGAAAAAGAATCTGGTGAGCGCCTCTAACAGCGTAGCGTCACATGTATTATTACAGGGGGCTCAGTGTATAGCGCCTCTAACAGCGCCATGTAGCGTCACATGTATTATTACAGGGGGCTCAGTGTATAGCGCCTGTGCTCTAGGCTCCGGAGCACCATGTATTATAACCTGTCGCTCAGTGTCGCTCTCCCATACATTTCAATGGACTTTTATTTGTTCGTGTTTAAACAGCGTGCGACACTAAAGTGTTAATGTCACAGTGTTATAACAATGTCATTCCATGTGTTTTCGTTTGTTACTGGTGGATATGTGTTCAAAAACAGACTTTAATCACACAGCGTCTGGCGCTACGGCGCCCAGCTTTAGGGCGCCAACGCCTTGGTGTCTAGTGTTTTGTTAAATATGGTGTGGGGCGCTGAGTGCCGGACTGACTGAGCTGGCATTGTGCTGTTGTTAGAGCGCCCAACATACATCACATTCATCAATGCCGGCCAGGTTACTAGAGCGATCGCAACGCTAGGTTACAGCGCCCGATACCCGCTTACAGCGTCTACTAGCGGTCGCTCTAAGTGCTGCTATACAGACTCTCATCTGGCAATACCTGGCGCTAGTAGTGAATCAGCCTCCACATATATGAAAGTCAATCTGGTGAGCGCCTCTAATAGCGTCATGTAGCGCCACATGTATCACTAGCGGTGGCTCAGTGTATAGCGCCGGCGCTGTAGGTTCAGCAGCGCCATGTAGCACCTGTCGATCAGTGTCGCTCTCCCATACATTTCAATGGTGTTTTTTTTTTTTTTACTTGTGTATAAATAGCGTTTTAACTAATTAGTTTTCTCATTGTGTGTCCTCTCCTGCCCGGCAACCAAACCCTTATATTGTTATATTTAGTTTTTTTTTTTATGCAGAATTGTATGTGCAAGTCGGCCATTGTAGTGTTCCATGTTTATTCGATCTGGCGCTGGTGGATATGTGTTGAGAAACAGACTTTTAGCACATAGCGTCCGGTGCTCGACACTAGAGCGCCCAGTTTTAGAGCGGCGCTGGTTGTCTGTAGTTTTTTCTTAAATATGGGCTTCAGCGCAGAGTGCTGGACGTACTTAAAGTGGACCAACACCCACCCCTGATCGGCCGGGGAATCTGTAAGATTCCCGGGGCGATCAGCTCCCTCCCCGCGGGGCATCCGAAATCGGGATGTCCCGCGGGGTGAAACCTCCCAGAAAACCCCTAAAATCTTACCTTTTAGGCGACGGATAACCTGCCGCCGCCTCCCGCGCGTCCCTCTAGCAGGGCGCGCTCCCGTGCCGGCCGTTTGTGAATGGCCTATCAGGGTGCCCCGCAGAAGTGGACCAACACCCAGGATAGTGAAAATCCTGGGTGTTGGTCCACTTTAACTGGCGCTACCTATCGCTCGCTGCAGCGTTGTCCTGTTGTTAGATGTAGCGTAGTCTTGGGCGCTATGACCTCAGGACACCACCGAGTATCTCAGCATTCACTTTGCGATACTGTACCATGGCCATCGTAGAAAAGCCCTGCACCCCCCCCCCCCCCCCAGCTTTGGGCAACTGTATACGGAAGGTCGTTTTTTTTTACGCTTCGTAGTAATCACCGTCCTCCCTTTTGACCGATGATTTCGTTACTCTATATAATTGGCTACATGTTTTCTCCCTTTTTATTGATTTCATGCGTCAGGCATTTCAGCCATTCACTCATTGACTCCTACTACAGAGCGGTGTCCTCCCTTCTCTTCCTCACCTGTTTCTTCTTTACTCTGTATAATTGCTTCCATGTAACCCAAGAATAACCCTCCTCGCGGCCCAATATTGACCGGCCTCTGTGTCTATTTCATGGCCTTTGCCGCACTGCCTACATGACTTGTTTGGCTAAGTGCTGCCCCCCCCTTTCCTTTTCTGAGATTTAGCTCCACTGTATCATTACATTATATTCTAAGAAGATATCATAGATGTCATCCATGCCACTTAAAGTGGACCAAAACCCAGGATTTTGACTATCCTTGCCTGTGTGGTCCTTGCCTCCGAGACACCCTGCTGTGTGAAAACCCAGGTCACCCAACCTAACTCACCATTCCCCTGGTCTTACGGCGCAGTGCAGTGTAGACTCCAACATGCAGTTTTAGAACCATCGCCTATCACCATATGATCCGTACCTGCAATGCAACAGCATCAGCTGTTAAATGCACTCATTGGTCGTCTGAGAAGCTCCTCAAGGGTGGGGCTAAGAAGCTCATGGGCTGATGGCCGGCTAGTCAAGGCCAGCAAATCCCTGGGATGATTTTCGGCTGCAGTCTGACCCAGGGAGTAGATCAGGTGATTGGTTGAACAAAAGTTTACACATATGTTGCATTGAAGCTAAATAGTAGACATGTTTTTTTTTATTGTTTTGTTTCTGACCTGCCCTTCAACTGCCTCAATCCAAGATGTCTTCTACCATCTTTCACTCTAAAAATGCATTTGTTGGCTAAAAGGGACATTTTTTAACAATCTACAGATTAATCACTTGGCGTAACAGGCTTATATAAAAAAAAAAAAATTGCCAGAATTTTGTTTCACAAAATTTGGTTCACACTTAACTGGAAGTTGAACAAGAACAGTTTCTATGTTTGATCCAGACACGACGCGATTGGGAAGTGAAACATCGGCGTGGCCAGGACTGATGAGCCCAGTAACGGCCTTTTGGTTGGACACCCTATACAGTAGGAATTGTATGAGATTGATGTCTGTACTGCCCCAATAGCTGCTCTGGTGGGTAGTGTCCTCTGCCTTTTGTATTTTAGTTGGCAGAGGGGTGGTTCCCAACCCACGTGGCCTGTGCGGTCATCGAGATGCCGTGAGTTTGTCTATTTTTTATTCTATATAAATAAGATCCATTTAAACTATTGATTTATCTATGATTAAGGGCGGCTTGGTGCCCGAAACGCATTAGAGGGCTGCTGGAACTGTACCTATAGGTTTTTATCGCTGTTTCTACTTTAACTTGGATATTTTATGAAGATCCTATTAAAAGTTAAATTTTAGGAGTGTGGACCTTCATCTCTCTTTTTTGTCTGCTATTAGGGGTGTGGGAAACCCCTGGTCACTGCACCCACGGCAATCTTTCCACACAGAGTGCATCCTTTTTTCTCCAGTTCCCAACCCAAGTCCCAAGTACATCAAGTACTCCTTAACAACATTTCCCCAAGGAAAGGATCAAGTGTAAAGGTTACCAAAATAAGTAGGTCTTACAGCAAAATACTATCTGCAGTGAGTGCCAACTTGGGTACACGTACCACGGGTTGAGAAACAGTGTTATTGTAAGGAAAGCCATCTTACCTCGCCCTCCATCCAGCAGTGCTTTGCCAGCAGGTCAGTGCTCGGCTGCATGTGCATGAGTATGCCCGCTTTATGCTCTCCGTCGGCTATGTGCCGCTAGTAACAGACAGCACAACTGCCGGGGGCAAATTTATATGGGACAATGAGCCCAAGCCTTGCTGTAGGGCTCTTCTGATTGCGTTGGGCAAATCAGTCCGAAAGATATATTGACTAATTAGTCCCAGGCCCCTATGAAGCATAAAGCAGTGCACAATGCACAATGGCACAATGCCCGTTATAGCCATCGCTTGGGTGCTATTGAGAGATTTTGCTAACTATGCCTAACCTTGAACCTCATTTGACCTCATCCTCGCAATTCTGGTCTTCTGTGTGTGACCTTCTTCTTGTACTGCAACCATGTCTTCCTGCGTATGATCTTTGGCCTCAGGAGACGACCTGAGGAAGTGATCCAGTGCGGATCACGCAACGCGTCGTTGTCCAGGCTTACGTGGACCCCCGGGGAACAGCTCTGGATATTTGGTGAAGTTACTCATTATTTTTAGTCTCAGTTGGTTTTTCACTGATGTGTGTATCTTTGTTGGATCAAGTGTTTAAGAGATAAGATTTCACTTACCCACTCATTTGGCACTTGGCACTTTATGCTTATATTGCACTGATATGTAGGTTGCACAGTAATTAGCAAACATTGTTGTATATAGCACAGTTTTTATTAATATATTCATTTGCATTTGCACTTTATCCTATAAGTGGTCACAGATTTACTGACCCATAGGGACTCATCATTCATTTTTTGTATATGAGAGCTTGATATATTGACCCTGGGGGCCTGATATTTTTAAATATAGATTTTAATTTTAGAAGCGTGACCTAATACTGTAACAATACCCAGATATGAAATAAAGGGCTATTAGACTATAGATATTTTGTGGTTTGTGCGGTTGTATATATACAGGTATATAGTGGGGGTGTTCTGGATTACCCCACCTTTTGCGAGTATTGTATGTCCCACTGAGGTTTGGGACCTGTATATAACCGGCACACCCTGATTTAAGTAGTGGTGCGGAGTAACACAATTTGTTGTGATCTTTGGCCTCCCTCTCAACTTTGAGTATTCTTCATTCCAGTACCTTGACCCCGATTTGGACTGACCACTCATGTATTATTGGGTGTAGCCCCAGCACTCAGAGGGTATTAGGAAGAGTGCTAAAAGTCCTCCGGAGCAAACGTACCCAGGCATGGGTGCCTAGCGTCCCGCGAAACAGGGACCTGTTATAGTCAAGTCAACACTTCCGCATTCATGGTTTATGGCACCAAATAGCAGTCAATCAGGTGACCAAAGGAAACCAGGTTTGATGTGCAAGCCCACTGGGAAATTCAGATTGGTCAATGGTGTCACATGATTGTCAGCCATATGTGAATGAGGAAATGGTTAACACAGGGGAGTAGCTGGGGGGCACTTGCCCCGGGTGCAGCAGGTCAGGGGGGTGCCAAAAGGGGGCCTGAGAAGATGTGGGGGGCGACAAGTTGAATCTTTGCCCCGGGTGCCAGAAAGCCCAGCTACCCCTCTGGGTTAACATATTGATATAGGATCGCTTTAATGGTGAAACAGCGGAGAAGGTTAATTAGTATCCTCTGAACTGGGTTTTGCACACTGGTGAGCCCTACAGTCATATAGTCTTCTATGACTATAACTCAACCTCCATTGTTAGCCATCAATAAATCTTATAGATTCCTGGGCCGATCGAGCTGGGTTTTGGTCCACTTTTGGTCTCCAGACTGCAGCCCGTGCTTCACATTACGCCCCTCTCGCGCTCGCGTGAAACATTGGATTAGATTAGTTTACGGAAATATAGGACATTGTCCTTCAGGAAGCAGCTCACTGATAATTATGGCTGTTCTGCGGCAGAACATCAGCCTCGTTCCTCTTCTTTAAATGAATTTAGTGAGGAGTTGGAGCTCTGGCAGGATCTGTCTTCGGAAACGCGGGATTGCTTCTCGGCGGGTGCGCCACATTCGCGGCCGCCAAGGCGGAGGCAGATTGAGTCAAATTATCTGACGTCCCCTCTATCTCGCTTTATGAGCCGCCGCGACTCTTCCGCAGCTCTGTGAAGGTCAACTGCTCGGAGAGGAACACGATACATGTAACAGTCACCACTATGAGAACATTGAGATGAATGGATAGAAAAGGAAGCGGCGCTAATGCTCATTGACCGCCATTATCATCACATGTAATGAGGCCAATGTGGGTCCACCCTCACCTGGGGTGCAATTAGGGTAAACACCCATTTCTATATGCTTTACCTTGTCTGTAATCATACCTTGTAAAGCGCTACGGAAGACGATGGCGCTATATAAATAAATATTAATAATATTATTATTTAAAACAATATTAAAAAATAATTTCTTATGGTATCCCTTCAAAGCAGCAATACTGTAACATCCCTAAAAGGGCTCCATTTACTTCCAATCAACAGCTGGTCTCCTATAGACTCCTAAGGGTCTACAATAGACCATCACAAAGACATACATACCTACCAACTTTTCGGGGTAGGAAAGAGGGACAATGGTTAAATTGAGCTCCACCCCTTCATTGAGGGATGGGTAGGAGATACGTATGTAAAAGTAACAACAATATAAACACTTTGAATAGGCAAATGAATCATTTATTGATGCAGATCTGCATGTTACACCTCAAAGAGGGACAATTTCTAAATGAAGCCATTTCTAAATGAAGACTTATTGAGGGATGGATGAAGCCACGCCCCATCATTGATTGATGGATAGGAGATAGGATGTAACAGTTACAACAATAGAAACACTTTGAATTATTTATTACTGCAGATCTGCATGTTACACCTCAAAGAGGGATAATATGTAAATGAAGCCACACCCTCACATGAAACTACACCCCTCATTGAGGGATGGATGAAGCCACGCCCCCTCATTGAGGCATGATGAAGCCACGCCCCCTCATTGAGGGATGGATAGAAGATACATTGTAACAGTTACAATAGAAACACTTTGAATAGGCAAATGGATCATTTATTGCTGCAGATCTGCATGTTACACCTCAAAGAGGGATAATATGTAAATGAAGCCACACCCCCTCATTGAGGGATGGATGAAGCCACGCCCCCTCATTGAGGGATGGATAGGAGATAGGATGTAACAGTTACAACAATAGAAACACTTTAAATAGGCAAATGAATCATTTATTGCAGCAGATCTGCATGTTACACCTCAAAGAGGGACAAATGAGAGCAATGAGGGACAGGGGGACATGGACTCAAAAGAGGGACAGTCCCTCCAAATCAGGGACACTTGGGAGGTATGGACATGTTGTCGCTAAAAGTTGGCTTCTAAAGCACATCACACAACATCTAAGGCATACCGCCCAAGTGTCCCTGATTTGGAGGGACTGTCCATGACAGGCCATCTCCCCCTGTCCCTTGTTGTTCTCATTGTAACTTTCAGATCTACATCAATAAATGATTAATTTGCCTATTCGAAGTGTTTCTATTGCTGTAACTGTTACATCCTATCTCTTATCCATCTCTCAATGAGGGGTGTGTGGCTTCATCTATCCCTCAATGAGGGGGCGTGGCTTCACCCATCCCTCAATGAGGGGGCGTGGCTTCATCAATCCCTCAATGAGGGGGCGCGGCTTCATCCATCCCTCATTGAGGGTGCATGGCTTCATCCATCCCTCAATGAGGGGGGTGGCTTCATCCATCACTCAATGAGGGGGCTTGGCTTCATCCGTCCCTCAATGAGGGGGCGTGGCTTCCTCCATCCCTCAACGAGGGGGCGTGGCTTCATAAATCCCTCAATGAGGGGCCGTGGCTTCATCCGCCCCTCAATGAGGGGGCGTGGCCTCATCCATCCCTCAATGAGGGGGCGTGGCTTCATAAATCCCTCAATGAGGGGGCGTGGCTTCATCCATCCCTCAATGAGGGGTGTGTGGCTTCATCTATCCCTCAATGAGGGTGCGTGGCTTCATCCATCCCTTAATGTGGGGGTGTGGCCTATTTTAACCAATGTCCCTCTTTCTCACCCTGAAAAGTTGGAAGGTATGTCTGAGGGATCACAAAGCTTCATTTAATCTGCAGTGCTTTTATATTCCAGGGCAGACCCGGATGGGTTTTGTTCCGCTTTAAGGAAAGTTTACTGAATCAACACCATAACCCCAGCAGTGCTCTTTTAGTCACACGGCGTTCTGCGTGGTAGCGGGTGGTATCGCAGCGCAGAGTTCATGGCTCCTCCCCTCCGGCTTCGGAGATAATTTTAGCACGGCTAAATATAGATCAGGCTGACATGTGACTCGTTAGCGTCTCATCATCATCAGCTGTAATCTGATCCTGATGAAATCACGCGCCACCCGCCGCTAAATAAACTCTCATTTGCTGTATAAACAGATCCACTATGTAGACTCCGTGCTGCCAATCAGGGTAAGAGCTGCTGAGGGTCGCGGAGGAGTTAAAGTGGAACAAAACCCACCATGATTGGTCCGGGAATCTATAAGATTAATTCCCTTCACCCCGGGACATCCAAAATCGGGATGCCCCGCCGTGTGAAACCCCCCAGGTCGCCCCATACTCTTGTTTCCCGGTTCATCGGTGCATGTGCAAGCAGCGGCCGCATCCCCTCTATCCCTTTAGCAGGGCGCATGCCCACGCCAGGCATTTGTGAATGGCAGGCATGGGCACACCACCTGTTATAGGGAAGCAGGGGATGCGACCGTTAACATGCTTGGAGCCGCTGGCCTTAGACGAAGCTTTAGATGACGTGACATCACCGGCTCCAAGTGTGCTGATTGGACGAGCGGCCGTACATGCTCCATAGGATCGGGAAGAGGTTAGTTGGCTGCGGCGATCTGGGGGGTTTCACACAGCGGGGCATCCCCGATTTTGGATGCCCTAGGGGCGAGGACCAAAACCCAGGATAGTAAAAATCCTGGGTTTTGGTCCACTTTAAAGCAGGAAAAAAACCCAGGCATCCCAGATTGGGATGCCTCATTATGTGATACCCCCCGCCCAGGGCGCTGCAACACACGCCTGATTCCTCGCCGATAAACAACGGTGGCCGCATCCCAGCATCTTTGGGCTGTGCGCGCGCTCCTGCTGTCGGCCATTCAGATAGGTGGGAGTGCGTGCGCTGCAGGGGATACGCTCTTTTTGCAGAAGCCCTGCGCGTAAACAGAGCCATTTGCTGAGCATTACTCTGCTTGGATGAAAGCCCGCGCATGCGCTGTAGGTCCAGGGAAAGGTGAGTTTGTCAGGGTGTTCTCGGTGGTGTTACACAGCAGGGGGCTATTTAATCTACACGGCTTTCTATATATTAACCCTACTGACCCCAGGAAAGAGACCCGAGCCCATGCTTGCATCCTTCCCCCGGGGTATCCCGAACTAGGATACTCTGCGGGGTAGAGGGGATCTAATCACTGTGTATAATATATACAAGGCCAATACAAAGAGACGCCTTAGAGGGGATCTAATCACTGTGTATAATATATACAAGGCCGATACAAAGAGATGCCTTAGAGGGGATCTAATCACTGTGTATAATATATACAAGGCCAATACAAAGAGACGCCTTAGAGGGGATCTAATCACTGTGTATAATATATACAAGGCCAATACAAAGAGACGCCTTAGAGGGGATCTAATCACTGTGTATAATATATACAAGGCCAATACAAAGAGACGCCTTAGAGGGGATCTAATCACTGTGTATAATATATACAAGGCCAATACAAAGAGACACCTTAGAGGGGATCTAATCACTGTGTATAATATGTACAAGGCCAATACAAAGAAACGCCTTAGAGGGGATCTAATCACTGTGTATAGTATATACAAGGCCGATACAAAGAGACGCCTTAGAGGGGATCTAATCACTGTGTATAATATATACAAGGCCGATACAAAGAGACACCTTAGAGGGGATCTAATCACTGTGTATAATATATACAAGGCCAATACAAAGAGACACCTTAGAGGGGATCTAATCACTGTGTATAATATGTACAAGGCCAATACAAAGAAACGCCTTAGAGGGGATCTAATCACTGTGTATAGTATATACAAGGCCGATACAAAGAGACGCCTTAGAGGGGATCTAATCACTGTGTATAATATGTACAAGGCCAATACAAAGAAACGCCTTAGAGGGGATCTAATCACTGTGTATAGTATATATAAGCTTCTTTCCCTCATTGTCCGGATAATGGTTATTTGGAGCCATTCCTAGCGGGCGGCCTCCTCACATCTATCTCCGAGGGCCGCACAAGCTCGGGAGCCTCCGTCGCTTTGATGTGCCGGAGCCTGCTTGAAATCCTCAGGTCACGTCCCCGTGACCCCTGACAAGGTCAAAGTGCTAAGCATGGCCCCGGGGTGGCACTTAGATGATCCTCAGATCCCGGCCTGGCCATGCCGCCCCCCCCCCCCCCGCACGAACCCCCCCCCCGCATCGGCTTAGCCACCATTTCCTACGCCCGCTTGTTCCAATAAATAAATAGAAATGCAGCATTTACACCCCCACCTTCCCTCCCCCGCCCCCCCTCCATACCTGATAATAATAAACGTAAGCTCCTCCATATGTCGCTACTTAATATCGTTATCACTATTTTATTTATAGCAGAATAATTAGCTGCACATCAGGGGCATAATATTGTGTTATTATTTTATTATTAGCAACGCTTCCGCTAGTGATAACATTATATTAGTCATTAATAAAAATACCAGTAGATTGCAAGCTTGCGAGCAGGGACCTCATTCAGGCTCGGACTGGCTCAATAGGTCACCAGGGATTCCTCCTATTGGGCCACTGATCCCAGGGGCCCCATTGAGGGCTTTCGTCATCAAAACCTGAAATACTGTATGTCTAGTTTATTTGGGGCCAGGGGCGTAGCTAGGGGGGAGTAGGGGGGGGGGCACTTGCCCCGGGTGCAGCAGGTCAGGGGGGTGCCACAGGGGGCCTGGGCACAGGTGGGGGCGCCATTTTGAATCTTTGCCCCGGGAGCCAGAAAGCCCAGCTACTCCTCTGTTTGGGGCATCTCAAGAGCACACACAATACAGACTGGCATAATGTTTCTGTGCATAGTCGGTAATACTAGCATATAAGGGTGGGCCCTAGCAGGGGCACGCTGGCCATAGGGAGACACTGCTTTGGGGCCAGTTGGGCTGCTGCTTTTAACATGCAAATTCAATCCCTGCCCCCTTAGTCTCCCTCTCAGCCCCCTGTACCCAGCCCCACTGTACACACAAGCCAAGGAACCCCAGCCCCTAATGTTATAGCCCCACTGTACCCACAAGCCAAGGGGTTGATATTTGGCCCCAGTCCGGCACTGCCCTCATTACTTTTGTTTCACAGGCTTACCTTTTTTGTTGATATGTAATTTATTACTTTGTCTGTTTGCATGTTATATAAATAGAGATTATTATTTGTAGTTATAGTAGTAGAATAAAAATTATATTACTAAAAATATATGAAATAATACCACTGCTGCTGCTTCTGTTGCTACTACAGCCAATATAGTAATATCAGTTTTATTAATATTATTATATTCTAAGTGTGCCATACACTCCACTTCGGTCTTCATGACATGTGGGTAATCTCCAGTAGAGGGCGAACTTCTGCAGAGATGAATATGCAAAAAAAGAAAGCCCCTCCCGGTCCATATATATACCTGGGACCTCCCACCAATTCCCCAGTTCCTTCTCTGCAGGGAAGGCGACAAGACAGAAGATCAAGACTTCTTTACTTACAGGAAGCCGGGCTCGCGCCCGGCCGTCTATTGTCCCTATTACTGCCAGGACCCTTCTAAATTGCCCCTATATTGAGCCTCCCAGCTTAGGCTGCGGGTCCTGGTGAAGGTAGGAGCACCCTATGGGTGCAGCAGGAGCACTGCTCCACTGTGAGACCTCACTATGGGGTAGGCGGTTATCCAGGTTTCTTGGTGATCCTGGTGTGGGATGCCCCATCCCTCTAGGCTTCTGGCCGGCTTCTGGCAGGGTTCCCCCCCTTCCGGGTTCCTTATTCCCCTCCGGGGGGGGGGGGGGTTGCCTGGCCTGGCCGTTATTTCGTTTTTCCCAGCTTATGTCCCTGTGTGTGTTGGTGTGTTTTACTGTGTGTGTGTGAGTGTGACATACAGGGAGTGCTTTTACTGGCATGACAGGACTGTGGCAGCCTGGGGGAGCTTCTCCCCCTCAGGCTGCGTTCGGGAAGGGGGCAGGGCCGGGCTCTCGGCACAGCTGCGGTAGCCCCGCCCCTTCTTTGACGCAATTTCTGTGCTCGTTTTCTAGGGATCTGCGTTGCTGGGAGGGGGGCGTGGCCTCGGCAAGCGCGCGTTCTGCGATGGCCTGCCCTCCCCCTGCTCTCCCTCTTCATGCATGAGGCTTCGTGGGACCCATCTTCCATCACGATCGGTGTGGTAAGGGCCCTTTGGCCACTTCCTTAGCTTGTGTGTGGGGGCTCCTCTCTAGCGGGGGCCCCCAGTGGTCGCGAGCATGTGTGTGTGTTTTTCACAATGTCTGGCTGGGATACAGTTACTATATATATATATATATATATATATAGTGTGACTGCAAGATCAAATGCTGTGGTCTTATATACTGTAATGTTATTGCCATTTTTACTCAGCACTGCACTTATGTTGCCTGTTTTGTGTGTTACAGATTGCCCTGTATATGTGCACATTAAGGGGGTCCCTCCTGGTCCTGGGGTCCCTAGTGTAAAATTGTTCACCTAAAATCCTCCCACCGGGACTTTTAAGGGGCATCCCGGGTTTCTTATGCGTAATTCCCTGCGGTCTTGCGACTGACCACAAAAATTCACCATATGGAGGCTCCGCAGGATACTGGGCTCGGGATCCCTCTGGGACAATCCGGGTCGTGTGTGGGGTGTGGGGTATCCCTTACGGGGGAGAATGTGCTGATCTGTATACCATGCGCACAAAAGGCCATAACGCAGCAGTCTGGTACCCAGCCTTCTGGGTCGGCTCCTCCCGCTTCATCGCCTTCCCCTCCCCACCTTATCCGTACCCCAAGTGACATTGGTACCAGTGGGGAGTCGCTTTCTGATGTTTGGCCTCGGTTGGCCAGCATCGAGAAATGTATTGCTAGCACTGTGAGCAAGAAGGCCCAGGCTAAAAAGAGACATTTGTCGTCGGCCCAGCCCGTGTGGCATGTTGTTGACGATTCCGCTGATTTGTCAGATTATTCCCCGTTAGAGGAGGGGGAATTGTATCAGGATTCAGAGGCTGACTATGTTCAGTCTGGGAATTCCAATGTCGGGCAGGCGCTGGGGGATGCTGTAGATACGGCCACTGTTTTGTCACATTTATTGGAGGTGTTGAATATTGAACCGCCTGAGGCGTCCCCCTCTCAAGAAGGGGGAATTTTTTTGGGCCTGCAAGCCCCGTCTGGAATTCCCTACCCAGGGTCATTTTGATGCGCTGATCCTTAGAGAATTTGAGAGGCCCAGTCGGCTTCCTGGTGTGCCTCAGGGATGGGATAAGAAGTATCCTTTTCCGGTGGAGGTGGTTAAGCGCTGGTCTTCTCCTCCCGAGGTCGACGCGCCAGGTTTAGGCTTGACCAACTCCTCTGTGCTGAACACCCCTGACGCCACTTCCCTTAAGGATGGCGAGGATAAGCGCCTTGATCAGATGGCGTGCCACGCATTTGCCAACGTGGGCTCGGCCCTGCGGCCTGTCAGTGCATCTGCCCTGGTGTCGCTTGCTACCAGGTCTCTTATCAGCGACTGGCTGAATAACGCTTGCTATCCTTAAAAAATGCGAATTGTTCATGGATTTTGTCATGGCTGCGATGGAAGATTCTATTGTCATGTGTAGTAGGACTTCAGCCTTACTGGTGGCTATGTCAGTGGACAGCGGACGTTGGGGCCAAGAAGTCGCTCACAGCTCTTCCCTTCTTGGGTTCGCGGCTGTTTGGAGATAAATTGGATGCTGTTGCTAAAGGAGGTAAGTTGCCTCAGTGGAGGAAACAGCGCCGCCCCTTTCGGGGGGCGGGCTCGTTCACTCCTTCCTTTCGAGGGGCCAGAGCAGTTAGGGGTTTTGCCTTCTCGGGTGTCAGGGGCTCCTCCTGGAACAGAGGCAGAGGTCGGGCTCGTACCGCGCCTGCCTGGGGTTCCAAGCTCAAGCCCGCCGTTAAACCGGCTCAGCAATGAAGGGGCGCCCTCACCTGCAAGGGTGGGGGGACGGCTGCGGCTCTTCTTCCAGGTCTGGGCCCGGGAGGTCACAGACAATTGGATCTTGGAAGTGGTCTCCTCCGGGTACAAACTGGAGTTCGAGTACTGGCCGCCCCCAAGATTCTTAAGGTGCCCTCAGACCCTCAGGCTGCACAGGGGCTCCTGTTAGCAGTAAGAAACCTTCTGGACATGGGGGTTATATGCCCGGTGCCTCTGGCGGAGAGAGGCAGGGGTTACTACTCCAACCTTTTCACGGTTCCCAAAAAGGAGGGTTCGGTGAGACCCATTCTAGATCTCAAAGTTCTCAATATTGCTGCTGCTATTGCAGCTGCCAGTATAATGATATTAGTTTTATTAATATTATTATTATTATTAGTTGGGGTAGTAGTATTTATATATAAAAGTAGTATTTATATATAAAATATTGCTACTGCTGCTACAGTCGGTATAGTAATAGCCATTTTATTATTATTATACTGCAGCCAGTATAATGATATTAGTTTTATTAACATTATTATTATTATTATTATTTTTATTAGTGGTTGGAGTAGTATTATATATCCTAAAATACAAACAGAATTTCTAATGCTAAAAATATATAAAATATTGCTGCTGCTATTTCTGCTACAGTCAGTATAGTAATATAATAAAAATATTATTATTATCATGATTATTATTATTATTATTATTATTATTATTATTAATACATAATAGTAATAATAATAAATATAAATAATAATAATGATAATAATAATAATGATAATAATAATAATAATAATAATAATAGTTGGAGTAGTAGTAAAGCACTACTGTAGCAATATAGGTAGTAATACCCCAATAACAAATAACAATACCCCAATAATAATCCCAGCACACTTGGCTTTGGATCTCCAGTGCTGCCCTGATAGTGGCCATGGGTCAGTGCCTGGGGTCCTCCGGAGGATCAGTCCGTCACTGGGCGTGCAGCGCTGGGGATCATGGGAATGGGAGCGGGGTAACCGTGAGAAATGGAAGCTCTCCAAGGAGGCTGTGTGCTGGGTTGAGGGAACAATGGGGTCAGTGTGACTCTACACAAGGGGGATCAGTCAGGAGGGCGCGGCGGAAGCGTGGAAAATGGCACAGATAAGGGATCAAAGAGTGAGCATGTCCCTGGAAGGAAAAATATTTTAAAAATGTGAGCAAGACATTGAGAGGCTTCCTGGCACGAGGGACCCTGTCATGTCTCTTCCACCTTGATATTAGTATGATGTTGCCGCTTAATGACAGACACAGGGACATCGCAACGCCACCAGCAATGCAAATCCCAGGACTGCTGAATGAGGCCAGAGGCCGAGGAAGCTGCACAGCTTCTATTTCCTGCACGTCCCTTCCCTTGCTACCTTTATTCCTCTTATTACCCATCAGTCCTCTCTTCCATTATACTCTTCTGCCATCTCTTACTATTCCTAGCTCTTCTTCTGTTTTCTGCCCTTATGTCTTCACTTTCTTCCTCTTCTCTTCTTCTTATTATCTATCAACCCATTCCTTCTCTCGCCCATAATACTCCTCTATAATGTCTGTCTTCTATTCCTCTTCCATATACTGCCCCTACGTCGCCACTTTCATCCTCTTCTCTTACTCCGATTATCCACCAACCCATCTGTTCCCCGCTCTTACATTATTCACTTCTGCCATCTCAGTCTTCTATTCCTTGTTCCTCTCTCCATTTCTGCGCCTATGTGTTCACTTTCTTCTTATTATTATTATCTATCAACTCATCCCTTCTCCTCTCTCCCATAATACTCTTCTTCCATCTGTCTTCTATTCTTTGTTCATCTTCCGCCCTCTGCCTTTACGTCTTTACTTTCTTCCTCTTCCCTTACTCTTATCATCTATCAACCCATCCCTTCCAATCTCTTCCATAATACTCATCTGTCTTCTATTCCTCTTTGCTCTTCCATCTTCTGCCCCTATGTCTCCACTTTTATCTTCTTCCCTTACTCTGATTATCCATCAACCCATCCGTTTCGTGCTATTCTATTATTCACTTCTGCTATTTCGGGCTTCTATTCTTTTTTCCTCTTCCATCTTCTGCCCTTACATCTATTCCTCTTACACTTTATTCCGCTTCTCTTTCTCTTGTTATCTATCAACTCTTCCATTCCCCTATCTCCCTTTCTACTCTTCAGCCATCTCTGCCTTCTATTCTATTCCTTTTTCATCTTCTGCCCTTACATTTTCACTTTCTTCCTCTTCCCTTAATCTTTTTATCCATTAAACCTCTCCCTTCTCCTCTCTCTCATTATTCACTTCTGTCATCTCTGTCTTATATTCCTCTTTCTTCTACTATCGTCCTCCTCCTTCTTTTGCCTTTACGTCTCCACTTTCATCCTCTTCCCTTACTCCGATTATCCATCATCCCGTTCCCTGCTCTTCCATTATTGACTTCTGCCATCTCGGTCTTCTATTCCTCTTTTCTCTTCCATCTTCTGCCCTTACGCCTACACTTTATTCCTCTTTTCTTTCTCTTGTTATCCATCAACTATCCTTTCTCGTCCTTACTAGTGTCTGCTCTTACATCTTCACTTTCTTCCTCTTCCCTTACTCATAGTGTCCATCAACCCATCCCTTTTCCTCTCTCCCATAATACTCTAATACTCATAATATTCCCTCTTCCATCCTTTGCCTTTACGTCTTACTTTCTTCCTTTTCTCTTCCACTTATTATCTATCCTACAACCCATACCTTCCCATCTCTCCCGTAATACTCGTCTGCCATCTCTGTCTTCTATTCCTCTTCCATCTTCTACCCTTATGTCTCCACTTTCATCCTCTTCCCTTACTCCGATTATCCATCAACCCATCCGTTCACCGCTCTTCTATTATTCACTTCCACCATGTCTGTCTTCTGTTACTTGTTCTTCTTCTATTGTCTGCCCTTACATCTTCTTCTTTCTCTCTTCCTTTATTATATATCATTATTCGTCAACTCATCCCTTCCCCTGTCTCCTATTATCCTATTATACTCCTCTGCCATTTCTTTCTTCTATTCCTCGTACACAATGGACCAATTCTTAACATTGCCTGATGAATCCCTTTAAAGCCAATCAAAACCCACTGGGTCCAGCCCTGGAATCTTTTAGATTGAACCCCCCACCCCCGGGCGCCAGTAACCACCTTTCCCCGGTCCAACAGCGCCTGCGCGGTCTCTTGTCCAATCAGAGCCGTCCGCTGAACTGATGTTATTTGTCAAGCCAGCTCTGTCTGTTTTAAATGGGGAGCCAGAGCGGGCGCATCGCTGTATCCTCTGGCTGTGCGCACTCTCTGCTCCCAGTCATTCAGGCTGTGGTGTGAGCGCGGGGCAGCAGCCGCTCTCTCACCTTTCCATTCACAGAGGGGCTCGAGCGGATCTGATCGCGCTGATCGGACGAGCGGTTGTGCATGCTCCGTGGGACCGTGAAAAAGTGAGTTCGTTCAAGCAACCTGGGGGGTTTCACACAGTGGGGCATCCCCAATCGGGTGCCCCGGGGGCAAGGACCAAGACACAGGATAGTCAAAATCCTGGGTTTTGTTCCACTTTAAGGGTGTGCCTGAAAAATGCTACCCAGTACCCCCTTGCAAAGCATTTGTGATGGCACCCTGTGGAAATACTCAGCTTGCACACCCCAAAGGCCGGCCACATTAAGGACACATAGAGACAAGAGCAGAATCCAGGGATAACCGATCCGCCCGTTCCATTCCCCCTACACTCCGGTTGTCTTAACAAGCATGGGGTGAGCGTCAAGATGTTGCCACGTCCTCGTCTCGCCATATTCTGAGGCCCTTTAGTCTCCTCTGAAGAGCAAAGAGACTTCAAATCTAATGTTCCCGATAATAGGATCCAATTTCCCGTCCGCGCCTCTTCCAAACGGGGCCTCATTTACATGGAAATACTGAGCGTCTTTCTTGTGGAAACATCTAGCAATTCATTTATATCACCACTTTCGCGAGCCGCCTCATTTATACAGATGTCTTTATAACCTTCCAAACTGCGGCCTTTGGCAATTGCTCCCCATCAGTTCTCATTCCCGGATATGCTTCCAATGACACCTACAAGGGGAGACTGACGTCACACTTACTGAGACCAGACCTGCCAATGGGAACTGGGATATCCTTCCATCATGGCAGGCCTGGAAGCTGCACTAGGCTGTAGATTGGGAGTCGTATGTATACAGCAACCATGAAGTAGAAGCATGACTCCTGTATGGAGCCCAAGCAAATCTCTGTGGTAGGCAGGGCTCAGATTTACCAACCATATTTTGTGCTACCCGAGAACAGCAACCAGAAATTTCTGGGTCCATTTGGCATTTTAAGGTCAGTATGGCTGGGCTTTTGGGGGAAATATGGTTGATCTTATGGGGAAGTATTTGTGGTTCATTGAGAGAAGGGGGTTGAGTGGTCTTTTAAAAAAAGTTATGGGTGACCTTTTGGGAGAGGTACGTATGGTGTAGGTACATATGGGTATGTATGGTCTTTCGAGTTGGTGTTTTGGGGTAGGTATGGATGGGCTTTGTTGCACATATGGCTGGGTTTTTGATAGCAGTACTGGTGGCCCTTTGAGGGGGGCTGGGTAGTCTTTTGGAGGAGGTATTGGGGGTCATCTGGGGCTGGAATGGGTGGGCTTTTGGATGTAGAGAGGGAGGGTAAATAAAAGTATTGTTGGTCTTTTGTGGGATGAGTGGACGTTTGGGGGGCCATATTGGACATATGGGATTTTAGGCGCAGTATGGGTGGTCTTTTTTGAAGTAGGCAAACATGTGACTTATGTGAGTGGTATTGGTGGCATTTGGGGGGGTGTTACTGGTACTTTGGAGGAGGTATGGGTAGTCTTTTGGTGTAGGTTTGGGCGTTCTTTTGTGGGACATATGGCTGCGCTTTTACTAGCATTATTGATGGCCCTATGGGGAAGTGGCTGGATAGTGTTTTGGAGAAGATATTGCTGGATATTGTAGGAAGGTGTTGGCATTTTGGAGGCATTGGTAGCCTTTTGGGGACACTTTCGGGGACAATATGGGGAAAGGTATGGGTGGGCTTTTTAAAGAAGTTGTGTGGTCTTTTTGGCTTGATATAAGGTCGTTTTTTAGGGGTGTTATCAGTTGTGTTCTGGGGTCGTATGGGTGGTATTCTGGGGGTGGTATGAGTGGTCCTCTGGGAGTGGTATGGGTGGACTTCTGGGGGTAGTATGGGTGATCTTCTAGGGGTGGTATGGGTAGACCTTTGAGGGTGGTATTGGAGGTCCTCAGAGGGGTAATATGGGTGGTCCTTTGGGAGTGGTATGGGTGGTCCTCTGGGAGTGATATTGGTGGTCTTCTGGGAGTGGTAGGGGTGTTCCTCTGGGAATGGTATGGTTTGTCCTCTGGGCTTGGTACAAGTGGTCCTCTGCGGGTGGTATAGTTGGCACTGTGGGGTTGGTATGGGTGAACCCTTGAGCTGGCTGGTCTTCTGGTGGTGGTATGGCTGGTTCTCTGGGTGATAAGGGTGGTCCTCTGGGTGTGGTATGGGTGGTCCTCTGGGCATGGTATGGGTTGTCCTCTGGGCTTGGTACGAGTGGTCCTCTGAATAACTCTTGTGGTGCATGGGAGCAGCCATGATGGGACATGCCGCCCCACTGACTTCAATCGAGAAAAGAAGAGAGGGGGGGGAGCGCTTCGTCTCATACACCGCAATAGAATTTTCCTAACACACGACCATCTGGTCAAGGCATTTACCTGCGTTCTTGATCGTGGTTAAGGTGGAGAAGTTCTCTCCAAACTTGAGGCCACACTCTCCACTTTTTTTATGTCATAGCATATATATGTTATGGCAACTATATTAATCAGAAGATCAGTAGAATGTAGCCTTGCTAGCTGTGTGCCTTTCGAGGATCGGCAACGTTAATAACGTAGACTTATATTTTAGATTTCGAGGTCGGACGGGCGTATTTCACCTGCTGTTCCCCCGCCCACGTCTGTGTTGTGTCTGTGCGAGGCGCTTTTATATGGCGTATTGGAAATCCCAGGCTCTCTCCCTGGCTGCAGCCGATGCATTATTCAAGCGCTGTCATGGCAGGCATTAGCATCCCATTAGCAGCTCCCATCCTTCTTAGCTCAAGCCTAGCCGCGTGTAATGCGGGCGGCGGGAGCGAAGCCCGGGAGCAGGGCACTCTGGGTAGCTGGGGAGATTTCATGACACAGCTTCTCTAGGAGGACCTATTTACTTGGAGTAGAGGAACCAGGGCCTGAATATATTTTAGGGCAGCCATCAGGGCTCCAGTATGGAGCCCAGCTGTGCAGAGGGGCCCCTAATGGCCACCCTGACCTGAGAACCGCAGACTGCCACACAATTGGGGCCCAATTCAAACTAGTCATCACACATAGGTTAGAGATGGGGCCGTATTCTATAGAGCTTATATTGTTTATGGTCGGGATAGATATAATAGAGATAATAGAGCACCAAGATAAAGTTATAGATTTAATCGCTTTAAGAGCACACTAGACAAAGTTGCTTGAGGGGCTTTTAAGGGACTACATACACGAATATGTAACTATCCATAATATTCTAAGTGACAACCAACACGGTTTTACTGAGGACAGAAGCTGCCAGACTAACCTGATTGGCTTCTATGAGGAGGTGAGTAGAACAAAGGGGCGGCTGTGGATATAGTGACATTTGACACTGTCCCCCAAAGACGCTTAATGGGGAAATTGAGATCTTCAGGATTAGAAAACGCAGTTTGTAACTGGATTGAAAACTGGCTGAAGGATTGTATACAGCGAGTTGTGGTTAATGATAGCTTCTCTGAAAAGTGGTGTACCCCAGGGTTCAGTGCTGGGCCCACTATTATTCAACTTTTTTATAAACGACATAGAAGATGGAATTAAAAGCACTGTCTCTATTTTTGCAGATGACACAAAGATATGTAGCACAGTGCAGTCTATGGAAGATGTTCACAAGCTTCAGGCTGACTTGGACACATTGAGTGTCTGGGCATCCACTTGGCAAATGAAGTTCAATGTGGAGAAATGTAAAGTCCTGCGCTTGGGGTCTAATAACCTGAAGGCCACATATATCCTCGGGGAAGTAAAACTGGGAGAGTCACTTGTTGAGAAGGATCTCGGGGTACTGGTAGATCGCAGGGAAAATAACGGCATGCAATGCCAAGCAGCTGCTTCCAAGGCCACCAAGATATTATCATACATTAATAGAGGCCTGGAATCACGGGATAGGGATGTAATTTTGCCTCTTTACAAGGCACTGGTGCGCCCTCACCTGGAATATGCCGTCCAGTTCTGGGCACTCGTTTATAGAAAGGACGCTCTGACTATGGAAAGGGTGCAGAGGAGCCACCAAACTAATAAGAGGAATGAAGGATCTTAGTTATGAGGAAAGATTACGAGAATTAAATCTGTTTAGTCTTGAGAGGAGACGGCTAAGGGAGGACATGATTAACTTGTATAAATATATAAATGGCCCATACAAAGAATATGGGAGAACACTATTTCAGGTAAAACCCTCTCTAAAGACAAGGGCGCGCTCCCTTCGATTGGAAAAAAAGAAATTTAGTCTCCGGAGGCGACAATCATTTTTTACCATAAGAACTATAAATCTATGGAATAGCCTCCCAAAGAAGCTTGTTACAGCATCAACCACTGACAGCTTCAAAAAAGGATTAGGTGCTTTTTTAGAAGAAAAAAACATTAACAATTACTATTAGCGGTTATCAGTAAAAAAAAATAAAAAAAATAAATAGCTTCCTCTATAAAATAAAAAATAACTTCCCCTACCCCAACACCCTTGGTTGAACTTGATGGACATATGTCTTTTTTCAACCGTATTAACTATGTAACTATGTATTAAACTACATACAATTAATGAATATATGCATATACAGGTCAGATAGGCATATTGTGTATGGGCCCCTCATAACCTATAACGCACCCCTAGACTAATTTATGGCCTGATAAATTAAGGTAAGCCTGGCGGCCTTGGGGACAGAGGTCCAAGATCAAGACCTAGGGTTTTGCCCCCCTTGTCTGGTGATTTTCCTATTTTATGCTTATGTTTGTCAATTACCGTAAGCTGCTGGTCCTTGGTGATGCGATGCAAACCACTACGGGGGCGTGGGAGCCTGCTGTATCCGTGCCCCTTCCTCCAGACTAAAGTCAAAATAGGCCTGAGCACTCAGACCTTTATACATAGGCGGGACCCCCCCCCCCCCTCCTTGCTGGGACATGCATCTGGTTCTTCCTCTAGAAGTGGCTAGCTAAAGCTCCTAAAAACGCATATGTAGCATAACTTGGGTGCTAGAGACTAGACACCGCTTGATAAGGCTTCTAACCAAAATTCTGCGGATCTCTGTCCCTGAATGTCAAGGAATGACATGAGACCCACATACGGGTGCGTTATGATTTCCAGATCTAAAAAAACGCGATCACTTTATGATTAATGGGCACAGCGGCTTCATAACCGGCATGTCTGGGAGAGATTCTTTGAAGTAACCTAATAAGTGTGTTTTAGCCTCAGGGGCTCATAGGGTTCTAGGTTAAAGCTATGAGAGGTATGGACTGAATCCGTGTGGGATCTTTCATCAGCTGAGGTCTTTTCTGAGTTGAGGCTGTTTTAATAAGTTCTATTTTTTGAGCAGATCATTTGTTTTTTTGAAATTTTTGTAAATTCCCACTTGGTAACTTTTCGGTGGAAGGTCCTAGAAATCTGATCCTGGTGCCTGCAGACCCAGTTGCACACTGCACACACTGTAATACTAGACACTATTTGATATGGCTTTTAACCTGAGTTCTGTGGATCTCCTTCCTTGAATATTCCTGGAATGACATGGAACCCATGTATGCGTGCGTTTTGATTTCCAGATCTAAAAATTGTGTTCAGTTTATGATTAATTAACACAGCCGCTTCATAACTCTTTATTAGATCCTGACCCCGGCATGTCTGAGATAAATCTTTGTAGTGACCTAGTCAGTGTGTATTGCTGTGCATTAGCCTCAGGGGCTCCTCGCTAGCTAGGCTAAGGCTACGAGACGTGATGTAAACTGAATCAGTGTGGGGTTTTTTTTCAGCTAAAAACTTTGCTGAGTTAAGGCTCTATGAATAAAGTCTGTTGTTTACTGACCGGACATGAGCAGGCCATATGTGAAATTGTGGGTCTTCCCACACCCAGGAAACAGAAGGCATTTTTGTAGAACTTGTGGAGGGTCCTAGTGATCCAGTCCTGGTGCCCATAGACCCAGTCGCATTCTGCACATGCTATGAGACCAGACACTGCTGTTTGATATGGCTCCTAACCTGAGTTCTGTGGATTTCCATCCCTGAACCTTCCAGAAATGACATGGGACCCATGTACGCATGTGTTATTATGATTTCCAGATCTAAAATAACGTGTTCAGTCTATGATTAATGTGCACAGCTGCTTCATAACTCTTTATTAGATACTGAACCCAGCATGTCTGGGAGAATTTTTTTAAAGCGAACTAGTCAGTGTGTATTAGCCTCAGGTTGTTTCTCTCTGGCTAGGCTAAGGCCCCAGCTTGGCTGTGAGAGGTGTAAACTGAATCAGTGAGGGGTCTTTCATCAGCTGAGATCTTTGCTGAGTTGAGGCTCTATGAATAAGGTCAATTGTTTGTAAAAAGAGCAGGCCATATGTGAAATTGTGGGTCTTCCCACACCGAGAGAACAGAGGCCATTTCTGTATAACTTGCGGAGGGTCCTAGAGATCCAGTCCTGGTACCCATGGACCCAGTCGCAATCTGCACAGGCTATGAGACCAGGCACTGCTGTTTGATATGGCTCCTAACCTGAGCTCTGCGGATCTCCTTCCCTGAACCTTCCAGGATACACATGGGACCCATGTACACATACATTATGATTTCCAGATCTAAAAAAAAACTGTTCAGTTTATGATTAATGTGCACAGTGGCTTTTTATTAGATCCTGCCCCCACATGCCTGGGAGGAATTCTTTAAAGTTAAGTAGTTGGTGTGTATTAGCCTCAGGGTGTTTCTCGCTAGCTAAGCTAAGACCCCAGCTTGGCTATGAGAGGTGTAAACTGAATCAGTGTGGGGTCTTTCATCAGCTGAGGTCTTTGCTGAGTTGAGGCTCTATGAATAAGGTCAATTGTTTGTTAACTGATTGGACATGAGCAGGCCATATGTGAAATTGGGGGTCTTCCCCCACCTAGAGAACAGAGGCCATTTCTGTAGAACTTGTGGAGGGTCCTAGAGGTCCGATCCTAGTGCCCATGGACCCAGTCACATGTTGCACATGCTATGAGACCAGACACTGCTGTTTGATATGGCTCCTAACCTAAGTTCTGTGGATCTCCTTCCCTTTACCTTCCGGGAATGACATGGGACCCATGTAAATGTGTGTTATGATTCTAAAAAAAGTGATCAGTTTATGTGCACAGTGGCTTCATAATTAAATCCTGCTCCCAGCATGTCTGGGCGAAATCTTCGAAGTGTGTATTAGCCTCGGAGGCTCCTCTCTAGCTAGCCTAGGGTCCCCGCTTGGCTATGAGAGGTGTGAACTGAATCAGTGTGGGGTCTTTTATCAGCTGAGGCCTTTCTGGCTCTATGGATAAGATCAATTGTTTGTCAACTGATTGGACATGAGCAGGGCATATGTGAAATTGGGGGTCTTCCTACACCCAGGGAACAGAGAGCATTTCTGCAGAACTTGTGGAGGGCCCTAGAGATCCGATCCTAGTGCCCATAGACCTAGGTTCTGAGGATCTCCTTCCCTTTACCTTCCGTGAATGGCATGGGACCCATGTACATGTACGTTATGATTTGCCAGATCTAAAAAATGTGATCAGTTTATGATTAATGTGCACAGCGGCTTCATAACTGTCTGGGCGAAATTTTTGAAGTGACCTAGTCAGTGTGTCAGTCAGTGTCTAGCCTCAGAGGTTCCTCGCTATTCTAGGCTAATGGCCCCAGCTTGGCTATGAGAGGTGTGAACTGAATCAGTGTGGGGTCTTTTATCACCTGAGATCTTTGTTGAGTTAAGGGTCTATTGTTTGCTGGCCAGACATGAGCAGGCTATTTGTGGCATTGTGGGTCTTCTCATAGCCAGGGATCAGAGGGCATTTTGCTAGAAGGTCCAAGAGATCCGATCCTGGTGCCCACTGACCCAATCACTGATACAAGACCAGACGCCACAGTTTGATATGACTCCTAAACTGAATTCTGCAGATCTCCGGCCCGAACGTCCGGAAATGACGTGAGACCCACATACGTGCACATTATGATTTCCATAAATGTGTTCAGTTTATGCTTAATGTGCACAGTGGCTTCATAACTCTATTATATACTGGCCCCAGCATGTCTGGGAGAAATTCTTTGAAATGACCTAGTCAATGTGTATTAGCTACAGGGGCTCCTCGCCAGCTAAGTAAATGCGCAAGCTTCAACTTGATAGGGAAGGCCTGGAGTCGGAAGCTTACTGCGAGGCACACGCCCTATTTGGGGTGAGAATTCTGCTTGTCAGGGGTACTGATCCAGAAACATATTAGCTTCATTTTGCCACGCTTGTGGTGGTGGCATGACTCCCTTATACATAAACATCTCTGGCATCATGGAAACGGCCAATCCAAGGCCCCAGATCAGCCTTATAGCTTCTTGGAAACGAGCCCTTGTTAGCACCTTGTCCATCGTCAGTGAACAACGTTGTCATCCGAGGGTCTGAAAAAAAGTGCCACCGAGACAAGGGCCAGCGTCAGCACCTGGCAGGGCTGGTCAGCTGCCGGGGGCCCACTGACAGCTGGTACAATGTGGTTAAAGAACTTAAACTTTTTGCCCACTTACATTGCATGGGCCCCTGCCCCGCCTCCCCCTAGTGAGTCGGGTCGTCACTAACCTCGTATCGAGGCTGGACTGCACGCTCTTTCATTAGTGGTGCAGTTGCTCCGCCCCTTAACCTCTGCTCAACCCTGACAGCCCTGAATTTGCTAGTGTGTTGACCTCTGATCAGAGCAACTGTGTTGACCTCTGCCCCGCAACTCTCCATCCCAAAGGGGCCCACTGAGACCATGCCAGCCAAGGGCCCACATAAACCTGGAGCCGACCCTGACCGAGACCCCCATGAGCCAACCACCCGCCGGCTTGCCTTTTCTTAGACGGAGCGCTAAGCGGCGGCCTAATGGCTGCACAGATGTGCGTAACGGCGGAGCAGGCTCCTGGCGAAGAGGGCCGCCATGGTCTGACGAGGCACCGACGGAAAACAGGAAGCCGGCCTAATAGCTGCTCTAATTACTCCCCATTAAATATTCATATTGCAGAATTGTTGGAAAGCGGCACCTCCGCCGCAGCAGCGGGACTACGCTCCCATGATCCTCCGACCAACATGGAATATGGAGGAGCCACGACCCCACTGGGATCAGAGTAGAGGAACATATATATCCCTTACTACTTTCTCCCATCCCTCAACCCAATCCCAGCGTCAACTTTATTTACTTCTCTCTGCTTCGTGCTTGTTTTTTATTGCTTTTTTACTTTCTCTTTTCTCTTCATTTCTTACTTCAATTTCTTTTATTTTATTATTGTTATTTTTTACTTCTACTGCCTACCATGTCTTTTTTTTGTTTGCTATTTGCATTCGGTCCTTTCTTGTTATTGCCTTCTTTCATTTCTTTACTTCCTCTTTTCTTTTTTACTTTGATATTTTTATCTTTACGTATTTTTCCTCAATTTTCACCTGCCTTATTCCCACTTCCCCGTTCATTATTTTGCTTCTTTTTTTTTTTGTTTACTATTTTCTTTCAATTTCAAGATTATTGAATATATATATATATATATATATATATATATATATATATATTATATCATTTAATGATATAATAATGATATAATAATATATCATTTTTGTTTTATTTTTGTATTTATCTTGTATTTTGCCTGCCATTTTGTTATTTACTTTACTTTCCAATGCATCGTTATTATTTATTATGTTATTTTCCTACATTTGTCCTTTCTTTTTATCTCTATCCTCCATTTTTTTCTTCCTTTCTTTTCGTTCTTATTCTTTGCCCTCTTTTTTGTTGCCTTTTCCCCTCGTTTTGGTTGTCTTGTTACACAACAGGTGTACAAAGATAATTTGCACGGGTCCCCCAAATGCAAGGGATTGTGGGAGACATTCTTTTATCCTTGACTTTTATGCCTTAATCAAATACTTTCAGTTTTGGGAAAGCTCTCTCTGCCATTGTTTTTTTTTTTAATATAATATTATTTTAATTCAATTTTAATTTTATTTTTTATTATTTTAATTTTATTTTGTTATTATTATTTTACATTTCTATTTTGTTATTTACTCCTGTTTTGAATGCTTTTCCCTTACTTCCTCGTTTATTCTTTTACTTTATTTCAGTTTTCACATCATCTGTTTTGACCCCACCCCCCACGCTTTTTCGCTTTTTTTTGGTTTACTATTTTTTTTTTTTTTTTTTAATCCCCTCGATTATCTGCTCTGCTTGCTGTATGCTTCTCTCTTTGCATTCATTTATTCTTCTGTTTTTTATCTTTGCATTTTTTCCATTTCCTATGTGTCCCTATAAAAATATTAATAATAATCTGTATTTGTATAGCGCCAACATACTAAGCAGCGCTTTACAATCAGCCCTGTAATCCCTCTCTCTTTCTCTCTTTTTGCATAATTCCTTAATTTAAAATATACACCATTGCCATCATCTTGTTTTTTTCCTATAGTATATATATTTTTTTAATTAATTCATTTTAATTTAAGTTTTTAATCTTTTGGTATTATTTTAGTTTTTTTACAATTATTGTTATTTTATTTATTATTATTTTTATTTAATTTCTTAGATTTTTTATCTAATTTTTTATTATTTTATTTTTTAGTATTATTATTTTACTTTCTATTTTGTTATTTACTTCTCTTTCGATCGCTTCGTTTGTCGAATTTTCTACATTCGTCTTCCCTTTCTATCTTCATCCCTTTCTTTTTCCTTCCTTTCTTTTTGCTCTTGCTCTTTTTGCCCTTTTTTTATTGTCTTGGCATTTGTATATTTTTCCCCCTTCTCCTTTCCCTCTCCTTTTTTTTTTCTTCCCTTCCATTTACACGTTTAGATTCCTGATTGTAGACTACGCCTCTTAATAATTCATAGATGCTGAGAAGGCAAATAGTTTTCCAGCTCCACGGAAGGAGCCATCTCCTCCAGGCAGATATACTCTAAATTGCCCCGGGGAGAGAGGAGAGCATCGTTTTATGTATTTATTTACCTTGATCATACTTACCTAGGGTGATCGCCCCACTTTTTGCTTTTTTAACCTGGAAGCCATAGGCAGTGATTAAAAAGGAGTTTCTTGCACATGCAAAACCTGTAGAGGAGACGATCTGTCCAGTGTTCTCTCCATCTCAGCAGCGCAAGGCTCATATCTCAGAAAGCTGTGAGCCATCTGTGAGCTATTTACGCTTCACTAGCACCCTCATGATTGCTTTACAAGGTGTCACAGCTGATTACAATTGAAACAATTATGATACATCAGTTGCCGCAAAGGCAACCCATCTATACCACCTATATTGTGTAAATGCATCCATATACCACCCTGTAACCCACCTATACTGTGTAAATGCATCCATATACCACCCTGTAACCCACCTATACTGTGTATATCCATCCATATATCACCCTGTAACCCACCTATACTGTGTAAATGCATCCATATACCACCCTGTAACCCACCTATACTGTGTATATCCATCCATATATCACCCTGTAACCCACCTATACTGTGTAAATGCATCCATATACCACCCTGTAACCCACCTATACTGTGTATATCCATCCATATATCACCCTGTAACCCACCTATACTGTGTAAATGCATCCATATACCACCCTGTAACCCACCTATACTGTGTATATCCATCCATATACCACCCTGTAACCCACCTATACTGTGTATATCCATCCATATATCACCCTGTAACCCATCTATACCAACCACCTATACTGTGTATATCCATCCATATACCATCCTGTAACCCACCTATACCAACCACCTATACTGTGTATATTCATCCATATATCACCCTGTAACCCACCTCTACCACCTATACTGTGTATATTCATCCATATATCACCCTGCAACCCACCTATACTGTGTATATCCATCCATATATCACCCTGTAACCCGCCTATACCACCTATACTGTGTATATCCATCCATATACCACCCTGTAACCCACCTATACTGTGTATATCCATCCATATATCACCCTGTAACCCGCCTATACCACCTATACTGTGTATATCCATCCATATATCACCCTGTAACCCACCTATACTGTGTATATCCATCCATATATCACCCTGTAACCCACCTATACTGTGTATATCCATCCATATATCATCCTGTAACCCACCTATACTGTGTATATCCATCCATATACCACCCTGTAACCCACCTATACCAACCACCTATACTGTGTATATCCATCCATATACCACCCTGTAACCCACCTATACCAACCACCTATACTGTGTATATCCATCCATATATCACCCTGTAACCCACCTATACTACCTATACTGTGTATATCCATCCATATACCACCCTGTAACCCACCTATACTACCTATACTGTGTATATCCATCCATATACCACCCTGTAACCCACCTATACCACCTATACTGTGTATATCCATCCATATATCACCCTGTAACTCACCTATACCAACCACCTATACTGTGTATATCCATCCATATACCACCCTGTAACTCACCTATACCAACCACCTATACTGTGTATATCCATCCATATATCACCCTGTAACCCACCTATACCAACCACCTATACTGTGTATATCCATCCATATATCACCATGTAACCCACCTATACCACCTATACTGTGTATATCCATCCATATACCACCCTGTAACCCACCTATACTGTGTATATCCATCCATATATCACCCTGTAACCCACCTATACTGTGTATATCCATCCATATACCACCCTGTAACCCACCCTGTAACCCACTTATACCAACCACCTATACTGTGTATATCCATCCATATAACACCACGTAACCTACCTATACTACCTATACTGTGTATATCCATCCATATATCACCCTGTAACCCACCTATACTAACCACCTATACTGTGTATATCCATCCATATACCACCCTGTAACCCACCTATACCACCTATACTGTGTAAATTATATTCATCCATATATCACCCTGCAACCCACCTATACTGTGTATATCCATCCATATATCACCCTGTAACCCACCTATACCACCTATACTGTGTATATCCATCCATATATCACCCTGTAACCCACCTATACTAACCACCTATACTGTGTATATCCATCCATATACCACCCTGTAACCCACCTATACCACCTATACTGTGTATATCCATCCATATATCACCCTGTAACCCACCTATACCACCTATACTGTGTATATTCATCCATATATCACCCTGTAACCCACCTATACCACCTATACTGTGTATATCCATCCATATACCACCCTGTAACCCACCTATACCAACCACCTATACTGTGTATATCCATCCATATACCACCCTGTAACCCACCTATACCACCTATACTGTGTATATCAATCCATATATCACCCTGTAACCCACCTATACCACCTATACTGTGTATATCCATCCATATATCACCCCGTAACTCACCTATACCAACCACCTATACTGTGTATATCCATCCATATATCACCCCGTAACTCACCTATACCAACCACCTATACTGTGTATATTCATCCATATACCACCCTGTAACCCACCTATACTGTGTATATCAATCCATATATCACCCTGTAACCCACCTATACTGTGTATATCCATCCATATACCACCCTGATGCAAGACAGAGAGCACAGGTTTTGGGCTTTTTGGCTCTCATCAGCACAGGGCTGGAGCCCAATTCAAAAGCTTTCCTTTTCAGGAAAGCACTCTCTGCTTTGTACCTTTAAAGCGAACCAAAACCCATGGCGATCGGCCAGGGACCCCGGGGCATTCAAAATCGGGATGCCCCACTGTGTGAAACCCCCAGGTCACCCCATACACTTACCTTCTTTCCCGAACCGCTGCCACATCCCCGCTATCCCTCTAGCAGGGCGCTTGCCCGCGCCAGACATTTGTGAATGGTTGGCACAGGCACGCTCCGTGTTAGAGGGTAGTGGGGGATGCAGCCTGATTGGATGAGCGGCCGTGCATGCGCCGTAGGACCAGAAAGAGGCGATTTGGTTTCGGCAACCTGGGGGGCTTCACACAGCAGGGCACCCCTGATCAGGGTGCCCCAGGGGCAAAGATCAAAACCCAGGATAGTCAAAATCCTTGGTTTTGGTCCACTTTAAAGCGGAATAATAGGAATTTGACTTTCCCTGGATTTGTTGCCCCCCCCCGGGGCATCCCGAATTGAAAACCCACCCTCTCTTCGCTCCAGCGGCGCATACGGGGGCTTTCGTCCATTGACGCACGCACAGGTCACAACCTCGCTATGTCTAGATTTGTGATTGGCCGGCCCGGGTACGCCCCCAGCTAAAGGTGAGCGGGGATGCAACCAGTGGGCCACTCTGCACCATTCAGCTCGCTAGCCGCGGTGACGTCACAGCATCTTATGTAACTGAATGGAGATGAGTGCGCTGATTCTGCAGCAGCCGGCTCACATAAGTGCACAGCGACTTCCTATCTGCTGCACACTCTGCATTGTGTTACACGCCCCCTCGCTCACCGCAGGCCGCCCGCCCAGTGCTGTTATTTATTTATTTTTTAGCCAAAAATTGCCACTGATCTGACCCTGCCTCTGGGGGCCCCCTGGCAGGTGGGAGCCCCATGCATTTGCATGGTGTGCATGATAGTTAAGCACGCCACCAGGTCCATATCCAGAGAATCCAGTGAAATGTGCCCCTGTGCCGCGTCCGTGGAAAGTTTTGCAGCAGCCGCTGCGCCCGTCTGAGGTCCAGACTGATAAATGCATCTGCCCTCGCCGGCCGCAGTCTGAGCCGCGCTGCTTGTAAAAGGCTTTCAAGGGGAAGCAGGGGAGGGCGGAGGTCCTCCTTCCCAAGTCTCCATGTTTAATGGAATTAGGCCCTAAGTGCACTGATGTGTTTAAATAGAGAAAGATATTGGAGCTAATGATGGTCGGGGGTTCAGAAGAGCCCCAGACATCTCGGCCTGATATCATTAACCCGCTCCCACCCAGCCAGCTCTTGCGGGGCCGGGCCCGAGAGAAGCTCTCCTCTAAGTGCAGTCATTTTATCTGTACCCGGGAGAAAGCAACAATATACACATCAATGAAACATTGAGTTAGGATTTTGTTCAGGGGGGTAACTAAAGGGCAGGGGCTTAGCTGGGGGGGGGGGCAGGGGGGAAGGTGCCCCGGGTGCAGCCGGTCAGTGGGGGCCTTGGACCCCATTCATTGTTCAAATCAAGGCCCCATCACATTTAGTCATTAAGTTACGCCGCTGAATTTATTGTAGTTTGTAATTGTAGTTAGTAAGTTGTATGGCTTTATTTAGTTTTTATATGTTTGTGGCTTCTACTGTAATATATATATATATATATATATATATATGTATATATTATACATACCTCGCAACTGATTTGGAGGGACTGTCCCTCTTTTGAGTCCATGTCCCCCTGTCCCTTGTTGTTCCCATTTGTTCCTCTTTGAAGTGTAACATGCAGATCTGCAGCAATAAATGATTCATTTGCCTATTATAAGTGTTTCTATTGTAACTGTTACAATGTATCTCCTATCCATCAATCAATGAAAAGTTGGAAGGTATGATATATATATATGCTAAAGTAGGTATACAGTTTTGTAGGTGCAAAAATGAAAAAGAAGGTTACGGCACTCTGGTAGTGGAAAAGGTAAGTAGGGTCTATAGCCGTAGCATTTTGGATGCTATTGGCCCTTAATCATAGAATTGAATTGAATATGATTTTATGCTTTTGCTGACAACTTTTTGGAGCAAGATGATTTTAATCTTTCTACAATAAAGATTCAAACTTTTAAAGAGTGCTTATATAGCTTTGTAGGATTTGTTCAGGGGGGTAACTATAGGGCAGCAGCGTAGCTGGGGGGGCAAGGGGTTCCCCAGGTGCAGTAGGTCAGTGAGGTGCCAAAGGGGTCTGAGCACAGGTGGGGGGTGCCATATTGAATCTTTGCCCCGGACCCCAGAAAGCCTAGCTACTTCTCTGCTACAGGGGGTGCAGAGGTTGCAACCAGGGCCAATAAGGTCAGGGGGCCCCAGCATTGTTGTTTCTCCGCCTTATTTCCTAGATTTGGGGTGCAGCAGGTCAGGGGTGTGCCAAAGGGGGGCCTAAGCACAGGTGTGGGACGCCATATTGAATCTTTGCCCTGGGCGCCAGAAAGCCTGGCTGCGCCTCTGCTATAGAGATTGCACCCACACCAGGGCCCCTAAGATCAGGGGGCCCCATCATTGTTGTTTCTCCGCTTATTTCCTAGATTTGGGGTGCAGCAGGTCAGGGGTGTGCCAAAGGGGGGCCTAAGCACAGGCGTGGGTATTGAATCTTTGCCCTGGGCGCCAGAAAGCCTGGCTGCGCCTCTGCTATAGAGGTTGCACCCACACCAGGGCCCCTAAGATCAGGGGGCCCCATCATTGTTGTTTCTCCGCCTTATTACTTAGATTTGTGCACATACGGAAAAAGAAGCATCATCTCTCTCAGCTGTTTTACTCGTTAGTTGTCCAATTTAGTTAAAATGAAAGGACACTCTATGAGCCGTGACGGGGCCACATTATGGTTGCCACCTCTCCCAGCAAAAAATACCGGCCTTTTCACTGGGTACATGGACATGGTCTTATAGGGGTGTGGTCTTATAAAATGTATGTTTAAAGTGGACCAAAACCCAGGATTTTGACTATCCTGGGTTTTGATCCACTCTGATCGGAGGTGCCCCGCTGTGTGAAACCCCCGAGGTCGCCAGAACAAACTCACCTCTTCCCATTCATACCACATATGTGCGGTCGCTCGTTCAATCAATGCACTTGGATCCACTTGAGCCCCTTCGTCCAGGAGCTCGTCTCATACAAGCATATCCGAGCACACAGACGGCCTCATCCCCCGCTAGTCTCTAACAGGGAGTGTGCCCACACTGGTCATTCACAAAGAGGGATAGCGGGAATGCGCCCACTGCTCGCTCATGCGCCATTGGACTGGGAAAGAAGGTGGGTTTATGGGCGATTTGGGGGGGGTTTCACACAGCAGGTCATAGTGATTCTGGACGCCTCGGGGGGGGGGGGGGGGGTAACTATCAGCCTGGGAATCTTATAGATTCCTGGGCTGACCTCTGTGGGTTTTGGTCCACTTTAAAGTGGACCAACACCCAGGATTTTGACTATCCTGGGTCTTGGTCCACTTCGGTGGGGCACCCCCAATCGGGGTGCCCCGCTGTGTGAAACCCCCCGATCACCCGAAAAACTCACCTCACCCCGCTCCCAGCGCCGACGGACAAGGGATTTGACAGGCGCGGCCAAGCGGCTCCCCCGCCGCCGCCTCCCGCGCGCCTCCCCTCCCGATCTCGGATGTCCCGCGGGGAGGGAGGTGATCGGCCCGGGAATCTTATAGATTCCTGGGCCGATCACCGGAGGGTGATGGTCCACTTTAACCATAATTTTTCAATTAAAATACCTTAATATCCACTTCTGCAAGTGCAACAGCCAACACACACAGCTCACTTCCCCAGAGTGCTATAAAATAACAGATCGATGCGACCACTGGCCCTGGTAAGCAAAAATACCGGCAATTACCCCAAAAATGATCGACAGGTTACCCAAAATACAGGCTGTGCCTGTGAAATGCCGGTAAGGTGGCAACCTTGGGCCCCATTCAGTGTTCACACCAGGGCCTATATATATATATAGGGGGTGCTATAGTGGGTATATAGTTTTTATTAAGGAAAAGATAACAATGAGATTGAAATATAAATTACATAATAAATAATAAATAATTCCTTTTGATTTTCTCAGTTTTTTAATTTGATTTTATCCTTAATATATAATTTTATTCTAGTGTATTTAGGCTTTTTTTATATATATATATATATATATATATATATATGCACAAAAATAGGTATCTCAATTTTATTAGGAAACAAAACAAAAAAACTAAGAAGAATAACATACAAATTACAAAAAAAATTATAATATATAATAAAGTCATTCATAATAAAGAACTCGGTATAAAAGAAATTTGTTGTTTATATACTGTATATATATAACATTTAATGGTGTGTATACAGTATATATATATATATATATATATATATATATATATATATATGTATATATGTATATCGGGGGATGCATACAATACTATAGAACATACAAATTACAAAATAATTAAAAAGTTACAGGTGTCAATTGAAATACAGTGCTTAGAAAATTGACTAAAATTTGGAAACTTCTGCTCTGATCATTGGGAGTGAGCCAAAGGCGGCGACTGCTCAGTGCGACTGACTCTCAGCGACTCACACCATACTCAACAAAAATCCACACTCACACAGCGTGGGCGCTCAAAATTGTGTCGCTGTAGCCCAGAGCGCCAGACGCTGTGTGATTAAAGTCTGTTTTATAACTTATCATATCAATATTAATGTCATATCCACCAGTAACAAAGCGAAAACACATGGAATGACATTGTTATAACACTGTGGCATTAACACTTTAGTGCCAGACCTGTAATGACAATTCTACATAAAAACATAAAATAACAAAAAATAAAAAAATAAAAAAAACAAGGCCAGGAGAGGTCTCACAATGATTTCATAAAAAAAAAACAAAAAAAATTTAAAAGAAAACCCTGTTTAAAGAGAAGAAAAGTATCGTCCATTGAAATGTATGGGAGAGCGACAAGTAATACCTGGTGCTCTGGACGCTAGAGTGTTGGCGCTATACACTCAGCCACCTGTAATGATGAATCGGACGCTACATGGCGCTGTTAGAGTCGCTCACCGGAATCGCTTTGATAAATGTGGTTTTGCGTACAGCGCCCGGCGTTCACCGTTCGCTACCTGCTGCTATCCCTTGATGAATAAACTCCTTGGTAACAATTGTTGTTTTCAAACTGCAAGTGAAAAAATCATCAGCAATTAATACCATTATTTATTATTAATAGTATTATTATTATTATTATTTTTATTATTATTAATATTTAATAATATATTTAATATATTAGTATAATGATACAGGGCTATAGTGTCGGTGGGGGCAAACACTTTCTCGCCGTTGTGGCCGGAATGGAATTCGGGGTGTGGGCATGTTTGTATTCCTTTCATTAGTCCAATATGATCCCGTTCCTCTGATGTTCAGTTATCGGGAGGGCGATACGCGTATTCTCAGACTTCAGAGGAAAAGAATCCAAGCGCCTTTCTGCAGGAATTCTCATATTGATCTAATCAGGCCAAAATAGAACGGGCGAGAAAAGTCTGCCCGACAGCAATTTGCCCCCAACCCCCAGCTTTTCTAGGGCCGGGCCAACAGCAGGTTTAGGGTAGTTACAGGCTGCCAATTGGAAGGGAGGATATTGGCATGTAGGTTGGGGGGTAGGTACCTGTTGTCAGCCAGAAGGGGACAAGCAAATGTAGATTGGTAGTGGAAATGGAAGCCCTAGCACATCCTTTGGAACAAAAGACCTTGTCTTACTTTTGGGGAAAGTGGTTCCCTGACCTAGCTGACAACCTGTAACTACCTCACCCAAACCCCAATGACAACCCATTACTACACTTACTACCCACAGAGCTACCCGATTCCGACTGCCAGCCTGTAACTACCCCCACTCACCATTGAAAACTCATATAACTACCGCCCACTCTACCTGTCAACCCGCAACTAACCCCCATCCTGACCAATGGCCCCACTCCCTACTGAAAACCCATTCCTTACATGTACTCTGACTCTACCCCCACAGCTACCCTCCTTTACACTCTATCAACGCGCAACTACCCTCTCTTGTAACTACCCCCACTCTCCACTGAAAACCCATATCACTATCGCCCACTCTACCTGTCAAGCCGCAACTAACCCGCTCCTGACTGCTGGCTACCCTACTCCCAACTTAGATCCCATCACAACACAGAGTATCATTTAATACCATCACACTGGATGTCAGTCTGTATCTACCCTCCCTTCCACAACTTATACCCACCCCCACTCCCTACATTATTACTACTACTACTATTACTACTCTCACTCCATCAACATCCTACTATCCTCCATTCTGGTTGACGAACTGTAACTACCCCCCCACTCCCAATTACCCACCATTACTACCGCCATTCTGACTGTCAATCCACAGTTACTCTTCCTTTCAATTCCTGACAAATAACTACCCCCACTCCCCACCAAGGACCCATCACTCACCCTGTAACTACCCTCCCCTACCCAACCTGTAACTACGTCCCAATGAGATTCAGTTACTACCATTACTCTGCATCTACCCTTCATTTCCTAATGACAACTTTTATTTACCCTCCACTCCTCACTGAAAACGTTACTGTCAGCCTGTAACCACTCCCCATTACCCATCATTACTACCCCCACTCTGACTTTCAACACACAGCTACCCTCCTTTACAGCTGACTGACTGAATTTTACCTACCCCCACCCCCTACTGAAAACCCATTATTACCCTCACTCTATCAACATGCAACTACCCTCTCTTCTGTTTGACAACCTGTAACTACCCCCATTCTCCACTGAAAACCCATATATACCCTTTGTCACCCCACTATCCCAATACACAAAAACAGCCACCCCTGGGTGATCACCCTCTACTACCCCACTCACACTAGGAACCAACTAATACCCCCAATTAGGACCCACCATTACTTCTAGTACCCACTCAGGACCCACCATGACTTCTAGTCCCTACTCAGGACCCCCCCATTACTTCTAGTACCCATTGAGGACCCACTGTTACTTCTACTACCCACTCAGGACCCACCATTACTTCTAGTACCCATTGAGGACCCACCATTACTTCTAGTACCCATTGAGGACCCACCGTTACTTCTAGTCCCCACTCAGGACCCACCATTACTTCTAGTACCCACTCAGGACCCACCATTACTTCTAGTACCCATTGAGGACCCACCGTTACTTCTAGTCCCCACTCAGGACCCACCATTACTTCTAGTACCCATTGAGGACCCACCATTACTTCTAGTACCCATTGAGGACCCACCGTTACTTCTAGTCCCCACTCAGGACCCACCATTACTTCTAGTCCCCACTCAGGACTTACCATTACTTCTAGTAACCATTGAGGACCCACCATTACTTCTAGTACCCATTGAGGACCCACCGTTACTTCTAGTCCCCACTCAGGACCCACCATTACTTCTAGTACCCACTCAGGACCCACCATTACTTCTAGTACCCATTGAGGACCCACCGTTACTTCTAGTCCCCACTCAGGACCCACCATTACTTCTAGTCCCCACTCAGGACTTACCATTACTTCTAGTAACCATTGAGGACCCACCATTACTTCTAGTCCCCACTCAGGACCCACCATTACTTCTAGTCCCCACTCAGGACCCACCATTACTTCTAGTACCCATTGAGGACCCACCATTACTTCTAGTAACCATTGAGGACCCACCATTACTTCTAGTCCCCACTCCGGACCCACCATTACTTCTAGTCCCCACTCAGGACTTACCATTACTTCTAGGCCCCTACTCAGGACCCACCATTACTTCTAGTCCCCACTCAGGACCCACCATTACTTCTAGTCCCCACTCAGGACTTACCATTACTTCTAGTCCCTACTCAGGACACACCATTACTTCTAGTCCCCATTGAGGACCCACCATTACTTCTAGTGCCCACTGAGAACCTATCCCTAACTCTAGTTCCCACTGTCAGCCCACTATTACCTTTAGTCCTAGCTGAGAACCCATTACTACTCCCTATTGGAAACACATTACTAACCAAACTGAAGGGTATTAACCCTCCCCGAAGCACTGTATAATTCCCGCTAACTCTGGCTGCAGTGGATTATTCGCAGCTCAGAAGCCATTGCAGGGGGTGGGTGGTCTTGGGGTCTATTTGGCGTCCGGAGCCCTTCTCACCCCTCTTTGAATATTTGAGTGTTTCCAATTTGGTGGCTTCATTTTATCAGTTAGGTGTCCAGCACGTCGCTCACATTCCTCGTAACGATTATCTGGACTGTTTCACAACAACGGCGAATGGTAACGAGCGTGGAAATGATGGCGGCGGGGTCCGGCTTGGTGTGAGCCCAGGTGGAGGGAGTTAATGGAGTGTGCAGTTATTGAGCCATTTAAGCTGGTTACACACAAGCTACAAGAGTTTACTGTTACCCGGCGCGTCCGCCTCACCTCGCCGGCCCTAATGCCGCGTAAAGATGTGAAGCCATATGACGCTCGCTCGGGTTACCCTACTCACTGCCAGATGTGGCCTTAACCTCTTCACTGTCGGGCGGGGGGGGGGGGGGGGGGGAGGGGTGTAACACCGCAGAGACACTGGCTAAAGGTAGGGGGCGCTCCTCTGCTGCTTAGTGCTGATAAAAGACATGACCAGGAGGCAAAATTGAATTTTATTTTTATTATTAATTATATATATATATATATATATATATATATATATATATATATATATATTTATATAAATAAATATTTATATAAATAATATATATATATATATATATATATATATATATATATATATATATATATTTATTTTTATTTAAAATAAATATAATTTTAAAAAAATCCAGTTGACAAGCCAATCCTAACTCACGATAACTCCTTCTGACCAATGACAATGACAATGACACCATTAACCCCAACCCCAACTGAAATACCACTACCCTATATACCAAACTCAGAACCCATCATTACCTCTATTTCCCATTGAGAACTCATCACCACTAAGAGCTGACTACTACCTCTAAAACCCACCATTGCTCCTAGTCCCCAGTCAGGACCCACCATTACTTCTAGTACCCACTTAGGACCCACCGTTACCTCTAGCACCCACTCAGGACCCACATTACTTCTAGTACCCACTCAGGACCCACCATTACTTCTAGTACCCACTCAGGACCCACCATTACTTCTAGTGCCCACTCAGAACCCACCATTGCGTCTAGTCCCCACTCAGGACCCACCATTACTTCTAGAACCCACTCAGGACCCACCATTACTTCTAGTCCCCACTCAGGACCCACCATTACTTCTAGTCCCCACTCAGGACCCACCATTACTTCTAGAACCCACTCAGAACCCACCATTACGTCTAGTCCCCACTCAGGACCCACCATTTCTTCTAGTCTCCACTCAGGACCAACCATTATTTCTAGTCCCCACTCTGGCCCCAACATTACTTCTAGGCCCCTACTCAGGACCCACCATTACTTCTAGTACCCACTGTGGATCCACCATTACTTCTAGGCCCCTATTCAGGACACACCATTACTTCTAGTACCCACTCTGGACCCACCATTACTTCTAGGCCCCTATTCAGGACACACCATTACTTCTAATACCCACTCTGGCCCCAACATTGCTTCTGGGCCCCTACTCAGGACCCACCATTACTTCTAGTACCCACTGAGAACTTACCACTATATATAGTCCCCACTCAGAAACCACCACTGCCTCTTGCCCACACTGAGAACATTTCAATAACTCTAGTTCCCGATGAGAGGCCATCACTGCCTCTAAAACCCACGATTACTTCTGGTCCCCAGTCAGAAACCACCACTACATTTAGTCCCAACTGAAACCTACCACTACCTCTAGTCCCCACTTAAAGCCCACCACTACCTCTAGTCTTTAATGTTAACCCTTGAAAAATAGATTACCGCGCTAGAAATTGTGTGTTCCAAAAGACTACTTTTTACAGAGTAGCACTGCTCAACATGTTATAATCTTAATATCCAACAGATTTTTTACATGGTAGAACACAGAGCAGTTAAAATAATAAAATCAGCATATTAATGTTTTAATGCTTCAACGGCTAAATATGCTGATTTTATTATTTTAACTGCTCTGTGTTCTACCATTTTAGTTTAATGTTAACCCGCCACTACCACTAGTTCACACTTAAACCCCACCACTACCTCTAGTCTCCAATTAAAGCCCACCACTACCTCTAGTCCTCACTGAGAACCCACCACTACCTCTAGTCCTCACTGAGAACCCACCACTACCTCTAGTCCTCACTGAGAACCCACTACCTCTAGTCCTCACTGAGAACCCACCACTACCACTAGCTCTCAATTAAAGCCCACAACTACCTCTAGCCCCCGCTGAGAACCCACCACTACCACTAGTTCCCACTTAAATACCACCGCTACCTCTAGTCCCCACTGAGAACCCACCACTACCACTAGTTCCCACTTAAAACCCACCACTACCACTAGTTCCCACTTAAATACCCACCACTACCTCTAGTCCCCACTGAGAACCCTCCAGTACCACTAGTTCCACCACTGCCTCTAGTCCTCACTGAGAACCCACCACTACCACTAGTCCCCAACTGAGAACCCACCACTACCACTAGTCCGGAACTGAGAACCCACCACTACCTCTAGTCCTCACTGAGAACCCACCACTACCTCTAGTCCTCACTGAGAACCCACTACCTCTAGTCCTCACTGAGAACCCACCACTACCACTAGCTCTCAATTAAAGCCCACAACTACCTCTAGCCCCCGCTGAGAACCCACCACTACCACTAGTTCCCACTTAAATACCACCGCTACCTCTAGTCCCCACTGAGAACCCACCACTACCACTAGTTCCCACTTAAAACCCACCACTACCACTAGTTCCCACTTAAATACCCACCACTACCTCTAGTCCCCACTGAGAACCCTCCAGTACCACTAGTTCCACCACTGCCTCTAGTCCTCACTGAGAACCCACCACTACCACTAGTCCCCAACTGAGAACCCACCACTACCACTAGTCCGGAACTGAGAACCCACCACTACCTCTAGTCCAAACTGAGAACCCACCACTAATCCTAAATGAGACCCCACCATGACCTTTAGTCAGTGGCAGACTGGGGCCAAAAATCAGCTTGCTACTTTACTGTCCCCCAGACCAGCCCTTGACCACCCTGCAACAACCTGGCTAAACCTTCTAAATGTTTCCTAGCCAATCAACAAGTGCGCCCCAGGGCTGATGCTATAGCACTGCAGGGACAGATCATGGCTAGGGGTGGAGATGGCCAAGTTGATGGATCCAAGTCTCCTCTTCCCGGTCCTGCGGTGCATGCACGGGCCGCTCGTCCAATCAGCGCATGCTTTCCTTCATCTAAGGCGAGCGGCTCCGAGCGCACTGACAGCCGCATCCACCACTTTCCTCTAACAGGGAGTGTGCCTACACCGGCCATTCACAAATGCCTGCCACAGGCACGTGCCCTGCTAGAGGGATAGCGGGGCTGTGGCTGCCACTCGTGCATGCGCCGTTGGACCGAAAAAGAAGGTAAGTGAACAGGGCGACCTGGGGAATTTCACACAGCGGGGAATCCCGATTTTGAATGCTCCAGGGGAAGGGAAACGATCTATAAGATTCCCGGGCTTATCACCATGGGTTTTGGTCCACTTTAACCACATAGTGCTATGATGATGTGATTGTTTATCTTTTGCAGCCAATATACTCATATACTACCTATCTGTATATATCTCATTATTTGAGCATTGCAGTGACAGCATTGCATGTAAACTGCAACTCTGAGCAATTTTAAGGCAAGACTTCTTTAAAGCTGACCCAAAGTATGGGAACAGTTTAGACACCATATATGCTTATCTATATACTTAAAGTGAGACTGCATTTTTCTATATGCTTTCGAGCCATGCGGTCTAATGATGTGTATTTTTTCTGTAGTTGTGCCCAGTAACTCAATATATATTCAATATATATATAGTAGTTATATATATATATATATATATATATATATATATATATATATATATTTATATATATTCAATATATATTGAATATTCAATATATATAGCATTCAATATAGTATTTATAGTAACATAGTATTTATAGTATAATATATATAGTATTCAATATATTCAATATATATAGTAGTTCAATATATATTCAGCATTTCTAAAAGTGTTGCCATGTGTGCACTATTTACTTTTGATTATATGTATAATGTGCTTAGGGACACGCTTTCATTAGCCACTGGAATAGCCTAGTTAAATCTTAATTGAGCAGGTTTAGGTGTGCATTGGTTTCTTCCATAATTTATTTGATTGGGAGCAGTTATTAAAAGCAGCAGCCAGCCCCAAAGCAGCATGGCCCACTGGGAATTCTCCTGGGCTTTCCTATGGCCAGTCTGCCCCTGTGTGGTGTGATCTCCCTGGAAACACAGGGAGAGGTTTGAAGCATCCCTGATTTGGAGGGACTGTCCCTCTATTGAGTCCATGTCCCTCGTTGTTCTCACTAGTCCCTCTTTGAGGTGTAACATGCAGATCTGCATCAATAAATGATTAATTTGCCTATTCAATGTGTTTCTGTTGGTGTAACTGTTACATCCTATCTCCTATCCATCCCTTGAGGGGGCGTGGCTTAATTTAACAATTGTCCCTCTTTCCCACCCTGAAAAGTTGGGAGGTATGTTTGAAGTCCTCTGAGTACACTGTAGAGCAGCGCAGTAAATGTCAGCTCTCCATAAACAATGAGAACAGATAACCCTGTAGAGGAAGCTCCTCTGATGGCAGCGGCTCGGGGATGTTTATATAGCAGAACACACAAGAAGCTCAATAATCTTTATAGCAATAATAATGATGAGTGTGCGAGTGTGAAGTGTAAGCTCTTGTGGTACATGGACAAAAGTTTCAAGGGAAAGTCCACTTTTCATGGAATTCTCATGCGCCTTAAGGACAAAAAAATATGAATTTTCAAAAAGTCCATCAAAAGTGGACTTTAATGTTCTCTGTAGAGCAATGTAAAATCATGCACTTGGGTAGAAGGAATCCCAGGCCTGAGCACCGTATGGGCAGCGCTGTGTTATCCAGGACCTCGGAGGAGAGAGATTTAGGGATACTGATTACTGATAGCTGCAAGATGAGTGGACAGTGTAGCCAGGCAGTGGGAAAAGCAAGCAGGATGCTCGGCTGCATAGCTCGAGGCATCACCAGTAGGAAGAGGGAGGTTGTGATGCCTCTGTATAGAGCCCTGGTGAGGCCACAGCTAGAATACTGTGTGCAGTTCTGGAGACCTCCCCTGCAAAAAGACATTATTCAAATAAGCAAAGGCCGGCAACAAAAATACTTAAAGTAGACCAAAACCCAGGATTTTGACTATCCTGAGTTTTAATCCTTGCCTCCGTGACACCCCAATTGGGGATGCCCCGATGTGTGAAACCCCCCCAGGTCGACCGAACAAACTCACCTCTTCCCGGTCCTATGACACGTGTATAGCCGCTTGTCCCACAGACAACCCTGATCTACCCCCAGTCCTGACTGAGAACCCTATTATTACTTTCTGACAATTTCTCACTCCTGACTCACGAACCACTATTGCACCCCCAGCGCCTACAGAGATCCCACAATCATTCCCAGTGCTTATTCAGAGTTCTCCACTACCCCCCATCCCCCAAAAATTCACCTGTACCTCTAGTCCTGAGTGTTGCAGAGTGTGAATGCTGGATGCAAGGAGTCAAATACAGATAGATATTGGTGTTGTAACAGGAACTGGCTTTACTGGAACATTGCACTGCAGTGCAGTAAGAGAAGGTCATCTTATATGGTGGATGACACAGACAGGAAAATGGAGTCATAGAGATCACCTCAATGTACAGGAAACATAACACAGCAGAAGATTCCATAGAGACTAAACATGGATATAAGCAACAGCGCCATCTACTGTTATAAATGTAAAGCATTAACCTAGCAATATAGATGCAGATCACATAGAGATGAGCTGTAAGCTGTTGCACAGTATCCCCAACACTGAAAACCCATCACTGACACTAAGGCCCTTATTTAACAAGGGATAGCACCAGGTAGCGAATGGTGAGCGAACGGTAATGACGCTCACCGCCACGAGAACGCCGGCTCCCCTCCGCAATCACACATTTATCAAGGCGATCCTGCTTAGCGACTGACAGAGCGCCAGATAGCGAATCATTCATCATTATTCCAGCCTCACCCCACAGCGCCAGCGAGCGACCTTGAACAGCGACAGGTATGACCTCTCGCTACCTGGCGCTCTCCAATGCATTTCAATGGAGCAATCTTTAAATATTCTTATTTAATTGCTATTATATTTTTTTGGTCAAAAATTCTGTGACCACTTCTGCAATGTTAGATATTTTTTTTAAGGTAAAAAAAAAAAAAAAAAAAAATTGTGCAGAATTGATATTACAGGTCTGATATTAATGTATTCATATTACAAAATGTTTTGAAAAACTTGTTTTTTTTTTCCAAAAATATGGTGGTTTGGGGGTTAAAAACTACTTTTAACCCATTGCCGCCAGCGCTCTGGGGTTTAAACAAGCATTTCACAGCGCGAGAATTTTTTGAGCGTGATTTGTTAATGAATATGCTGGGAGCCGTTCGCGATGGCCATTCGCTGTCATGCGCTCCCATACAGCGCGGAACCTGTCAAACAGCGACTCCTAACCCCGTATTCAACATTACCGCACACCGACTGAGTCGCTGTCAACAGCTGAACAATGGCCAAGCACAGCGAATACTAGCGTGCGCTGTGAAAATAACGCTACTGTCGCTCATCTGTCGCTACCTGGCGCTATTAATGAATCGGCCTCTAAGAACCAACTACTAACTGAAGTCACCTTTGAGAACCCATCATTACCTCTAGTCCCTACTAAGTACCCACCACTACCTCTAGGCCTCTCTGAGGACCCACCAATACCTCTAGTCCTAACTGAGAACTCATAGTTACCTCTAGTCCCTACTAAGGACCCACCACTACCTCTAGTCCTCTTTGATAACCCACCACTACTTCTAACCCCCAACTGAAGAACCCATCACTGCCTCTAGATCTTACTGAGAATGTATTACTACCCACAGCCCCCACTAATACTAAGAACCAACTACTAACTGAAATCACCACTGAGAACCCATAACTACCTCTAGTCCCCACTGAGGACCCACCACTACCTCTAGGCCTCTCTGAGGATCCACCAATACCTCTAGTCCCTCCCGAGGACCCACCACTACCTCTAGACCTCTCTGAGAACCCATCATTACCTCTAGGCCTCTCTGAGGACCCACCAATATCTCTAGTCCTAACTGAGAACTCATCATTCCCTCTAGTCCCCACTAAGGTCCCACCACAACCTCCAGGCCTCTCTGAGGATCCACCAATACCTCTAGTCCCTCCCGAGGACCCACCACTACCTCTAGACCTCTCTGAGAACCCATCATTACCTCTAGGCCTCTCTGAGGACCCACCAATACCTCTAGTCCTAACTGAGAACTCATCATAACCTCTAGTCCCTACTAAGGACCCATCACTACCTGTAGTCCTCTTTGATAATCCACCAATACTTCTAGTCCCCACTGAGAACCCCAACTGAAGAACCCATCACTGCCTCTAGATCTTACTGAGAATGTATTATTACCCCAGGCCCCACTGAGGTCCCACAACTATTCCCAGTGTCTACTTAGAGTTTCCACTACCACTCATCCCCCACTGATAATCCACATCTGCCTCTAGCCCTTACTGAAAATCCACCACTACCTCTAGTCCCTTCTGAGAACTCTCCACTACCTTTAGTCCCCAGTGAGCACATGCCACTACCTATGACCTTTGCTGAGAACCCACTACTATCCCCTTTGAGAAGCCACTAATACCTCTAGCACTCTCGAGGTATCCACCACCTCCTCTAGTTCCCAGTGCAAATTCACCATTACTTTTAGTCCTGAGAACTAGCTATTAGCTGAAGTCCCGGTATCTCCCCAGCCAAGACACCCTTGCCACGATTGACCATAGAGAGAATCCCTGGTGCAACCGAACAGCTTTGGGGCCAACTGGGCGTCTCCCAAGTCTCCCCCACACCTGGTCCCATTTTAACCCCCACCAACCACCCCAGCCCATGATTTGCTCCATAAGCTTATAGTCAGCATGGAAGCACCCAGGGGGCTCAGCAGCTCGTTGGCTGGCGGCCTGTTTTTGGACCCAGTCCATCCCTTCTTTTGCAGGATTAATTAGAGAGTGCTCCTAAAAAAATGAAATAAGAAATAACATGATGAAACGATGGGGCATCACAAAGGTTACTAGTCATTTTCTCCACTTAAGTATACAATGCAAACGCCAAATGAGAGCACGATAATGTGCAGCCGCTTTGTACTGACTGGCACAATACATCGCGTTCCCAGGGATTATCAGGATAAAAATAAGGCGACACCTCCGTAACAGTCAGATTATGATGGAATAATTGTAAACTGTAACATTTCACTTCTCAGACAAAGTCTCAGGTGCTTCGGCGTTCTGATAAAACAAAAGCCCACCAATGGAGCCGGCCGCCCCCCGACGGGAGAGGCGTTTAAGGAGAACTTGAAATATTCATTTTACTCTAAACAAGCTGGGAATAAATGAAACATTAGGTGAGATTTGGATCTTTTCCTGAAGAAACCAATTATAGCGATAAAGACGTTTACATTTGTTATATTTGAGCAGCTCCTCGCAGGGTTAATATTGGCTTTCTGAGGACGACGAGATCCGTCACACCGGGAAAAGTATGGAGCAAGAATGATGCTGGGACTTACACCGGTGGTGGTGGTGATGCTGAGGGTTCTTTTTTTCTTACTAATTATGTGTTGGCGGCTCTGCATCAAGGATGATTTAGAGGCACGCTCTGGGCTAATTCCAGAATCTCTGTTTAGACCATGGAAAAGTTTAGAGAAGATATAAAAAGTTTTTTCAGATAAGCATTGGTCAAACCTAAGATGGTTTCTGCCATCTCCAAGAGGAGCAACACACCCAACCTTGACCTTGTGGGGTGTTGTTCCTCTATGCGGGAGCATCTCGAATTGGTATGCCCCCTTTTGTGTATCCCCCCCAAGTCGCCCCATACACTCACCTACCTGCCTCTAGCACTTACTGATAATCCACCACTACCACTAGTTCCTTCTGAGAACTCTCGACTACCTCTAGTCTCCAGAGAGCACCCACCACTACCTATAACCTTTTCTGAGTACCCACTACTAGCCCCTCTGAGATGCCACTAAGACCTCTAGCACCCTTGAGGTATACACCACCTTCTCTAGTTCCTAATGCAAATTCACCACTACTTTTAGTCCTGAGAACCCATCACTAAGAACCAACTACTAACGGAAGTCCCGGTGTCTTCCCAGCCAAGAGAATCCTCAGTGCAACAGAACTGCTTTGGGGTTTCTTACATCTCCACTTTAAAGAGGAGCAACACACCCAACCTTGACCTTGTGCGGCAGGATGCCCTGCTGTGTGTATCCCCCCCCCCCCCACCAAGTCATCCCATACACTCATCTTCCTGTCGCTCCCACAGTGCAGACTTGGACGTGAATGAGTGCACTGAGAGCTCCATGAAAAGGTAAGTTTATCTGGGATTCCAGGGGGGGGGTTTACACAGTTGGGCATTCCAAAGAGTGGAAATCTAATGGCTCTGGAGTCTTTTGGACTTTAGGTCCTGCAAAGTTCCTCTTTGTTCCATTTTGAATGATTTCACTGGACTATCACTAGACTTAAATGGCACTCTCGAGTCACTGAATGGCGACAGCAGAAAATCAAAACCAATGAGGAATTCCTGCTAAATAAGCATGGCCCTCAGGAAATCAGAACTGCTAGTTCATCTGCTAAACAAGTACAAATTTACTTCTCTTTATCTGCATAGACCTCCTCAAATTACTACAGCTTTCTACAGCAATGGAGGGACCGGTAGTGATGCAGATGAGAATCTGAGGCTGAAGAAGCAGAAAGAGCTGTAGGCCTTCCCAGTGTGAGAAGTAGCTTACTGGATGTAAATCTTGACACGGTTCACCAAGGGTCTTCGTCAGGAGAACACTGGTACGGATCATAACATGTGGACTGGTTCCGTTATGACCGATAGCGCTTAGAGCGGTTTTAAGAGCTTTTCCATCTAGCCTCCTTTAAATACAATGTACAATATTTCACTACTTCAGCTAGTCCCTCAAGAACGGTCGCAGCTTATCCCCCCCTCGTTGATCCTAGCGCTACCCACAAACAGACTCCTTGTAAGTGGGTCCTATATTTTCTGAGAGCAGTGTAATAGTCAAGTTGGTGTGTCTAGCCGAAGGTGCGCTGTGTATTACTATGAGGTGCCAGGTGTTTTGCTGCTTGGCTGGTCCTGGTGTCTGGTCCCGCATTGTGTTGTGCCAAGAGGATGTCTAATTTAGAAATGGCGCTATTAAGGGTTCACTTTGTCCCTATTTTAAAGTTTCTATGATTTTTCACAAGATCAATGTAAGGCAACCCGAGAGACCTTTTTTCAATACAATATCCTGAATGACGATCATCAATCATCCCAGCGTCCGTCCCGTAGTTCTGTTCAGGGCCATTTTTCGCGTGGTGCAGCCTTTTTCAAAGCATTTTTGGGCCCATGACTGATGGCATCCTTTCTGTCTTTGATCAGACCAGGCTTTGATTCTTGGCTCCAGGGTGTACTTCATAGGACATTGCTCTGCCCTACTAATGATGACCATGATGTACTTGAAAGTCTTGCTACAAAGTGCTATAATTTTTTTTAAAGAATTATTGTAGGTGGAAGATGCTTCTTAGGCTTAAGCAAAGGAGAACCATCTGGCTCCTTTATCGAAAGTACTTCGATCCTCTTGAGTCCTTGTTACGATTTTAGAATTGAAGAATTTTTACTTTTTTTTTTTTTAATATGCCAAAATACAGGTTGGATTTTAATTGGAAGCCCCTTTGTAGAGCTTTGTGTGAGTTCAATTGGAAATAAACAATTGCAAGGTTCTGTTCTACATTTATTATGAGAAGTTTGATGTCTGGTGTCCTTTTTACCCACGCGGTTCGTGGGGTAAACCCACTTTTTCAAGGTGCCAGGTTTTTCAAGGTTTACCCCACGAAATGCGTGGGTAAAAAGGACACCAGGCATCAGCGGGGACACCATCCAGCCTCTACTCATGGTGATATTTTTTCATGTTGACTTTATCTGAGCACTTTGTAGTTTCTCTTTCTGTTTTGATCAAATTGCACTTGATAGAGCACCTTAGGAAAGCATTGGCACTTTATACTTTGGATAATTAGTATATGAAATTGATTATTGAATGATTTTTTGTGATGGATCATATCTTTAGACACAGCACAACACTTTTTTTTGGCTGTAAAACATGTTTTTAATTATATGTTGTAAGTTACTTTTAATAGAATAATTTAATGTGTATTATGTGAGTGGATAGTTATGTAAAAGAGTTGCTGCCTATTGGATTATTCTCTGTGGTTGCTGGGGCCACAATTCTTTACTGTTTAAACTTCTATGTTTTGGGGAATACCTTATTGGCACATCTTACCCATTTGTCATTATTTCTGGGGTGGTGCAGGAGTGATATCTTTTGTGAATCATTTGTCTGATGACTAGGGATGAGCGAACCCGAAGTTCGGGATTCGTACGAAACAGTGGGTGTCCCCGAACATAAACATGAACTTCTCCTGGAATGGCCTTGGGGTATACGCTCACTATGGGGGGGCTTTGTTTTCGGTATAGGTGTGTGTCCCAGAGGGACAGGCGCTATACACTGAGCCGCCTGTAATTATACATCAGACGCTGCATGGCGCTGTTAGAGGCGCTCACCAGATTTGCTTTCAGGAATGTGGTTTGCCATACAGCGCCCGACGTTCACCAGAAGCTGTCACTACCTCTTCTTAAAGTGGACCAACACCCAGGATTTTGACTATCCTGGGTTTTGGTCTATTCCGGCGCTGTGTGAAACCCCCCAGAAACCCCGAAAAACTCACCTCTCCTCGCTCCCACGTGACCGCCGCTGCCGGACGGACAAGAGAGCGCGCCGGCTGCTGCCTCCTGTGCGTCACTCTTACAGGGCGCACGCCCGCGCCGGCCATTCACAAACGGCCAGCGTGGGTGCGCGTCCTGCTAGAGGGACGCGCGGGAGGCGGCGGCTGGCGCCGCTGGATCAATGATCAGGTAGGGATTTAGGGGTTTCTGGGGGGTTTCGCACAGCGGGGCACCCCCGATTGGGGTGCCCCGCAGTCAGGGGGCTGATCGGTACGGGAATCTTATAGATTCCCGGGTCGATCACGGGAGGGTGTTGGTCCACTTTAAAGTTACAAACCATAGAGAGCGCCATTTATACTAGAAGAGGTTTTTTTCCTGCCCATATTCAAATCACAATGATGGCAAGAAAATCCCAAGGCAGAAGCACATTGGGGGCATAAATGCCCCTCCCTGGAGCGGTATCACCATTCCTCTGGCTGGTAGCCAGAGAAGAAGGACTTCCTGAAGCCTGAATGGGGGAGAACCAGCGCAGGTTTATTCAACAAATGGAAATCTACCAAGCAGACTCTTTCATGTTTGTCTGTATTGTACTTTTATGAAACAATCCATTAACCATTGACTGTATTATAAAACATTACGGCATCCACCTGCTCCCTCGGCTCCTGCTGCAGGTTGGCTGATTATAATCTGTCCGCCGTTATTTCTAAGTCCAATAAAATAATAATCAGGGTGCGCTCGGACTAATTAATACGCCATTTTCACTTAGAACTTTACATAGTTCTAAGCTGACAATTGTATCCAGATGTCCGAACACAATGAAGAAACCCAAGCACCCCCTGCAGCCATATTATATAAAAAAAGAAAAAGGGAGAATATAAATCCTGGAAAATACCAAGACGTCTGCAGCTCGGGGGCTCGCAAGGTTCTCACCGGCGCCCCCCACGCCGCTCATGCTGTGCTGACGCCAACGTAGTTGCAACATCGGAAATTCTCCAAAACCCCGGCCACCACATGTCTAGTAGAAACGCGATTAGATTTATATATTTAGAATGGTAAGCGTTTAAATTAATAATGGGCTAATAATGTTTACTAAATTCGAACGCTATTGTTCTAACTCACTGGCCACCCAGGAATATTCCGGCACACACATTTGGTGTCCTTAACGCTTTGATATTCCAAATGGCGTCTTCAGATTATTTGTGAAGTTGCCCTTTGATGAAGAAGGAAAAAACGAGGTAAGATTGGTTTCAAGATACTTACCTCCAACACTAGGGCTGGATTATAGGAGGGGCACAAGGGGCTCACGCCCCGGGGCCTCCATCACTTGCCTTGCAGAGGCGGCCTCCACCAACCTTTGGGTTATTGTCTGGTCCAGGAGGCTTTTCAGTTTGGTCTAATGAGCCGCTGGGCCATCAACAAAGCTATCGGTGACAGTGAGGACCCCTGCACGTCTGGGCAGTCAAAGCCACCACAGGGCAGGATGGAGAGTCCAGAGCAGCAAAGCAGCCGTTAGCAACGCTACAGTGATGGGTGCAGAGCTGTCACTGCACAAAAGCCACCAAGCACAGCCGCTGGCAGCTCAATGCAGGCAACTGTTTTCTGCTGGAGCAGCCGGGCGACTACACTACCCCCCACCCAGAATGGCAAAGCAAGAGTTCCTAAGAAGCACGCACCCGCACAAGGGTGGTACAAGGGACACGATCTGACGTTCCAGTAAGTAGGCGGGTGCCAGACAACCACCAATCAGTTACTTGGCAGGACTATTATTCTAAAGGGCAAAAATACTGTATCTGGGGCCTCCACAAGATTTTATGCCCAGGGGCCTCCACCACACTTAATCCAGCCCTGTCCACACACATATATGCTATATTCGGACTCACCAGATGGCAGTAATGTGAATCCTGTAGACAGATCCACGTTCTGTGTGTGTGTCTGTGATGGGTGTTTCTTTACTCCAGATAGCTTACTCAACTGTTCGTGGATCATGTAGAATAAGTTGCAAAAGCTTTCAGTACAGAATCTTGCAATAAACACTTCTTACAGCATCTCGACATGTACATTTAATACAGCAGTAAACTTGTGTTGTAACCCATACAGCAACAGCAGGAAAAAAGACTGTAACTGCAGAAGGGAGCAGCAGGTGTGTACTGCTTGGATGCCAAACTAGAAATGGCTGAGGGAGAGAGGAAGAAGGGAGGAGCTGCTTGCATCATAGCAAGGGAGCCAGGAAGGGGCAAAGGGTATTAAAGGCACACTGCTCAGCCTATGTAAATGAGCACTAAATTAAGCAGTTACCCCGGGTAAACTAAAACACACGTCGTGGGACATGACAGCCATTGAGATACTAATTGCTAAATGTGACAGACGCTCTGTCTTTTGGACTTTACACAGGTTCATTACTTTCCTTTTCTTAAGCATGTACAGACTGCCATTGTGTTGATTGATTACGTTATTCATTGTTCTGATTGATTACGTCACAGACAATGGCATTGTTCTGATTGAGTGTATTACAGACGTCTATTGTTTTGCTGATTGCGTCACCGGCAGAGTTGAGGGATTGTGTGCCCTGCTCCCATTGGTCTGTGTATTTGTCATGAGGTCCACGGGGGAGGTCCCCTTGCATGGAGCCTTACATATAAGGCACAGTGTGGCACTAATAAAGTTCACTTCACCTTCACCCTCAATACTGAGTTCTGTCTCTTATTGGGGGAAATGCTATATTACAATTCACTAGCCCTTGTAAGAGCTGTTCCTGTTTCCTCACGGACGACTCTGGAATTCCTCCAGCACCTCTTACGATTGGGAAAAGGACGTCTCGGGTGGTGAAGCCCTCCGGCGATAAGGGTTATCGCTACACTAAATATTAAGTTCTACGTCGCATTGGGCAAGAGGCAGCATTGCTGAAAAACCAGAGAAGGACCCATGTCGACACAAAGCTTATATCCAATTCATCCTAGACCCAGTCCTCCCATGATGTTTTCTAGTGTGCTTTGTTATTATTCTATTATCTGGTCATTGATTTGTGAATTCACAATCACATACCTCAACCCTGAGCTACTATAGCGACTTTACTGTATATAAATGTATAAATGAATGACCTGACGATAGATAATTAAGCAAGTCATGGAAGGTTCTCCTACCTTTGAGATACTAACCTCTAAGCATAAAGTTCTACACCACATTGTGCAAGAGGGACAACTGCTGATTACAAACTGGGATAACGTGCAGCCTCTTATGAAAGAGTTTTGTGACAGTTATTCTCAATAACATATAGGCCATATGATGGGCAGATGTTGCCAACCTATCATGAGCCTGGGGATAAGCACTGATGTACAGGGATCCACTGGGTCCCCTTTGCATCAGAGGAAGAATCTAGGGCCTCCCATGGGCTTCACCATAGCCTCCCACAAGGCCGATTAGACTTGGCAGCTTGAGGTGCCCCAGGTGCAGCCTCTTATGAAAGAGTTTTGTGACAGTTATTCACTATAACAGACGGGCCATATAATGGGCAGATGCTGCCCCACCATGATTTTCTCTGTACTTTGGCTACACACTTCTTCCTTTACCATTCATCCTGCTTCTCAATACATTTTCCATTGGGTTTTAGTGGATATCGTCATTGTGCAACTGTTGATTTTAGATGGATAAATCAACATGTCATTCTTCATTGTATCTTATACAATATTTTATTTATTTTTTTGCAGGGTTAAAAAAAAGTCAGACGAAGGCCATAGTCCCTCTGCATCTGCTTATGACCAATCAGCAGTATCACCAATAAAGGTAACCTACATGGATTTACTAGCCTGGTACACCCATGGTTATGTGAATTGATTAGTCACTAGTAAGCTATATTTTTCTGCCCGTGTAAAGGAGATGTGTGCCAATGGACAGGATGGAAATCTCTTTGTACTTCGTTGGCTTGGCATTTGTTGAGAACAACAACATTATGGTGTCGTGTAGAGCTGAGCATAGCTAGATGCCATCCCGTAGGTTAAAATGTTGTAATGAGTCCTCTGAAGAATTTAGGAAACCAGAATTGCCCAGAGGGTCTTCCCCACTAGCCTCCAGCTCCACTAGACTTCACAGTCAGTGATACTAGAACCACTGATGGTACCTGAGCTTCAGTCTGGTGGTACTCTGGGTTATTGTGGGAGAAAAGGGTGGGCATGCCACAATGCATATACGTTACTGCTCCAATAGGATGTGCCAAATCCAAAAGTAAACACAGAGCTTTGGAAAAAGTCCAGATAAATTGGGATCCCATGGTGCATGCATCTTCAACCACAAATGTTATGCCCTCCTTTAAGAGTGAACTCTTACCGGAACCGGGTAAATTAGATGCCAAGATAAGACCTAATCATAGGGTCAATACATCAGATCAATCCACCATACTAATGTTAATCAGATCGGCCACAGGAGATTATCCAAACCGAAAGACCGAGGACTTAAAATACTCCCGAGGGGTTTAGCCTGTGGAGCAGAGGACCAGCATCAGCAGCCCCAGAGCAAGAGCCAGGCGATACACTGATGAAATGTTCATGATTTCTCTATCATCCAATGCCCAAGTCAACAAGGTTCATGAGAGAAGGTGTGGAACACCTCAGTATGACTGTGTTGATGGCTGAGGAGCTTGCATTGTTGGTCTAGTGTACGGCCTCCACTGTTCCTGGGAAGTCTGTGTTGTGGTGTTGAAGAGGTGGTAGGGGTGGTGCTTGAGATAATAATGGGAAGTGGTACTCCATAAAACAGGTTGGGAAACCCAGCTCTATAGGCATTTAGCCCAAGAGCCAACTTGTCTTCTCAGGATCATTAGAATCAGGGTGCTAATTTCAAGAGGATCGGACTGCCAATAGGGCAGTACAGGGGGTAGCACTTGAGCCGTGTCAACTTAAAGCTGAATTTTAGTTACTAATACACATTTCACTGCATGTCATACTTCGTATGGTTTTGTTTGTGACTAATAAACCTTGATTTGGTTGATTAATCTGACTTTGCTTGGATTACACGAGTATCTTCAGGCAGTTGTGGACATTTGCTGAGGCTTTTCCTTTCTCTTGTAGAGTTCCAGTTAACTTAAACTGGACCAACACCCGTTTTTACTTTAACAGGTGTTGGTCCCGCTGTCTGCTGATAAGAAGAAAAGCTCGTAAAACTCATCTTCATTACGAGCCAGCGCCGGGAAAGGAGCGCTGCGATTGGCCAATGAGCTTTGTGTGCGGTTAGGTGCGAGGGGGCTCCAGAGTTCAGATCCGCTCGCCTTGATCGTCTTGTGATGATTGGACGAGAGCCCGCACATGTGGCTTAGGACCGGGAAGAGGTGAGTTTGTTTGGGCAACCTGGGGAGTTTCACACAGTGGGGCATCCCCAATTTTGCCAGCGGTGAAGTATGTGTACGTATGCGCCTGATGATGGCACTGGTATGCAAAGTCTAAATATTATTGCCCAGTTTCTGGCATTTATTTAGGATATCCAGCCGGGTTGTGGTGGATGAATCAGCTCTTTGTGCCATTTTAGTCTTCGGTCTATTGAGCAGCCATTCAATAAGACGCTTTTGTTTTTCATCATTAGGAATTTAAAAAAGCTAAAAAAAAGGAACACAAAACCACTATATTCTTTAAAGTGGACCAAACCCCAGGATTTTGACTATCCTGGGTTTTGGTGCTTTCCCCAATCGGGGGTGCCCGCTGTGTGAAACCCCCCAGATTGCCAATGCCAACTCACCTCTTCCAGGTCCTATGGCACAAGCCCGGCCGCTAGCCAATCAGCACGCTCGAAGCCACTGGCGTCACGTTGTCTAAGCCTTCGTCTAAGGCCAGCGGCTTCGAGCGCGCTGGCGGCCACATTCCACTTCCCTCTGACATGGAAGCGTGCCAGTGCTGGGCATTCACAAATGCCTGGCACACGTCCTGCTAGAGGGATAGCGGGGATGCGGCCACAGCTTGCGCATGCGCTATTGGACCAGGAAACAAGGCAAGTGTATGGGGCGACTATGTGACTCGTGAATTTTCCTGAAGCCTCATAATTAGGGTGTTGCAGCTTCCTCATGGATGGAAACATTCAAGAAAGAAGCTAAGCAGAGGTGGGGCTAGGATCTTGTGTGTTAAGGTGTGTTAAGGTGGACCAAGCCCACTTGATTGCCTAAGGCAACTCACCTCTTCCCGGTCCTATGGCGCGTCTAAGAGCAGCGGCTCCGAGCACGCTGATGGCCCTCTCACATGGAAGCATGTCCGCATCGGCCATTCACCAATGCCTGGCGCAGGCTGTGGCTTACGCATGCGCGGTTGGACCGGAAACAAGTTAAGTGTATAGGGCGGGTTTCACACAGCGGGGCATCCCGATTTTGGATGGTGGGGTGGGGGGGAATCAATCGTCTGGGAATCTTATAGATTCCTGTGCTGATCGACGTGGGTTTTGGTCCACTTTATGGTGGTGGGTGTAGCACCCTGATGAAGTGGACTTTATAGCGTCCACGCAACGCGTCGGTGTGTGATAGGCCCGCCTTGAGGGGGACCTGGACCAGATACCAATGGTGATATAGTTCGATTCTATCCTTATTACCTGGCCCTGGTTTTCTATTATTCTATTTTGTAATGCAATATTTGCTTGCTTTGCACAATTCTTGTATTTTTGCACAGTATATATGAATTTTAGGGCACAATTTTGCACAGATTCGAACTTTATTCACTGATTGTAACAATTTGGCTTTTTCTGTTTTTGTAATAGGGACTATTCTGTGGACTTACACTATGGCACTTTAATTTTAATTTTATTTATCTATTTTGCTTATACTGGGGTTTTGGATTAAAAACTTCTTATGAATTTGGTTATTGTGCAATAATTATATTTGTTAGTCAATTAGGTCCTGATACCTTCGACAGTAGTCTTTTGTGTTTTTTAAATTGTCTTAAATGTTTCATGTTTTATGTATTCTGCGATGGAGTTTAATTAAAGATATATATTTTATAGTACATATTTATGTAGTGCAGTCTTTCATAGTTGGTGCCTATGGGCCAATCTGGTGGACTCTTTGCTTAGTTTGTGTATATATACTGTTTATATCGGACTGTATTTGACTATATAAAAATACAAATTCAAGTACTCAGTAGACACAGCCTTTAAAGTGGACCAAAGCACACGGAGATCGGCTCAGGAATCTATAAGATTCCAGGGTGGATTGATTCCCTTCTCCAGGATGCCCCGCTGTGTGTGAATTCAAATCCTACAGATTCCGGGGCCGATCCGTGTGGGTTTTGGTCCACTTTAAGTATATTAAATGTATAATTCTAAGCAATCAACCCCCTGCCCAAACAAATCCCATTAAAACCTCTTTCCAAACTTTCCTCAAGCGCCAGCAGACGCTCTAATGGCTCCCCAGATGTCTCTTCTGCTCTCCGAACATCATGTCCTGTTTTTTGGCTGATGAATGTCCATTCCCCCCCTTTATAATTTCTCCCACACTGCAGTTAAAATTCACGCGGCCCCTTAATACGATCGTCCAGGCCCGACGTGACGGCGAGCTAATGTCTCGTCACCGCGAGGAGATGAGCGTTATGAGGCCGTTGGAACGCCTGACGAGTCTGTTTTTTTTTTTTTGGACAGCTCAAAATATAAACAAGAAGCAAAGCCGTTCCTCGTCTACACTTTGGCTGAACCCTTCTGGGGCCCGTGATGGTTTTCTATCGTCAATAAGCATTTTAGCGAAAAAAAAATTAAGTTGAGCGTTCGGCGCAGATCTAATATTTTTTAATTGCCCGTTCGGGTCAGATCTTCCTTAAAAACTGCGGCTGTGTATTTCTCCGGTTCCCCTGCCTCTGGGTTCCGGCGCATTAGACTGATTAAGCTGCAGATAGTTATGGAGGGTTAGGAGCAGCTTACGGCAAGCCAAATGTTATTTTTTTCATTATAAAATAAAATTCTCTTGGCCGGAGGATTTGTTTAGTAATGTGCTTATGGCCGATATGCATGGAGCTAATTAAAGAAAGTCTGCCGCAGCGCGAGAGACGCGCGGGATGGTAGCTGGATGTAGGGCACGACTACTGATACCAAAAGAGTAGCTGGACTTTCTGGCACCCTGAGCAAAGATTCAAAATGGCGCCCCCCCCCACCTGTTCTCAGACCCCGCTTTGGCGCCCTCCTGACCTGCTGCCAGGGTTGGCTCCAGGTTTATGTGGGTTTATACAGCATGGTCTCACTGGGCCCCTTTGTAGTGAAGAGTCGTGTCACATCACTGAGGGACGTCCCAAATTTGGACTATTTGGTCTACTTTGAAACGCACCAAAGCCCTTTAAACCTGACCTCAGAGTCTCAATGAATCTAGATCCTCCTGATTTTGGATGCCCCTGTGGGTGACCCTTTGTTCATTACTTTCCTGGAACTGGTGAATGCACTGTGGGATCGCCAGTTTGAGTTAATGCCCAAACCAGGGGGGTTCTTTCACAAACAGGGGCATCCCAAATTGAGATGCGGACCAAAGCAGACCAAAACCCAGGGGTGGAATTGCTTGCATAGTGGGTATGCCAGCGATCCCAGGGGGCTTCACACAGTAGGGTATCACAGACTGGGATGCTCCAGGGATAGGGAATCAGCTGGGGTGGGCAACTTAAAAGCAGAACAAAAACCAGCACTTCCTCCCCTAGAATCTAAATTAAGATGCCCCGTTGTGTGGAACCCCGCCATTCGAGGAGATGTGGGCACCAGCTGTGGTGGTGCCCTCCCAGTCTGCCGCCGGTCAGGCGCTGTCGCACACCCAAAGGTCGGCCCTGTCAGTGGACCTCCCAGAGAGTGGGGGCCCCCTGCAGCTGCCCCAACTTGCCGAGTGCTGATGCCGGCCCTGCCTGCTGCTCCCGAGGCAAGTCCCCCCCCCCCCGCTCCCCCCTAGCTACATCCCTGCCTGATTCTAATGGAAACGACTGCGTGTTATTGACTTGTGGCTCGTGAATTTTTCTGAAGCCTCATAATTAGGGTGTTGCAGCTTCCTCATGGGTGGAAACATTCAATAAAGAGACAAGTTTAAGTAGAGATGCGGCTAGGATCTTTAGAGCGTGTTAAAGTGGACCAAAACCCAGGATTTTGACTATCCTGGGTTTTGGCCCTTTCTCCCGGGGCACCCCGATTGGGAATGCCCCTGCTGCATGAAACCCCCCAGATCGCCGACGCCAACCAACCTTTTCCCGGTCCTATGGCGCATATGCGGCTGCTCGTTCAATCGGAGCCACTGACGTCACGTTGTCTAAGCCTTTATCCAAGTGCAGTGGCTCCAAGTGCAGTGGCTCCAAGCACGCTGATGGCCGTCTCCTCCGCTTCCCTCTGACAGGGAGCATGCCCCTGCCGGCCATTCACAAATGCCTGGGGCGGACACACGGCCTTCTAGAGGGAAAGCAGGGATCTGTCCTCGACTCCTGCATGCACCGTTGGACTGGGAAAATAGGTAAGTGAATGTGGCGACCTGGGGGGTTTCACACAGCGGGGCATACTGATTTTGGATGCCCCGGGGGGGTCAATCTGTGTGGATTTTGGTCCACTTTAAGGAAATGGGGTGCTGTTTATGTGTGTATATATACTGTTTATATCTGACTATATTTGACTATACAAAAATAACACAAATTCAAGTACTCATTAAGGATACATTTTAAAGTAGACCAAAACACACAGGGATCGGCCCAGGAATCTTATAGATTCAGTCTTATTGATTCCCTCCCCCCAGGGCATCCAAAATAGGGTGATGTGTGGGAAACCCCCCAGGTCGCCCATAAACTCACCTTCTTTCCCGGTCCAACGGCGCATGCACGAGCAGCGGCCGCATCCCCGCTATCCCTCTAGCAGGGTGCGTACCCACACCAGGCATTTATCAATGGCCGACGCGAGCACTCTCTGTGTTAGAGGGTAGCGGGGATGCGGCTGCCAGCAGACTCGGATCCGCTCGCCTTAGAGGAGCTGATGTGAGCGAATCCGAGTGCGATGATTGGACTGGGAAGAGGTGAGTTTGTTTGGGCAACCTGGGGAATTTCACACAGTGGGGCATGCCTGATCGTGGTGCCCCAGGGGCAAGGACCAAAACCCAGGATAGTCAAAATCTTATTATATTCCTTATCCCATTGGGGCATCTAGTGGCCTCCTAACATAACTGAAGCTATACTACTCTAGTAATTTAACCTACAGCCTAATCTAGACTCTAAACCTCTACCACCCAGGGTATGGTGAGGTGACTATGGTGACTATCCTATTATCCTATTACAGGTGCCAGGTGACTATCCTATTACAGGGATAGATGAGGAAGATGGAGAGCTAGGTCCACGGGGCCATGGAAGTTGTGGCAAGTGAGCAGGGGAGCCTCGGCTGGCAAAATCTGTTCTGGTCTGTTGTAGGAGTCCACAAAGCGGACTTTAACTTTAACCCTTTCAGAATCTGGAATGTTTCTCTAGTTAAATACCCCTAAGAAGCAGGACTGTATCTCACATGTCGCCTCCTGTGCAGGTGACCAATCAGGTTTACAGGTACACATGTCCAATGACCCCCATTGGCTGCTGCATGGTCACATGGAAAGCAAAGAAAAAACAAAGACAGAGTGAGGAATTTTTGCCAATTTCAGGCTTCCTAGGGGGTGTTGGAGGAACATCCCAAATTACTATGCCCTGGATTTTACTTTGGACCTGCTCCCCAATAACTCACTAGCTCATACTTGTAACTTGTTCTTTTCTTTAAAGTGGACCAAAACCCAGGATTTTGACCCCCAGATTGCTCGAAGTAACTCACCTCTTTCCGGTCCTACGGCGCATTCGCAGCCGCTCGTACAATCAGCGCGCTTGGAGCCGCTGACGTCATGACATCTAAGACGGCGTCTAAGGCCAGCGGCTCCGAGGGCACTGGCGCCCGCATCCTCCCCTTCCCTCTGAAAGGGAGCGAGCCCACGACGGCCATTCACAAATGGCTGGTTCAGGCACGCGCCCTGCTAGAGGGATAGCGGGGAGGCGGCCCGCGCATGCGCCATTGGACCAGGTAGCAAGGTAAGTGAACGGGGCGACCTGGGGGGTTTCACACAGCGGGACATCCCGATTTTGAATGCCATGGGGGGATGGAATCGATCGGCCCGGGAATCTTATAGATTATAGAGCTGGGTTTTGGTCCACTTTAAGCATTCCTGTAATCTGCACCTGTCACCTTCCCTTCCTGCACACGTTTACAGTGAGGAAGGGGCAGCCCAGGAAAAACTCAGCTATTATACACAAACAGCCAATCAACTGACTGCCCCGTCAGCCCTGATTACTAACACAGCAATTGGCCAAGTTTGTTTTACTTGTTCTCATTAGGGGAAACTTTTTTGGAAGTTCCCGGAAAGTATAAAGGAGTGCGACGCGCGGCGTGTGAAGGGCTGGGGGGGGGCATCCGTGTGCCGACACTATTGTTTAAACAGTATTCATCACAACTGTTGTGTTACCAGACACTGACTAATGCAGGTTCCTCTCTGAAAGATCCAACTGTTGGTATTATGAAGCTCTCGGATCCTGGGGGAGGCTTCCAGTTTATTTTTACGGTAATAGCGGCTCATTTTCGGATCCAATCCTACATGGTCTATTAAATCCATGGACACAAGGCCCACAGGTGCTATAACAGTCATCACTGTCCTGGGAAGGATTTGTGTCATGAAGCTGGGTGTACAGGTAGACGCAAATGGCCACCGAAAGGGTAGAAGAAGCCATGTGGGGTTTCCTGTGGGGGCTCAAAAAATATTTCCTCTAATGGGCCTCATGAATTATTTCCCCTAGTGTTCTCCAAGAATGATTTCCTCTGGTGTGCCCCAAGAATGATTTCCTCTGGTGGCCCCAAAATGATTTCCCCTGGTGGCTCCAGGAATGATCTCCACTGGTGGTCCCCAAGAATGGTTTCCTCTGGTGTGCCCCAAGAATGATTCCCTCTGCTGGGCTCCAAGAATGATCTCCCATGGTGGCCCCCAAGAATGAGTTCCTCTGGTGGCCCCAAAGAATGATTTCCTCTGGTGGCCCCCAAGAATGATTTCCTCTGGTGGCCCCAAGAATGATTTCCTCTGGTGGCCCCAAGAATGATTTCCTCTGGTTGCCCCAAAGAATGATTTCCTCTGGTGGCCACCAAAAATGATTTCCTCTGGTGGCCACCAAAAATGATTTCCTCTGGTGGCCCCAAGAATGATTTCCTCTGGTGGCCCCAAGAATGATTTCTTCTGGTGGGCTCAAAGAATGTTTTTAGCTTTTGGGTCCCTATAATGACTTTCTAATGTGGTCCCCAAGAATGTTTTTTTCTTTGGTCTGGTAAATAAAGAGGTTGCTGGATCATCCTCTATGTGTTTCATTGCAGGGACCTAACTAATGAGCTTTCTTGGACTTGCCCAATCCCAGATTGGGATTGATAGAAAGTCCTCTAGTGTTTGCAGGATTTCCTAGGTGCCTGTATAACTTTGCCTAATGTTCACAGATTTGGGTTACAACTCCCCCTAGTTTCTGTAGGCACTTTAAAATGTAGGGTTGCTAGGATATCCCTGAGCACTTGTAGGCCTATTAAAGAACATGGTTGCCAAGACTTCCATTACTGTCTGCATGCTTATTGAAGAAAAAGGTTGCTAGGACTTCCACTAGTATCTTTAGGCTATTAAAGAATAGGGGTGCTAGAATCTTCTTGGGTCTCTGTAGGCTCCTACAAGAATAGGATTGCTATGACTTTATCAAGTACATGTAGGTCAATTAAAGAACAGGGTTGCTAGGACCTTCTTGGGTCTCTGTAGGCTCATACAAAAATATGATTGCTAGGACTTCATCAAGTACATGTAGGTCGATTAAAGTACAGGGTTGCTGGAACTTTTTCTAATGTATGTAGACGCATTAAACAGGGTTGCTAGGCCCTCCACTACTGTCTTTAGGCCAATCGAGGAATAAGGTTGCTAATCCTTTTCCTGGTGCCTTAAGTTCTACTGAAAAATATAGTTGCTAGAACTTTCCCTTATCTCTGAAGACCATAAATGAATAGGCTTGCCAGCCCCCCCCCCCCTAGTGTCTTAGCCCATTAAAGAACAGGGCTGCTTCAGTTTTCAGTACTTCATGTAGGCCCATTAAAGAATAGGGTTGCTAGGACTTCTCCTAGTGTCTTTATGGGGCATTGAAGAATTGGGTTGCTAGAACTTCTAATGTCTTTATCAAGGAATAGGGTTGTTAGGACTTCTTTTCGAATCTTTATGGGACATCAAATAATACGGTAACTAGTACTTCTAGTGTCTTAATAGTACATTAAAGAACTGGGTTGCTAGGATTCCACTATGTATTTAGACAGTTGGGTGGTATGTCTATAGGACTATTGACAAACTGGGTTGCTAGGACTTCCTTTAGTGTTTGGAAGAGTTTTCTAGAACTTCCTCTGTACATTACAATCCATATAATGTTGGCCATGATTCATTTTTGGACCACCTTGAAGGCCAGAAGCTGCCTAGTGTGGAGTCACCTACACCATTGTCAGTTCTGCATATTACACCTCAAGGAGGGACAATTGAGAAGAATGTGGGACAGAGGGACATGGACTTCAAAGAAGGACAGTCCCTCCAGATGAAGGACAGTTGGGTGGCATGTCTATAAGACTATTGGCAAACTAGGTTGCTAGGACTTACTTTAAAGTTTGAAAGCCTGTGGAAGACTGGAGTTGCTAGTATCTTCTCTGTAGGTGGGGGTAGAGGCCTTTAAGCACAACAGTTTTGGAATCTAGATGGATACAATTTACCCCATAAGCTAGTGTCACACTGCCATGCCCTGGTTCAAAACCTTGCTCCAACTGTCTAAACCTTATTTTGGAACTTTTGCTTCGATGTTAGCTCCAGAGCTGCTGTTGGCTGATAGTTTCATGAGGATAAATCATATCGTTGCCTATAATGTGGTCCTGGAAAGGGGGTTAATGAGCTGGATTGATAGGACGGTTGGGGGAGCCATGAAACAAATGGAACTATCAGGACGTAAGCAGATTACCATTTCAGATGCCAGCAGGGCCGGCCGCGTGCAATTTATCATTCATCTAATTGCCATTACATTAAAAAAAAAACAGGACAGGAAAGGAAGTTAGAAGCTGCAGCTAATAGGCCGGTGATCTGCCTCCAAGAAAAAAAAAGAATGGCTTCAGTCTTCCAAAGCTCGTCCATCCAGCGGGCCATCTGAGGAGTCTGAGGCATCTGATTACTCTCCAGATCCATTAAACTTGAGGTGGTACTAATGGACGTCCAGAGGCTGAAGCAGGAGCCGGGGATGAGTAATGTGCACAGGGCATCGGCTGGTTAACCTTTTATGTGCCAGTCTTTAGTCTGGCCAATACATGCCATATTGCAGGCGAAATATGTAAATTAGGCGAGGCCAAACTCATGGAATGGGCACAACAGGTGTTCACATGGCCACCGCAGGCCTCGCTCCATATGATTGGGCATGGTGGGTACTCTTGTGAGTTATATTGCGATGCAATGGCATGTGGTAAAGCATACAGAATGGCATGCACACCCAATATTCAAAGACTTATATGTAAAACGGGTGCCACTAATAGCTCAATGGCATGTGGTGGCCCCTCCTGGGCCCATATAGGTGGCACTGCCCATTATCATTCACTACCCACTGAGCTCACCTCTAAGCTTCTGCTGGGACCATACTTGTTTGAAACTCTTCCTGGAGTGTGCTTCACCTGTCTCGGTTTCCTTTCATGCACTGCAGCTACAACTCACCGCTACCCCTTCTCCCTAATGACAGTAGGGAGAATGACTTCTCACTCCTAACAACCTGTGACCCCCACTACCACCTCTTCTTCTGATTAACATCCCAAGTCACTCCTGATTGACAACCCACTAATATCTTGGCCTACCCACTACATTGACCCTACAACTACCTCGTTATCCAGCTGACCCCCTGCTACTGCCGCTCATGACTGTCAACTCTCTACTGCCCCCAATCCGTACTCTAACCCAACTACTACATCCTCTTACTGACTGACTGACAAGCAACCAAGTCCCTCACTTCTGACTGGTCAAGAAGTAGGTTGAGGTAAGTTGGGTAGAAGTGAGGTAGGCTGAGGTAAGATGGAAAGAAGTGGGCAAGATGTGAGGTGGAAAAATGAGAGGTGAGCTGAGATGAGGTGATCACAGGCGAGGTGGGATAAAGTGGGCAAGATGTGAGCTAAGGGGAAGTGGGCTGAAATGAGGTGAACTGGGGTAAGATGGAAGCAATGGACAGGAGGTGAGGTGGGAAAAGCAGAGGAAGGTGGTAAGAAGCGGGCAATAGCTAAGGCGGGAAAAGGAGAGGTGAGCTGAGGTGAGATGGCCAATGGCGAGGCGGGATAAAGTGGGCAAATGGTGGGATGAGGTAAAGTGGCCAGAGGTGAGGTGGGCAGAGGTGGGGTAGGAAGAAGTGGGAACGACAAGAGCTGAGGTGAAGTGGGCAGAATTGAGGTGGACTGATGTAAAGCAGGATGAAGTGTGCATGAGCTGAGCTAAAGTGGGCAGAATTGAGGTGGGCTAGACGTGAGGTGTAAAAATAAATGGGCTGAGGTGAGGTGGGCTATGGTATGACAGGAAGAAGTGGGCAAGAGGTGAGGTAGGAAAAGGAGAAGTCAGCTGAGGTGAGGTGGGCAAAAGCGAGGTGGGAAAAAGTGGGCAAGCGATGGGCTGAGGTAAAGTGGGGTGGGCTGAGGTAAGACGGGAGGAAGTGGGCAAGAGGTGAGGCGGGAAAAGGAAATGTGGGCTGAGGTAAGGTGAGAAAAAGTGGGCAAGAGGTGAGGTGGGAAAAAGAGAGGTGGGCAGAGACGAGGTGGGAAAAAGTGAGCATGACGTGAGATTAGGTAAAGTGGGCAGAATTGATGTGGACTGATGTAAGGCGGGAAGAAGTGGCCAAGACGTGAGGTAGAGAAATGAGAGGTGGGCTGAGGTAAGACAGGAAGAAGTGGGCAAGAGGTGAGGCAGGAAAAAGAAGAGGTGAGCTGAGGTGAGGTGGCCAGAGGTCAGGTGGGAAGAGGTGGGAAAGGCATGAGCTGAGGTGAAATGGGATGAAGTGAGGTGAGCTGAGGTAAGGCAGAAAGAACGGACAGGAGGTAAGGCGGGAAAAGGAAAGGATGGAGGTAAGAAGTGTGCAAGAGCTCAGGCGGGAAAAGGAGAGGCGAGCTGAGGTGAGGTGGCCAAAGGTGAGGTGGGTAGAAGTGGGCAAGTCGTGGGTTGAGGTAAAGTGGGCATCAGTGAGGTGGTCTGAGGTAAGGTGGGAAGAAGTGGGCAAGGGGTGAGGCGGGAAAAGGGTGGGCTAAGGTGAGTTGGGCAAAGGCGAGGTGGGAAGAAGTGGGCAAGTCGTGGTTTGAGGTAAAATGGGCATCAGTGAGGTGGTCTGAGGTAAGGTGGGAAGAAGTGGGCAAGGGGTGAGGCGGGAAAAGGGTGGGCTAAGGTGAGTTGGGCAAAGGCGAGGTGGGAAGAAGTGGACACGACCTGAGCTGAGGTGGGCAGAACTGAGGTGGGCAAGACGTGAGGTGAACAAACAAACAAACTTTGAAGATCTTTTTTTATTGTAGTTGATAGATGCTGCAAGATGAGGGTGGGGGGTGGTCCCGGGCCTGGCAGGTCCTGACCTCTGCGCCTCCAGCGGGGCCGTGTTTGTGTCCTCACATGACACAGAAGCATATGACTCAGGTTTAGCCAGCGAGGGCTTAACGCTGATCAAAGCCCCTGACACTGGTAGCTTTTCTCTCCCGATCGGTGGATTACTGTCCGATCAATTCTACATTTGTGGGGGCGTGACACTTGTAATCTTTTTATTGAATAAAATCAATCAGTCATATACAATATATACAAGGTTACAATAAAAATATAAATAAAATAAAATAAAATAAATAACTAAACAAAAAGAACCAGGCCTAACAATTCGGCATATAATATATAATATCCATTATTCTATATACAACCTATATACTGTACAACCTAACACTACACTATAATTCAGCAGGAAGACACAGGCCCTTATTTAACAAGGGATAGCGACAGGTAGCGACTGGTGAGCGACCGGTAATGACGGTCACCGCCACGAGAACGCCGGCTCCCCACCACAATCACACATTTATCAAGCCGATCCTGCTTAGCGACTGAGATAGCGCCAGATAGCGACTCATTCATCATTATTCCAGCCTCAGCCCACAGCGCCAGCGTCCGACCTTGAACAGCGACAGGTATGACCTCTCGCTACCTGGCGCGCTCCAATGCATTTCAATGGAACAATCTTTAAATATTCATAATTAATTATTAATTTTTTATTTTTTTTAAATGTGAAAAATTCTGTGACCACTTCTGCCATTTTAAATAATTTTTTTAAGGTAAAAAAAAAAAAAAATGTACAGAATTGATATTACAGGTCTGATATTAATGTATTCATATTACTAAATTATTTTAAAAACTTGTTTGGTTAAAAAACTACTTTTAACACATCGCCGCCAGCGCTCTGGGGTTTAAACAAGCATTTCACAGCGCAAGAATTTTTTGAGCGTGATTTGTTAATGAATATGGTGGGAGCCGGTCGCTCTGACCAGTCGCTATCATGCGCTCCCATACAGCGCGGAACCTGTCAAATAGTGACTCCTCACCCAATATTCGACATTACGCCACACCAACTGAGTCGCTATCAACTACCGAACAACGGCCAAGCACAGCGACTACTAGCGGGCGCTCTGAAAATTCCGCTACAGTCGCTCAACTGTCGCTACCTGGCGCTATTAATGAATCGGCCTCTAAGAGACCCCGTCACCTGTCCATGCAGCCGTTCTTCAAAAACCTGTAATTGTTATAAAAACCTATGGGTGATAAGAGGCAGAAAAGCCCACCCAGAGGGAAGTCTAAGGAGGCCTGATGTTCCTCCACACCTTCATCCAGGCCCCCCGTTCCCTCCTGTCCCTCTCCAGCACCCGGATCCCCTGACACTGTTCGTTTTTCTCTCCCGATCGGTGGATTACTGTCTGATCAATTCTACATCTGGGGGGTGGTGACACTTGTAGTCTCTCCCTTGGATAATTTCCTGTTTCATGGCGGCCTGTAAGCGCCCGGCCATATGTTTTCGCCATATTCAGCAGGAAGCGTCTTGGGGGAATGATTAGATGCAGGGATTTATTTTTTTATTCTTGTGCATCATTAAATATATATTAAAAAGAAAAAAATTAAGCAGCCGGCTCAGCTCGGGTTTACCGACAGATGGAGGGAGACGAGGTGCAGGAGTCATTAGCGCGTCGGACACCCCGATTCACTCGCGTAGTCCTTCATTAGGCTCTAATTGTATGCTCGGCGCCACCTACCTGACAACCTCGTATTGCTGCTGATTGCTCCTGCGCAGTGAGGCTGCCAGAAATGTGTAGGGAAGCCATTTAAAGCGGACCTTCACCCTGAATAAGAGTCTATCTTATATGTTTCCCCCCTGTACATACAGATTGCTCACATTAATCCGGACCTTCACCCTGAATAAGAGCCTATCTTATATGTTTCCTCCCCTGTACATACAGATTGCTCACATTAATCCGGACCTTCACCCTGAATAAGAGCCTATCTTATATATTTCCCCCACCCTGTACATACAGATTGCTCACATTAATCCGGACCTTCACCCTGAATAAGAGCCTATCTTATATGTTTCCCACACCCTGTACATACAGATTGCTCACATTAATCCGGACCCTCACCCTGAATAAGAGCCTATCTTATATGTTTCCCACACCCTGTACATACAGATTGCTCACATTAATCCGGACCCTCACCCTGAATAAGAGCCTATCTTATATGTTTCCCACACCCTGTACATACAGATTGCCCACATTAATCCGGACCTTCACCCTGAATAAGAGTCTATCTTATATGTTTCCCCCACCCTGTACATACAGATTGCTCACATTAATCCGGACCTTCACTCTGAATAAGAGCCTATCTTATATGTTTCCCACACCCTGTACATACAGATTGCCCACATTAATCCGGACCTTCACCCTGAATAAGAGTCTATCTTATATGTTTCCCACACCCTGTACATACAGATTGCTCACATTAACCCGGACCCTCACTCTGAATAAGAGTCTGTCTTATATGTTTCCCACACCCTGTACATACAGATTGCTCACATTAATCCGGACCTTCACCCTGAATAAGAGCCTATCTTATATGTTTCCCCCACCCTGTACATACAGATTGCTCACATTAATCCGGACCTTCACCCTGAATAAGAGCCTATCTTATATGTTTCCCCCACCCTGTACATACAGATTGCCCACATTAATCCGGACCTTCACTCTGAATAAGAGCCTATCTTATATGTTTCCCACACCCTGTACATACAGATTGCCCACATTAATCCGGACCTTCACTCTGAATAAGAGCCTATCTTATATGTTTCCCCCACCCTGTACATACAGATTGCCCACATTAATCCGGACCTTCACTCTGAATAAGAGCCTATCTTATATGTTTCCCACACCCTGTACATACAGATTGCTCACATTAAAAATCATCCTACCTGCATCTACTGCATGTTATGAGCCTTTAAACATCCAAGATGACGGCTCATGGAACATCAGGCAGCCTGCAAACAGGAAGTGTCTTCTGACTGGGCCGCTCTGCATTCTGGGATTGCTGTCCTTTTTCCGACCCGAGCTCTACTCTGTCTGAGCAATGCACAGCTATAACCCACCCCCCTGTACTTTATCCCACTCTCCTCTCCTCAGTAAGAGTGATGCTTCTGAGTCAAGATGGCGGCGCCCGTATCCTAAAGTCCTGAACTGAGTTGCAGCCCAGTGGGGGAAAGAATAATAAGTAAGTGATTAAAGTGATTAAGTGATTAAAAACTTAAAATATATTAATTTTAGATGCTGGGGAAACGTTTTTTAAGGGTTTGGGCTTTTTAATAAATCACACTGAAGGTCCGGTTTAATGACTCCTAATACAAAATGTGGCACAAGGCCTAGTTTACCCATAACTGGACCTTCAGCATCATTTAATGAAAAGCAGAAACCCTTAAAAAACTATTCCCCGGCATCTAAAATTAATATATTTTACATTTTTAGTCTACAAAGTAAATGTGTGCGGATAACCAGATAATCCACCAAAAGTTTCCTACTCAAAATTATGCTGCACATCAAAAATATAGAATCAAACTTTTATTGAGCTTATTTACACCTCAACAAACATACAAACAATTAAAAAGAATTTAAGAAAAACAGGACAGGTACCCGTTCTTTGCACTTTATACTAGTTACAGCACGTGGCACTTCAATATTAACTGTTGGCGCTGCACACTTTGAGGCTGATTCATCACTAACGCCAGGTAGCGACAGATGAGCGTCTGTAGCAGCATTTTCAGAGCGCCCGCTAGTAGTCGCTGTGCTCGGCCGTGAGTCGCTAGTTTATAGCGACTCAGTCGCTGTTCAGTAATGTTGAATACATTGTGAGGAGTCGCTATTTGACCAGTACAGCGCTGTATGGGAGCGCATGTTAGCGACTGCTCATAGCGACCGACTCACACCATATTCAGCAAAAAAAAAGCCTCACAAAACTCAGGCGCTGAAAAATGCTTCGCTGAAGCCCAGAGCGCAGGAGGCGGTGTGATTAAAGTCTGTTTTTCTGCATCTATCCACTAGTAACAAAGCGACAACATATGGAATTACATTGTAACAACATTGTAACATGAACACTATAATGGCAGAGCTGTAATGTCATTTCTGAGGAAATATATAAAAAATAAAAAAAATGTGAAAAAAATGCTTATTCAATGCCAGAAGAGGTCACAGAATTATTTGTGATTTTTTGGGACAAAAAAACCTGTTTAAAGAGAAGAAAAGGTTCGTCCATTGAAATGTATGGGAGAGCGACAGGTAGCAAGAGGTCATACCTGGCGCTGTTCGCAGAGGCTTTGAAAATGATGAATCAGACGCTACATGGCGCTATCCCAGTCGCTAAACAGATTCTGCTTGATAAATGTGTAATTGCGTACAGTGTCCGGCGTTCACCAGTCGCTATCTGTCGCTACTTCTCATTAACCATGCGCTACCTGACGCTATCCTTTCTTAAATAACCCCCTTTATCCATTCATTGATTTTGTGATCTATATTTTTAAAGTGGACCAACACCCAGGATTTTGACTATCCTGGGTTTTGGTCCACTTCGGTGGGGCACCCCGATCGGGGGTGCCCCGCTGTCTGAAACCCCCCAGAAAGCCCCAAAAAACTCACCTCTCCCCGCTCCCACGTGACCGCGCCAGCCAATCACAGCGCTCAGAGCCGCTGTGGTATGCGCGTCCAAGGCCGCCTGGACACGCATACCAGCTCAGCTGGCTCTGAGCGCTTCCCTCTAACAGGGAGCGTGCCTGCGCCGGCCATTCACAAACGGGCGGCGTGGGTGCGCACCCTGCTAGAGGGAAGCGCGAGACGCGGCCGCGGCTCGCTCATGCGCCGATGGATCGGGGCTGAGGTAAGGTTTGTGGGCCTCCTGGGGGGTTCCTCCCCGCGGGACATCCCGATTTCGGATGCCCCGCGGGGAGGGATCTGATCGGTCCGGGAATCTTATAGATTTGCGGGCCGATCCCCCCTGGGTGTTGGTCCACTTTAAGGATTCTTTTGCTGCTAAGTAGGGGGATGAGGAGGGAGAGGGGATCTTCTAATTACCCTCTCCTGTCCATTCCTCTAAAAATTCACTTTTGTACACATTCTTGTATTATTTATATATAGGGAACTCCTTCTATTCTCCTGGTTTATTATATAGTCCCGTATTAGCCCAATATTATTGGTCTCATTCATCATTGATCGCTAACATGCGCTCCCATACAGAGCTGTACTGGTCAAATAGCGACTCCTAACAATGTATTCAACATTACTGAACAGCGACTGAGTCGCTATAAACTAGCGACTCACGGCCGAGCACAGCGACTGCTAGCGGGCGCTCTGAAAATGCCTGCTACAGACGCTCATCTGTCGCTACCTGGCGTTAGTGATGAATCAGCCTCAAAGTGTCCAGCGCCAACAGTTAATATTGAAGTGCCACGTGCTGTAACTAGTATAAAGTGCAAATAAAGTGCCAAGAACGAGTACCAGTAAAGTTTTTTGTTTTTAATTGTTTTTAATTGTATGTATGTTTGTTGTGGTGTACATAAGCTCAATGAAAGTTTGATTCTATGACCTCGATTCAATAAAGGTAGAAAAAAATTCTCATGGTAGTAAAAAATTCAATTCATGAGAAAAAAGCCTGAGAATGTCACTGTTACTGAATCACCAGATAGGAAGACAATGAAAGTCAATGGCAGCTTTTACTAACTAATTAACAGTAGAGAAGTGTTTCCTCCTTTCTACACTGTAGTAAAAGCTGCCATTGACTTTCATTGTCTTTTATCTGGTGATTCAGCAACAGTGACATTCTCAGGCTTTTTTCTCATGAATTGAATTTTTTACTACCATGAGAATTTTTTTCTACCTTTATTGAATCGAGGCCAATATATTTTAGATGTGTAGTGTGCGGCATCATTTTGAGTAGGAAACTACTGGTGGATTATCTGGTTATCCACATGCATTTACTTTGTAGACTTCACCAATCACCTTAGTTTGGGGTGTCTCCTACTTACGGCAGCACCTGACATTTAGCTGTATATTTAGTGTTGCGGGACCCTGCACACGGTGCTTACTTTTTTAGTCACCTTTTTATTCTTTCCTCCGCTGGGCTGCAACTCTGTTCAGGTCTCAGGTGGCACCATCTTGCCTCAGAAGCATCACATACTGCAGAGAGTAGAGGGCAAAAGTACAGGGGGTGGGTTATAGCTGTGCTTTGCACAGACAGAGCAGAGCTGGGGTCAGGAAAAGGTCAGCAATCCCAGAATGCAGAGCGGCACAGTCAGAAGACACTTCCTGTCTGCAGGCAGCCTGAGACTCCATGTGCCGCCATCTTGGATGTTTAAAGGCTCAGAAAATGCAGTAGATGCAGGTAGGATGATTTTTTAATGTGATCTGTATGTACAGGGAGGAAACATATAAGGCCCTTATTTAAACCGGACCTTCAGCGTGATTTAATGAAAAGCCCAAACTCTTAAAAAATGATTCCCCAGCATCTAAAATTAATATATTTTACGTTTTTAGTCACTTACTTATTATTCTTTCCCCCACTGGGCTGCAACTCTGTTCAGGAACTTAGGATACGGGCGCCGCCATCTTGACTCAGAAGCATCACACTTACTGAGGAGAGGAGAGCGGGATAAGGTACAGGGGGGCGGGTTAAAGCTGTGCTTTGCTCAGACAGAGCAGAGCTGGGGTCAGGTAAAGGTCAGCAGCCCCAGAATGCAGAGCAGCACAGTCAGGAGGCACTTCCTGTTTGCAGGCTACCTGATAAGATGGCGGCTTCCATAAGCCGCCATCTTGGATGTTTAAAGGCTCATAACATGCAGTAGATGCAGGAAGGATGATTTTTACTCTGGCCAATCTGTATGTACAGGGTGGGAAACATATAAGATAGACTCTTATTCAGAGTGAAGGTCTGCTTTAACAAGGGATAACGCCAGGTAGCGACTGGTGAGCGGCCGGTAATGATGGGCCCCGCCACGAGAACGCCGGCTCCCCACCACAATCACACATTTATCAAGCCGATCCTGCTTAGCGACTGAGAGAGCGCCAGATTCATCGACTCATTCATCATTATTCCAGCCTCAGCCCACAGCGCCAGCGTCCGACCTTGAACAGCGACAGGTATGACCTCTCGCTACCTGGCGCTCTCCAATGCATTTCAATGGAACAATCTTTAAATATTCATAAATGTTAATATTTCTTTTTTTTTATGTGAAAATTTCTGTTACCACTTCTGCAATGTTAGATATTTTTTTTAAGGTTAAAAAAAAAAAAAAAAAAAAAATGTGTGCAGAATTGATATTACAGGTCTGATATTAATGTATTCATATTACAAAATGTTTTTATAAACTTGTTTTTTTTTGGTTTTCAAAAATATGGTGGTTTGGGGGTTAAAAAACTACTTTTAACCCATCGCCGCCAGCGCTCTGGGGTTTAAACAAGCATTTCACAGCGCGAGAATTTTTGGAGCGTGATTTTTTAATGAATATGGTGGGAGCCGGTCGCTATGGCCATTCGCTGTCATGCGCTCCCATACAGCGCGGAACCTGTCAAATAGCGACTCCTCACCCAATATTCAACATTACTGCACACCGACTGAGTCACTGTCAACAACCGAACAGCGTCCAAGCACAGCGACTACTAGCGGGCGCTCTGAAAATGCCGCTACAGTCGCTCAACTGTCGCTACCTGCCGCTATTAATGAATCGGCCTCTAAGATTCTTATTCAGGGTGAAGGTCCGGTTTAACTATTGTCTTTAGAATTTTGTTCTATAGTGATGCTAATTCTTCTAGTTCTACAGCTAGGGCACCTAGTTTAGCTACTCCTCGGAGGCGGGGCTTATGTTTTACATTATTCAGTAATTCATGTTGGTGAGTGTAGACACGCTGTGGACATTCTAAATGGGCAGATTTCATATTTGGAAGATTTATCTAAAAAAATAAGCCTGAGGAGGAAAGGTTAATATCCCTTCAGAGGCGGGGCTTGTGCTTTGCATTAATCAGTAATTCATTCTAGTCTTTAAAGGATCATATTTATTTTCCTCTTTAGTTTTAGATGTTTTAGATGTCTTTATGCTTTGCATTGTTCAGTAATTGTAAGCAGGTTGAATACATTTTACAGAGGCAGATTTGATATTTGGCTTATACTTTTAGCTAACGATAAGCCTGGTCTGAGGAGACATAACATCCGCTCCTTGTAGGCGGGGCTTTTGCATTTGCATTGCTTAATCAATTTTGAAGGCAAAACTTAATATGTGTTTGACATTAAAGAGGTTATTTAAGAAACGCTAACGCCAGGTAGTACCACGTAGCACAGACCTGGGCAATGTACGGCCCGCGGGCCGTATACGGCCCTTTGCTAGGCTCTTACCGGCCCGGGCTGAGCTGGCCAGTAAGAGACGCAGAGGAAGGGAAAACATGCCAGACTCGACGAGCCGAGTGGCCGATCGGCTGCTGCTTAACTTAGGTGATCGCCTGTGTACAGTGTGAGAGGCTTAGGTTAAGCAGCAGCTGATCGGCCGCTCGGCTCGTCGGGTCTGGCACATTCTCCCTTCCTCTGAGGAAGCCAGACCCGATGAGCAGGTGATAGAGACCTGGGGACTTTGGAAGGACAGAGTAGGGGCTCCAGAGCATCAGTAAGTCTGCTCAGAAAGATTATGTAGTTTGCTTGTGTTTTCCCTTCCTGCCTGCTGTCTCTTTTTCACCATGTACCTGCCCACCATGCTCTCACCATGTCCCCTTCCTGCTGCCCACCGTGCTCTCACCATGTCCCCTTCCTGCTGTCCACATGCTCTCACCATGCCCCCTTCCTGCTGTCCACATGCTCTCACCATGCCCCCTTCCTGCTGTCCACCATGCTCTCACCATGTCCCCTTCCTGCTGCCCATCATGCTCTCACCATGCCCCCTTCCTGCTGTCCACATGCTCTCACCATGCCCCCTTCCTGCTGTCCACCATGCTCTCACCATGTCCCCTTCCTGCTGCCCACCATGCTCTCACCATGCCCCCTTCCTGCTGTCCACCATGCTCTCACATTGCCCCCTTCCTGCTGTCCACCATGCTCTCACCATGTCCCCTTCCTGCTGTCCACCATGCTCTCACCATGCCCCCTTCCTGCTGTCCACCATGCTCTCACCATGTCCCCTTCCTGCTGTCCACATGCTCTCACCATGCCCCCTTCCTGCTGTCCACATGCTCTCACCATGTCCCCTTCCTGCTGCCCACATGCTCTCTCCATGCCCCCTTCCTGCTGCCCACATGCTCTCACCATGTCCCCTTCCTGCTGTCCACATGCTCTCACCATGCCCCCTTCCTGCTGTCCACCATGCTCTCACCATGCCCCCTTCCTGCTGCCCACCGTGCTCTCACCATGTCCCCTTCCTGCTGTCCACATGCTCCCACCATGCCCCCTTCCTGCTGTCCACATGCTCTCACCATGTCCCCTTCCTGCTGTCCACCATGCTCTCACCATGCCCCCTTCCTGCTGCCCACCGTGCTCTCACCATGTCCCCTTCCTGCTGTCCACATGCTCCCACCATGCCCCCTTCCTGCTGTCCACCATGCTCTCACCATGCCCCCTTCCTGCTGTCCACATGCTCTCACCATGCCCCCTTCCTGCTGTCCACCATGCTCTCACCATGCCCCCTTCCTGCTGCCCACCATGCTCTCACCATGCCCCCTTCCTGCTGTCCACATGCTCTCACCATGTCCCCTTCTTGCTGTCCACCATGCTCTCACCATGTCCCCTTCTTGCTGTCCACATGCTCTCACCATGCCCCCTTCCTGCTGTCCACCATGCTCTCACCATGCCCCCTTCCTGCTGCCCACCATGCTCTCACCATGCCCCCTTCCTGCTGTCCACCATGCTCTCACCATGCCCCCTTCCTGCTGCCCACCATTCTTACACTTTGCCCCAGCTGATATGAGCTCTCCTTCCAGACTGCCAGAAGCCAAGGGCTTCTCTGATTGGCTGGGAAATTATCACATCAGAACGTTTGAAGTGGACCAAAACCCTGCTTTATCAGCCCGGAAATCTTATAGATCCCCTCCCCGCGGGGCATCCAAAATCGGGATGCCCCGCTGTGTGAAACCCCCAGGTCGCCCATAAACTCACCTTCTTTCCCAGTTCAACGGCGCATGCACGACCTGCGGCCGCATGCCCGCTATCCCTCTAGCAGGGCGCGTGCCTGTGTCAGCCATTTGAGAATGGCCAGCGCGGGCGCGCTCCCTGTTAGAGGGAAGCTCGAGATGCAGCCGCCAGCGCACTCAGAGCCGCTGAGCTTAGACGTCGCTTAGACGTCGCTTAGACGCCCATAGCTCAGCGGCCCTCCACAATATTTTTAGTTTCTCATGTGGCCCCATGGAAAAAATAATTGCCCACCCCTGACGTAGCATCTTAGCAGCAGTATGTGAAAACCACATATATGAAAGTCAATCTGGTCAACGCCTCTAATAGCGTCATGTAGCGTCACATGTATCACTAGCGGTGGCTCAGAGGCCGATTCATTAATAGCGGCAGGTAGCGACAGTTGAGCGACTGTAGCGGCATTTTCACAGCGCCCGCTAGTAGTCGCTGTGCTTGGCCGTTGTTCGGTTGTTGATTGATTTGTTTTTTTGGAAACAAAAAAAAAAAATTTAAATAATTTAGTAATATGAATCCATTAATATCAGACCTGTAATATCAATTCTGTAAAATTTTTTTTTTTTTTTTTTTTTATCTAAAATGGCAGAAGTGGTCACAGAATTTTTCACATTGAAAAAAACAAAAAACATTAATAGCAATAAATTATGAATATTTAAAGATTGTTCCATTGAAATGCATTGGAGAGCGCCAGGTAGCGAGAGGTCATACCTGTCGCTGTTCAAGATCGGACGCTGGCGCTGTGGGCTGAGGCTGGAATAATGATGAATGAGTCGCTATCTGGCGCTATCTCAGTCGCTAAGCAGGATTGGCTTGATAAATGTGTGATTGTGGTGGGGAGCCGGCGTTCTCGTGGCGGGGCCCGTCATTACCGGCCGCTCACCAGTCACTACCTGTCGCCATTCCTTCATAAATAAGGGCCTAAGTGTATAGCGCCGGCGCTCTAGGTACAGCAGCGCCATGTAGCACCTGTCGCACCTGTCGCTCTCCCATACATTTCAATGGGGTTTTATTTGGTTGTGTATAAATAGCGTTTTCCTCTCCTGCCCGGCAACCAAACACTTTTATTGTGTTTTTATTTTTTTATGTAGAATTGTATGCGCAGGTCGGCCATTGCAGTGTCATTGTCGCAGTGTTACGCAATGTCATTCCATGTGTTTTCACTCTGGTGCTGGAGGATATGTGTTGAGAAACAGACTTTTATCACACAGCGTCTGGCGCTCGTTGCTAGAGCGCCCATTATAAGAGCGCCAATGCTGGTTGTGTGTAGTTTTTTCTTAAATACGGGCTTCAGCGCAGAGTGCTGGACGCACTTAACTGGCGCTACCTATCGCTCTTTGTTCTATTGTTAGATGTAGCAAAATCTTGGGCGCTTTGAACTCGGGGCACCACCTAGCATTCACGATTGGCTCTGCAGTGAATCAGGGAGAAGCTTCTACAGCGCCCCCTACAGACATCACATTTATCAGTGCTGGACAGGATAGTACGCACTAAGCGCCGCTACATAGACGCTCACATAGCAATACGTGGCGCTTGTCTTAAATTCCCCTCTAAATTGTCCAAGCTGATATTTAATTATTTTCAAATCACAAATGTGGTCTGGGGAGCCCTGGTTATTACTCCTCGGGGGTGGGGCTAATGCTTTGCATTGCTCAATCATTTATGAAGGTGAACATGAATATGTGCTGGAAATTTTGGAACTGTCAGAGCTGATATTTTGATTATCATCAAATCACAAATATGGTCTGGGGCGTCTTGGTTAATTAATCCTTGTTAGGATCCCTACCAACGTTTCAGGGTGGGAATGAGGGACATTTGTTAATTTAGGCCACGCCCCCTCATTGAGGGATGGATAGGAGATAGGATGTAACAGTTAAAAATAACAAACATTTTAAATAGGCAAATGAATCATTTATTGCTGCAGATCTGCATGTTACACCTCAAAGAGGGACAAATGAGAACAAAGAGGGACAAGGGGACATGGATTTTGGTTTGGGGAGCCCAGGTTATCTGCTCCTCGGGGGCAGGGCATATGTTTTGCATTTGGAAAAAGGGTCAGAACTGATATTTAGCTGTTATTCTATTCACAAGACTGGCCTGGGGAGCCTGGATTATTAAGTCTCCGGGGCCCCTCAGCCTGGATTATCAAGTCCCCGGGGCCCCTCAGCCTGGATTATCAAGTCCCCGAGGCCCCTCAGCCTGGATTATCAAGTCCCCGGGGCCCCTCAGCCTGGATTATCAAGTCCCCGGGGCCCCTCAGCCTAGATTATCAAGTCTCTGGGGCCCATCAGCCTGGATTATCAAGTCCCCAGGGCCCCTCAGCCTGGATTATCAAGTCCCCAGGGCCCCTCAGCCTGGATTATCAAGTCCCCAGGGCCCCTCAGCCTGGATTATCAAGTCCCCGGGGCCCCTCAGCCTGGATTATAAAGTCCCTGGGGCCCCTCAGCCTGGATTATCAAGTCCCCGGTTCCCCTCAGCCTGGATTATCAAGTCCCCGGGGCCCCTCAGCCTGGATTATCAAGTCCCCGGGGCCCCTCAGCCTGGATTATCAAGTCCCCGGGGCCCCTCAACCTGGATTATCAAGTCCCCGGGGCCCCTCGGGGAAGGGAGTTTATACTTCACATAAGAAAATTCTTGCTGGTAAATATAAACATGTCACCAATCACCACTTCAACAGCAATGTCCATAACAACGCCATATTACCTGTGATCATGATGTCATATAACCAGAGCCAGAGCGCCATACCACCAGTGATGTCATATCACCAGAGCAGCGCCATATCACCAGTGATGTCATATCACCAGAGCAGCGCCATATTACCAGTGATGTCATATCACCAGAGCAGCGCCATATTACCAGTGATTACTACTATGGTTTAGGGGACTCTGGAGCTGTCCCCCAATGGTCGCAGAGAATGGCCGCACACGCTCAATTATATATCATTTATTGTAACATTAGAATACATAGAGAGCTTAGTGCAAAAAGGGAACATATAAGACATCACAGTACAAACATCCGTAACACAGGATAAAAAACATATAATGGCTGGAGATGGAGCAGGAGATAAACAGGCCCTAATCACATTCAAATCTGATAACTAAATTAGATATGATACAAGGAATTCATTAATAAATGAATTAGCTGACTGATAAATGAATGAATTAATTAAATCTGCCCACATAGTGTCATAAACGGCAAGATGCTGGAAAAGGTGCAAATAGGATATTAATTATAATATTAAAGTGCAATGTGCTCAATTATATATCCAGAACCTATCCTATAGGGGCCCCAACCATCCTGCGCCACCAACTCCAGACAGGAAAACACCGACGCGTTGCGTAGTATAACACTACTTCGCCCGGGTGACCGACGCATTGCATAGTATAGCACTACTTCGGCAGGGTGACCGACGCGTTGCGTAGTATAGCACTACTTCGGCAGGGTGACCGACGCGTTGCGTAGTATAGCACTACTTCGCCAGGGTGACCGACGCGTTGTGTAGTATAACACTACTTCGCCAGGGTGACCGACACGTTGCGTAGTATAACACTATTCGCCAGGGTGCACCATTCTCTGGGACCATTGGGGGACAGCTCCAGAGTCCCCTAAACCATAGTAGTAATTTTGTGAGTTTCCCACGTCCTGCACCCTATTATTATTATTGGCTGTGCATATCCTTCCCCCCTTTTCTCTTCTCATATTACCAGTGATGTCATATCACCATGCAGCCATGCCTCTAGTAATGCCATGTTGTTTGGCGCGGTG